>JAJPUD010001298.1:0-109189 GCA_023553655.1 Myrmecobius fasciatus | reverse complement strand
AAGGAAGGAAGGAAGGAAGGAAGGAAGGAAGGAAGGAAGGAAGGAAGAGACAAATAGAGACATATAGAGATACAGACAGAAACAAGAGACAAAGATATAAAGAAATGGAGAATGAAATAGAAATAGATCACAGAGAGATGAGAGAGAGACAGAGACAGAGAAACAGAGAGCAACAAAGACAGACAGAGAGACAAAGGCAGACAGAAAGATAGAGAAAAGAGAAAGCGAGAGAGAAAGAAAGAGAGAGAGAGAGAGAGAGAGAGAGAATGAATGAGAATTTTTTTTATTAGCTTAGTTGATACTTGTTTTCTGTTTTGAATTTTATTTTTGTTTTTATTTTTTGCCAGACTCTGACAGTAAAGGAAGATCAGGTTTTCTCCATGAACCCTCCCAAATATGACAAGATTGAGGACATGGCCATGATGACTCACTTGCATGAGCCTGCTGTCCTGTATAACCTCAAAGAGCGTTATGCAGCCTGGATGATCTATGTGAGTACATGCCTGAGTTCTGTAGCAATTCATTCAAGTTTGGTCCTCAAGCAACTCATAAACTTAGTGTGAAAGCACAAACAAATGATTATTCAAGTTATTGAAGTTTATGAAATAAGCTACTAGGTTACCCAGTTCAAATATGCAGGTTAGTTAAACAGAGAAAATGATAAATTGAAAACGCATTATATAATCATTTCCTTTCTTCATACAGACTTACTCAGGTCTCTTCTGTGTCACTGTCAATCCCTACAAGTGGCTGCCAGTGTATAACCCAGAGGTGGTAACTGCCTACAGGGGTAAAAAGAGGCAGGAGGCCCCTCCCCACATCTTCTCCATCTCTGACAATGCCTATCAGTTCATGTTAACTGGTAAGTGATTCAATAATAACCAATAAATCTTAAGTATACAAGAAATTTAATAACAATGATAATAATACTAGCAATAAAGAACACAGCTGGAGCCAATCCCTTGGAAATAAAACATTTCCACAAAAGGACAGTAAGTCATTGGGAAATGTTTTCAGGATAAAATTCCATTCCAAAGATGAAGAGAGTATTGTTACATAGCTATCCAATTCTCTAGTTAACTAACTTAATGAACTTACAATCTCTTTTTCTATTATGCCAAGATAAATGAAATATTTGTGGTGGGCTTTATCTCTGCCAAAAGTCAATAGATAAATTATGTGGACAATTTTACTTAAGAACTTTCAAGTATTATTGAAGTAATATTATATTTAAACTATCATCTTGACAAGTGGTTGAATAAAACATGAAACTGGAATTTTTCACTACAATCATTTATATCTCCATTACATATTACAGATTATGCCATAATCAGTAGTTTATAAGATTATAAATAAAAATATTCAGAAACATTTTATGATCTACTTAAATACTTTTAGAATTTTGTAAAACAAAGAAAACTCAAAATCACTTGTTATATAGTTCAGAGATGGTCATTTTAAGGAAACAACCTTATTTATTTCAATTTACTCCTTCTGGGAAGCTAAGTATGCTTAAAACTCTTGTTTTCTTTTTCACAGATCGGGAGAATCAGTCAATCTTGATCACGTATGTAAATATTATATTAGAGGATAGAGATGAGGGTTAATAATTGCATTGTTTATAATTGTTCGAGAGTCTGATCATTTCTCTCATATGGATTTGGCAGTGGAGAATCTGGTGCTGGAAAGACTGTTAACACCAAGCGTGTCATCCAGTACTTTGCAACAATTGCAGTGACTGGGGAGAAGAAGAAAGAAGAACCAACTCCTGGAAAGATGCAGGTAAACCCTTCCTGACACTGAAGACAATGAGAAATGATAGGAAACAGCATTGTAGAGTATGTGCAAATGTCTGACAACAATCTTTCAGAAATGTAGCAATGAGATCCCTATTGCCAGAGAATATGACCATAGCAGAGGAAAGAGCTAAAATTGTGAGGCTAGGACCAGTAAATAGAAATTTCCAACAAAAAGGTGCCTCTTCTAGTATTCTTTTATTTATTTATTCAGAAAATTAAATCCATTCAATAAATATTTATTAATTATCTTTTTGGTATAAAACATTGTTCTAGTACCAGGGAAATATAAAACTTAATTAAGATGCTTTTCTTGACTACACTGACATTACAGTCTAGTGACATGATAGACATCAATTCTGATAACACAAAGTAAAATGATAAATGGAGTAGCAAGAGAAGAACAGAAGATATGTGAGTAATGCAGAAATGTCTTAGCTTAGTTGTGTTCCTGTAAATTTCCTTCTTTCTGATTTTTAGAATCATAAGAAATATGCAGCATTAGCTAGATTAGAAGGGGAACCAGGTGAGTCATTTCAGCAGAATACAGAAGATTTTCCCCTAAAGACACTCATCTCTTACTCTTTTTATTTTAAGGGGACCCTTGAAGATCAAATCATCAGTGCCAATCCCCTACTGGAGGCTTTCGGCAATGCCAAGACTGTGAGGAATGACAATTCTTCTCGCTTTGTAAGTTTCCACCTATTCTTTCTGACTTATCAAGTATTAGGACAGTCATATCTGTGATATTTCATTTTTCCTTAATATAGTTCTCAGAAGCACAAATAAATTCTGAATTCCCATTGATATGTATGACAACAAAAACTCTTTTATTATCTCCCTTTAAAGGGTAAATTCATTAGGATTCATTTTGGCACCACAGGAAAACTGGCTTCTGCTGATATTGAAACTTGTAAGTGCATTGAAAAGAGTAATCTAGCTTTTATTTTTCTTTAGAGCTTTAAATAAAAAATCATCTTCTTGTTTATTTTTCTTTTCTTCTTGTTTTCAATCTTTATATTTACATTTTTATTCTTTCTTTTAAACACACTTTAGATCTATTAGAGAAGTCCAGAGTTACCTTCCAGCTCAAGGCTGAAAGAAGCTATCACATCTTTTATCAGATCATGTCCAACAAGAAGCCAGAGCTTATTGGTAAATAAATCACTTTTGATTTACATGTCAGAAGTTAATAACTTTTCAAATAATTTATATTGTGATGTTTTATATAAAAGAAATAATTCTGTCTACCATTTGCTCATTTGTGCAGAGATGCTTTTGATCACCACCAACCCATATGACTTTGCATTTGTCAGTCAAGGGGAGATCACTGTTCCCAGTATCGATGACCAAGAAGAGCTAATGGCTACTGATGTAAGTAGCCCAGAATGGAAAACAAAAGGATCTTTTTCATTTGTGCAA
This sequence comes from Myrmecobius fasciatus, assembly GCA_023553655.1. Classification (NCBI taxonomy): domain Eukaryota; kingdom Metazoa; phylum Chordata; class Mammalia; order Dasyuromorphia; family Myrmecobiidae; genus Myrmecobius; species Myrmecobius fasciatus. The sequence continues at coordinate 105,971 of JAJPUD010001298.1, read as the reverse complement.
TATATTCAACTTTCATTTTTCCATCTATTTAAAAGGAATAGCAAGTTTTACATAATAGATTTCCAGCTTCATGTACAATCATTTTTATTATACTATGTTATGAAAATGCTTGATTCATCCCACAAATTTAAAATAAAATAAATTTTAAAAGTTTTAAATAGTGAATAGCTAATTGGCTCAGGAGCAAGTGATTCAAAGTTCACTTCTGACAGATATAAGCTATGTGAAGATGAGGTAATTGCTTAATCTCTCAGTGGCCCCAGCCAACTCTTTAAAATGAATAAAGTTATAGAGTAACATTGGAAATTGAAGTTTCCTCATTGGAAGTTCCCAATATCAATGAAATCACAGGACTGGGATGAAAACAAAAGTAAACAATAGTTAAGCATTTTTTTTTCTTTTTCTTTATCAGATCTGTAATTTCATCAGTATACAAAAGAGTACCTACCTACTTTACAACTCTGCTTTTTTTTTTTTTTTTTGAGGCAATTGAGATTAAGTGACTTGGCCAGGGTCACACAGCTAGGACATGTTAAGTCCCTGAGACCAGATTTGAACTCAGGTCCTCCTGACTTCAGGACTGCTGCTCTATCCACTGCACCACCTAGCTGCCACAGCTCTGTCTTAGAGAGTTGAGTGTGTGTGTGCATGTGTGTAGTCCCTGCCTTCAAAGAGCTTTCATTGGAGCTAGGTTATGAATAAATTTTAATGCCTTGGACTGGGATAATAGAGAGGAATAAGAATTAACTAACTGGAAATTTGTATGAATGAAAAAAAAAAAGAGAGAAGCAAGAAAAATAATAGGGACACAGGGAAGCTTTGCCTGTCATTGTTAAAGCAATCTTCAGGATTGGTTAGGTGATGAAGTGACCTTTCCACCACCGTAATGAAGAGTATCTACAACTTTGGTAATCATACATATCACATTTGTCTTGTATTATACTTATTTGTGTTCAAATGTTCAGTCCCTTATTTAATTGTAGTTTTTTTTAATGTGGGACTGTCTCATTTATCTTTAAAGGCCCTCTAATACATAGTCTAGTGTCTCACATGCTTAATAAATGTTTGTTAAATAGATTTGAAAACAATATGCTTATAGATAACTGAGATAACTGAGATTGGGGAATTTATTGTATTAAATCTTTTGTCAGAGTGCTGTTGATATCCTGGGTTTCACTAATGATGAAAAAGTGGCCATTTACAAGCTAACAGGAGCTGTCATGCATTATGGTAACATGAAATTCAAGCAAAAGCAACGAGAGGAGCAGGCTGAACCAGATGGCACAGAAGGTATTGATAATTCTAAATAGCTTTTATGAATGATAGACTTATCTAATAAAAATCTAGTTGAATCAGAGAAATATAATATGCCTTTCTATACCTTGTACTGCTAAGCATAGAGAAAACATAATAAACAGCTATTAATGGAATAAGTGTTCCACTAACTTGGCCAATGATCTGAATAATGTATACACACAAATTCAATTCTCTCTAGCTTCTCCCTGACTCTAGCCTGTATTATTCTTTCTCTCTAGCAATATAGTCCAAATTAGTTATTCTTCCAAAACATCAGATTCCTCACCTATAAAATGAGAGTATCAGGCAACTAGGTGGCTCAACAAACAAATAAACAAACATACTCTAATAGGGTCATGACATGACTAATAGACTAAAAATAACAACAAAAAGGTGCTTTTAAAATGTTTGTTAATTGACTAATTGATACAATCCCTCTCCTGTAGACTTTACAATCTAGTAAGAGCATCATAGTAGATCACCAACGCTTTTGGTCTATAATATTTGTAGGTAAAATGTTCTAATTACCACTGCAAAAATTAATCAACAAAATTCAAAAGACCAAATTGCTAATAAAAAAATCTTTGTAAATGAATTTTCATCAGAATCAAAAGGTTAGGAATTGTGGAATTAGAATCATCAATATAATGGGATCATGGTAAAACTACTTTTGAAGAGTCAGGAATTGTTAAAATCCATATTTCTCTCAGAAATTTTAAGATCAATTTGATTTTTTCTGCTCTATGAAATCCCTATTCTTCTCTCTGTGCTTTTATAGTTGCTGACAAGGCTGCCTACCTTCAAAATTTGAATTCTGCCGATCTGCTTAAAGCTCTTTGCTATCCTAGAGTGAAAGTCGGAAATGAATATGTGACCAAAGGTCAGACTGTACAGCAGGTAAATATGGTTAAAGTCATTTAATTCAAATCAACCAAAGAAAACTCTAAGGTTTCATTCTTTTCTCTGACTTAAGAAACCATACTATTCTTCTTAAAGGTATACAATGCTGTGGGTGCTCTGGCAAAAGCTATCTATGAGAAAATGTTTTTGTGGATGGTCACTCGTATCAACCAGCAGTTGGACACCAAACAACCAAGACAATACTTCATTGGAGTCTTGGATATTGCTGGCTTCGAGATCTTTGATGTAAGTTATTAGGGGAAATAGAGCACTAAATGGAAAAGTCTACATAATTAGCTTTTCCCTAACTTCCTTTGTTTTTCAACTCATTCAAAATGTTTTGTATTTCAGATATGGTGGTGATAGCTAAACCAGGTAGGGTGAAAACAGAGAAAGAAAACTATAGACCAATTTCCCTAATGAATATTGATGCAAAAATTTTAAATAAAATATTAGCAATGAGATTACAGAAAGTCATCCCCAGGATAATACATTATGACCAAGTAGGATTTATACCAGGAATGCAGGGCTGGTTCATTATTAGGAAAACTATCAGCATAATCAATTATATTTATAACCAAACTAACAAAAATCATATGATTATCTCAATAAACGCAGAAAAAGCATTCGATAAAATCCAACACCCATTCCTATTAAGAAACACTAGAGATTATAGGAATAAATGGGCTTTTCCTTAAAATGATCAGTAGCATCTATTTAAAACCATCAGCAAGCATCATATGTAATGGAAACAAACTAGAACCATTCCCAATAAGATCAGGAGTGAAACAAGGCTGCCCACTGTCACCATTACTATTTTATATTGTTTTAGAAATGTTAGCTTTGTCAGTAAGAGAAAAAAAAGAGATTAAATGAATTAGAGTAGGTAATGAGGAAATGAAATTATCACTCTTTGCAGATGATATGATGGTATACTTAGAGAACCCTAGAGACTCAACTAAAAAACTACTAGAAACAATTCACAACTTTAGTAAAGTTGCAAGATACAAAATAAATCCACATAAATCAACAGCATTTTTCTATATTGCCAACAAAGCTCAACAGCAAGAGATACAAAAAGAAATTCTATTCAAAATAATGGATGTTAGTATAAAATATTTGGGAATCTATCTGCCAAGTGAAAGTCATGAACTATATGAACTAAACTACAAAACACTTTCCACACAAATAAAGTCAGACATAGTCAATTGGAAAAACATCAAGTGCTCTTGGGTAGGCCGAGTAAATATAATAAAAATGACAATACTACCCAAACCAATTTACTTATTTAGTGCCATACCAATCAAACTCCCAAGAAATTATTTTACAGATCTAGAAAAAAGAGTAGCAAAGTTCATTTGGAAGAACAAAAGGTCAAGAATTTCAAGGGAATTAATGAAAAAAAAAGCCAATGAAGGTGACTTCACTGTACCAGATCTAAAACTATATTATAAAGGAGCAGTCATCAAAACCATTTGGTACTGCCTAAGAAATAGAGTAGTCGATCAGTGGCATAGGATAGGATCACAGGACAAACTAGACAATAACTATAGCAATTTAGTGTTTGATTAACCCAAAAACCCCAGCTTTTGGGATAAGTACTCACTATTCGACAAAAACTGCTGGGAAAATTGGAAACTAGTTAGGAAGAAATTAGGGCTTGACCCACACCTAACACCACATACCAAGATAAGATCTACATGGGTTCATGATCTAGATATAAAGAGTGATATTATAAGCAAATTAGAGGAACATAGGATAGTTTAACTCTCATAACTGTGGAGAAGGAATAAATTTATGTCCAAAGAAGAACTGGAACTCTTAATTGAATACCAAATAGATAATTTTGATTATATTAAGTTAAAAAGTTTTTGTACAAACAAAACTAATGCAGACAAGATTAGGAGGGAAGCAATAAATTGGGAAATGATCTTTACAATTAAGGGTTCTGATAAAGGCCTCATTTCTAAAATATATAGAGAATTGACTCATATTTATAAGAATTCAAAATCGATAAATGGTCAAAGGATATGAACAGACAATTTTCAGATGATGAAATTAAAACTAGTTCTAGTCATGTGAAAAGGTGCTCCAAATCACTATTGATCAGAGAAATGCAAATTAAGACAACTCTGAGATACCACTACACACCTGTCAGATTGGCTAAAATGACAGGAAAAGATAATGACTAATGTTGGAGGGGATGTGGGAAGACTGGGACACTGATACATTGTTGGTGGAACTGTGAACGGATCCAACCATTCTGGAGAGCAATCTGGAACTATGCTCAAAAAGTTATCAAACTGTGCATACCCTTTGACCCAGCAGTGTTTCTACTGGGCCTATATCCCAAAGAGATCTTAAAGGAAGGAAAGGGCCCCACATGTGCAAGAATATTTGTGGCAGCTCTTTTTGTAGTGGCAAGACACTGAAAATTGAATGGATGCCCATCGATTAGAGAATGGCTGAATAAATTATGGTATATGAAAATGTTTTGTATTTGACACAGTTCAACAGCCTGGAGCAGCTGTGCATCAACTTCACCAATGAGAAACTGCAACAGTTCTTCAATCACCACATGTTCGTGCTGGAACAGGAGGAGTACAAGAAGGAAGGCATTGAGTGGGAGTTCATTGACTTTGGGATGGACCTGGCTGCCTGTATTGAACTTATTGAGAAGGTGTGTATACATTTTTCATTACTCAAAATGCTTAAGAAAAATTTAATTTTTGTTCAAGAATTTTTAACACTACTAAAATTAATTGCTTCCTCACCTCTTTGGAGTAAGAAACTTAATGGTTCACTCTCTGTGTGTTTATTATTGTGCTTGGAGCATTCCTGCCACTAGGTCATTGACAAATAAATGGATCTCAACTTGGATTGGTAGGAAATTTTTATTCATACTTTCAAGAAAAGTGCTTTTCTTATTCTTTTAATTCAAAGGCATACTCTCAGTTTCCTATTTCTTAAAGCATTGTTGTAGGCACTTATTTTAAGGTCAGTACTCTCTTGATTCAAGATTGATGTTGAGATAAAATTATACACTCACAAGTTACTGAATATCTAACAAAGGAGGAAGTTTACTTTGCCCTAACACAGCAATGATATGCAAAAAGGACACAATGGCATTTACCTTCTCCAATGTTAAGTGGACCCATCATCTCCAGTTGGAAATAGAGCTGGTCAGTTAATCATCAGGGTATAAAAATTGTTGGTTCTATCATACTAGCTTATTTTGACAATTCAAGAACAGGAATTCTCATGAAGGGAATAATATTTTATATCTTTTTGAAGACTATGCTGGTTTTTTACACCAGCTGAGATATCATGGTATTCTAACCATTGACTTAGATATTTCTTTTGATATTGTCTTTTGAATCAGTCATGTTGTCTAATAGTCTAATTTTAGTAGAAAACTAAAAGACAAAACAAATTACAATCACGTTTCACAATGTGGAGACATAGTTTCATGGGCATATAATTTTATAACATAAGTTGTACTTTTATATTAGAAAAGGTAGCTTTTCATCTCCATATCACTTTTTTCTTTTTATTTGATTTTGTCATCTCATTCTTGTTATTAACTATGAAGTAGTATTTATATTCACCCAAATTCACATATATCTACATAATATCAAATCTTCACAAAAAACACATTTCAACCATATCACTAGCATATGTAATGATGGTTTTATTTTTCAGTATTTAAAGTTGCAAAATAAAGATTATCTCATTTATCATCACATATACACTTGTGAAAAATTATATTTTCTGGGCTATAAAATTTCTACATATAATTGAAGTAGTTTTTCCTGGGAGAATGTAACTACATATCTCTTCTCTATCCTTAGCCAATGGGCATTTTCTCCATCCTAGAAGAAGAGTGTATGTTCCCCAAGGCAACAGACACTTCTTTCAAGAACAAGCTGTATGAACAACATTTGGGGAAATCCAACAACTTCCAGAAACCTAAGCCTGCCAAAGGAAAGGCTGAGGCCCACTTCTCCCTGGTGCACTATGCTGGCACTGTGGACTACAACATTGCAGGATGGCTAGACAAGAACAAGGATCCCCTGAATGAAACCGTGGTTGGGCTTTACCAGAAATCTGCAATGAAAACTCTGGCCTTCCTCTTTGCTGGAGGAACTGCTGCTGAAGCAGGTAATTTTTCTTAGTACCAAGGATTCTTAACCATTTTTGTGTCATGGACCTCTTTGGCAGCCTGGTGAAATATAAGGTTCCCTTTCAGAACAATAGTTTTGAATACATAAAATACATAGAACTACAATGAAAACTATATTTAAGTAATTACCAAAATATTTTCAGCATTGTCAAATTCATAAACTCCAGTTGAAGAACCCCTTAGACAGGGAGTTGGGTATTTGAACAGCAATACTAAATGTTACCTCCAGGAAACAGGACTATTTTGCTCAGGATAGGGAGATTCCATCATTTCTCTATGCTTTCTCTTCTTCTAATTATATTTTGATGGATTTATCCTGGGAATCTCTTTTAGTGAAATTGTATTCTCTTAGCCTGCTGAGATGAATAATAATCAATAATAACGAATAATAATAATAGTGTATGTGGAGCAATGCAAATAAGGGCAAATTTTAAGAACCGAAAGGAATTTGGGGAAGACATTTTTTTTAATTTTAAGTGATAAATATGTAACTTATTTTATTTCTTTTTTATTTTTCCAGAGGGTGGTGGTGGAAAGAAGGGTGGCAAGAAGAAGGGTTCTTCTTTCCAGACGGTGTCAGCTCTTTTTAGGGTATGATATGATCTTTAAATCTATAGTAAGATGTAAAAACATTTATTCTTGAAAAGACCTAGAAAGTCTCTCATGGAAAAATTTTAACTAAAGATATTCCAAAAAATTTATCAATCCACAAATACTTATTATGTCATTTCTCTACTATATATTACAAATTTATTATTACAAAAGCCAAATTTCCTTTCAATCTAAAACTCAAAAGATCTGCTCACATCATAATTATTGAAAGTATTCAAGATTAAACTAAAACCTGCTTTCATACCCAACTTATTCTCTGTTATGTCAGTCTCACACAAAACCTTTATTCAACCTTTCTCCAAATGGCAGTACTTGAGATAAAGTTCAGCTGAATTTGTATATAAACTTAAAGGATGAATACATTAAGATGTCCCTACTGTCTGTCTGCTTTCATTTCCCTGGTGCTTCCCAGTTTTTAATTTTTTTAAGGCTAGTTATATTTATATCAGCAAACTTAAAAGTCTAAACAGAGTCCCAAATTCCTTTTCACATTTTTCTTTTTTCATAATTTTTCTTGACAACAGAGGCAGCAAAAATGAACTTACTTTCTAGCACCCTTTAATTTTTTTCCAGATAGTGCTACAAAATTATAAATAAGGATCATCAAAAATATCTATTGCTTTTTGGACATCTACACTGTATGTCCTGTTGGCATAATAAACTTACTATGTCCAAAACAAAACTTATTTTCTTTTACTCCAAACCATCCTCTTTTCCAAATTTCAATTCTCAGGTCATCAATATTTTGCCAGTAACCAAGTCTCAAAACCCTGGTGCTATCCATAATACCTCTCACCCGTTTCACACTTCATCCATTGACAAATCTTATCTCTACCTTCACATCAATCCTATATGTTTCATCTCCACCTACATAGATTTTATTCTAGTTTAGGCTCTTATCACCTTACCCTTGGGATATGGTTTATAGCTTTCTAACATATCTCCCTTCATTCCAAATGATTTTTCACATTAGTTACCCAAGTGATTTTTTTAAAGCATAGGTCTGACTATGTCACTCATCTACTCAAAAAATAAATTTAAAAAAAGGTTCCCTATCACCTTCAGTATCAAATATAAATTTCTCTTCAAAATCTAGCTCATTTCTACCCTTCCAGTCTTCTTAAACTTTACTTCCTTCCATGAGCTCTAAGTTCCAGAGACACTAATGGACTTGCTATCCATAGCATATGACATGTTCATCAATTCATCTTCATGTCTTTGTATTAACTGTCCACCATGTCTGGAATTCTCTCCCTCCAGTATCTGTCTCCTGGCTTCTTTTCCATATCACTTCAAACATGCCTTTTCCAGTCCTTCATAATATTAGTATCTTTATTCTGATATTTGTTCAAATTTACTGTATTTTTCTTATTTATTTGTACATAGTTGTTTGTGTGTTGGCTCTCACATTAGATCATATTCTCCCTAAGAACAAGGATTGGTTTTTTATGTTTTTGTAACCCTAGCACTTGTCATAGTACCTAACTCATAGTAAGGGCTTGTTGTTTGTCCTTCATTCTTGAAGAGGACCATGATATCAGGGAGATGATGCCATGGCATGCAAACGAATTGGATTTGAGTGAGGGATGGCTGTGTGAGATCATCTGCCTCACTTTCCCTCCAGAACCATCTGGATCCAGTGGTCAAATATAGATCAGGATGACTGAAGATGGCCCTGGATGAAATGGAAGCCAAACCTTGGCCTTTTTAAGCTAAGGTCTTTATAAATGCTTCTTAACTAACAGATAGACTAGTGTGAAGGTGACTCCTCTAAAAGACTACGTGAATAAAGTTCAAGTTCTGTTAGACATAAAAAGCTTTAAGAAAGTACATAATGATGAACTATGTATCTGTTGCTTGAGAACCAGACTATATAAATTTGATGATTCTCTTTAGCAGAAAATTAGCTCCCATCTGATTAATTTTTTCTTGGCCTTAGCAACTCATTAAGACCTTCCATTAAAGCAAAGAAATGTGGAGGTCTATTTTGGTAAAGGAAGAATCTACACCAAATGGAATCACAGATTTTTTGAGATGTTGAAGTGAGATAGGGCACTGATAAGATTTTCAGGTAGTAACAAGAGGCAATTGTTAACATCTTTTCATGTGGTTTTATAGGAGAATTTAAATAAGCTGATGACCAACCTTAGAAGCACTCACCCTCATTTTGTACGCTGCCTCATTCCCAATGAAACTAAAACACCTGGTAAGAAACTGGTGACATTCAAGTAGGTGCCACTGTTTTTACCTTGATTTTTAAGTAAAATTTATGAGCTTTGGTATTGTTTTTCTCAGGTGCCATGGAGCATGAACTTGTTTTGCATCAGCTGAGGTGTAATGGTGTGCTAGAGGGCATCAGAATCTGCCGGAAAGGATTCCCAAGCAGAATCCTATATGCTGACTTCAAACAACGGTAAGGCTTTCTCTATTATCATCATTTTCACTTTTAAATATCATACCATCTCTCTTTTACACGATTGCTCTTTTCATGCTTCAACAACAAAATATTAAATATTATTGATTGAAAAGAGAAAAAGTCTGAGTCATTAATAGCACAGGAAATTTATTCTTCTATCTAACGTAGAGAAACATCCTGGTCTGGATGGAACTCCATTTGATAGAAAACTATCTATGTTTGTTCATTCATTCATTCTTTTATTTATCTACCTGCCCATCTATTCATTTATTCACTAGTTTGTTTATTTATTTTTGAGACTGAGTCTTCCTATCTTGACTTATCTGGAAGCATAGCACTCGCCCAATCTCACTACTGATTAGCATGAGACTTTTGATCTTTTCTGTCCTTCACTGGTTCACCCTGCCTTTTAAACAGTCTGCCGGCCCTTGATTCCCAGGAGCTCATTATATTTGCTAGTTTTAGTGCAGAATCCTGATTTGTTTAGCCAACTTCTGAAAAGAACTCCTAAACTCAAGTAATCCCCCAGTCTCAGATTCTACCAGCAGCAGAGCCTACCCTGGCTTCAATTTTTTTTTAAAATCAATATCTTTCATTTATATATCATCACCATTTCCCAACATATTCCTTCCTCCTCCAATATACATACAGTTATTGCTTATAACAAAGAATGCAAAAGAGAGAGGAAAAGTAGTCTATCAAATCTAACTAGTAAATCAACAAGTCTCCCACCTCTGCAAAGAAAGGTGGGGAATATTTATTCTTATATATCTTCTTGAAGGCCAAGCTTGGTTATTAACAATTACAGTATTTGTTTTTATTTTCTTGAATCAACATAATTTATAAACATTCTGATGAGGCAACAATGGTTATATTATCCTTTTGATAAAGAAAATAACTTGATATTCTTCTTATTATAATAGATACAAGGTTTTAAATGCAAGTGCTATTCCAGAGGGACAGTTCATTGACAGCAAGAAGGCTTCAGAGAAACTTCTTGGATCCATTGACATTGATCATACTCAGTATAAATTTGGGCACACCAAGGTACCATTAATCACTAACTATAATTTCCACCCTGGATAATTATTTTCCATTTGAAATTTCTACTGGACATTATCAAAATTAACTTTTCCTTTGTGAAGGTCTTCTTTAAGGCTGGTCTTCTGGGAACCCTAGAGGAGATGCGAGATGATAAATTAGCTCAACTTATCACACGTACTCAAGCCATATGCCGAGGCTACCTGATGAGAGTAGAATTCAAGAAAATGATGGAAAGGAGGTGAGGCCCATTTTTCACAGTGTCTACATTTCCTTTTCTTTTAATTGAATGTTATTACTCAATCTGCTAAATATATCCCTAAGTAACCAATTTGTAACTATTTATTAAATGTATTTTTCCAAAGACTATAGTAGGCACTGAGGAAACAAATTTGAAATGGAGACATCCTCTATTCTCAATGAGACTGTATTTTTTTCCCACAGGCCTTATTACATTTTTGTTTTGTTTTGTTTTTTTGTTTTTTGTTTCCCCAGGATCACACAACTAGGGAATGTTAAGTGTCTGAGACCAGATTTGAACTCAGGTCTTCCTGAGTTCAGGGCTGGTGCTCTATCCACTGCATCACTTAGCTGCCCCGGCTTCATTACTTTTTAATGGTACTTTTTTCCCAAATACTTGCAAAGATAGATTTCAAGATTCACCTTCGCAAAATCTTATGTTCCATTTTTTTCTCCCTGTCCTCCTCCCTCTCCTCTCTCTAAGACAGCAAGCAATTTGACAGATGTTAAACATGTACAATTCTTCTAAACATATTTTATATTCTTCATGCTGAGCAAAAAAAAATCAGATCAAAAGGGAAAAACACAAGAAAAAAAGAAACAAATAAATAGCAACAAAAAGATGAAAATACTATGTATGATCCCTTGTTCTCCTAATTTTCTTATAGTATCAACCTTTATGTGTAAATCTTGAATCCTTATCTTTGTATAGGGTGTCCGATATTGGTTAATGCCTAATTTCTGCAATACAGTTTCCCAGCTTTTTCAGCAATTTTTGACAAATAGTAAGTTCTTATCCGAGAAGCGGAAGTCTTTGGGTTTATCAAACATTATATTACTATGATCATTGATCTAATCTATTCCACTAATCCACTACTCTGTTTCTTAGCCAGTACCAAGTGGTTTTGATGATCACTACTTTATAATATAGTAAATCTGGCGCAGCTAGCTTCATTACTTTTGAAATGGATTTTCATTTACAGAGAGTCCATCTTCTGCATTCAGTACAATATTCGAGCATTCATGAATGTCAAGCACTGGCCCTGGATGAATCTATTCTTCAAGATCAAACCCCTGCTCAAGAGTGCAGAAACAGAAAAAGAGATGGCCAACATGAAGGAAGAATTTGAAAAAACCAAAGAAGATCTTGCCAAGTCTGAGGCTAAGAGAAAGGAACTGGAAGAAAAGATGGTGGCTCTGACACAAGAGAAAAATGACCTCCTCCTCCAAGTACAATCTGTGAGTATCCTGCTATAGTCATTCTGCAGCAGTCAGATTTATTTAATAATAACAATCATTTAGTCTTTATTAAGTATTCATTATCATTTATTATTCTACCACCACAATATAAGATATGCTATTTTAAAAAATGATTTCAGAAAACTATAAACTGCACAGGAAAAGACATTGGTTGTAGAATTAGAAGGCATGAGTTTAACTCCAGGCTCTGATATTTATTAGTTTTGTAACTCTGACAAAATTGCCCCTGGGCCTCAGTCTCCTCATCTGTAAAATGAACATAACAATTATATTATCTACCTCACAAAAATTTTTTTAGAAAATATTTTGTGAACCTTTAAGTGCTATGTAAATGTGAATTGTTTTTTCAATCCAGTTTTCAAAAACATCTGGAACAACTCTTGAACACATGTGTAGAAATTTATTTAGGAAGTGTCTATCAAAAGATAGACACTTCCTAAATAAATTTCTACACATGTGCATACTATTCATTTAATGTAAATTTACAAACAAATTTGTACATATCTACAAAAATCCATAAAAAACCAGGAACACATATATGTGTGTGTCCATCTACATGTATGTGAATATGTATGTACACATTTCTATACATAGATACACATGTGCTTATTGTACGTGTATGTATATGTATGTTATATATTCATTGATTTCTTTTGTCCTAACTTCCCAGAATCTACAATTAGACTGGGCTAAATTTTCCTTTGGAAATTTTTTTTGGGTGGCAGGCATAAATCAGAATGTGCTTTTTCCTCATTGGGACAAAAAGTAAACTAAAAAAAAGTTACACACAGAACTCTTAATAATGGATAGGTGTTCTTTTATAGCCACTGACTTTTTTTTTCTTCTCCTTTTTCATCTCCCTTTCAACTTCTTAGGGTACTGGCACTGATATTCAATTAATACTTAATGACAGCATCTGCAATATAATAAGTTTAACTTATAAGCAAGATAGTGCTTGGTTAAATTTGAATCAATAGCTGTCTATTTCTACTTCCTTTTTAGTAGATATGCTTAGAACTTAAATCCTAGGTTTCAAAGAAAAAGAAAACAAAATAGATTACTTTGAAAATTATTTTGTGTTCTCACTCTACTGCCTTCTTTTCTTTTATAGATTATATAGATTTACAATGTCATTTCACACCTAAAATTTTCAATGTCCTTCCTCATTTTAACCATTCTTCCTACAAATTAAGAGTATAAGAAGACCAGGACACAAGTGATAACACAAAGGATTACATATTGTTTATCTTTATTGCATATCTATTTCCTATTTAAAATATTTTGGGGAAATATGAATAAAGATGGTAGCTTATGGTGTTCCTCATATATATATATATATACACACTTATATATATATATTCATTCCTATTTAGGGTTTTTTTTAAATTTCAGTTTTGTCAAATGTTTGCTTCCCCCCCCCGCTCTGACTGTCTTCCACACTCCAAGCTTGTTATAAGATTAAAATCAGATAATTTACATTGAAGGAATTTTTAAATGATAAAAGCATTATAGAACTTCAGGTCACTATTGTGTAAAATCAACTGATAAAATATCTGATTTTAAACTGCTCAATTGGATGAATCAGTCAATCAAGTTAGCACATATAAGTCCAAAAACTGATTTCTTCTTGACTTTCTTTACTTTTTGGATAAGTTGCTCTATGTAGTATAGACATAGTTGTAGACATTTTTTTTCCTATCATAGGAAGCAGAAGGCTTGGCTGATGCTGAGGAGAGATGTGACCAGTTAATTAAAGCCAAAATCCAACTTGAAGCTAAAATCAAGGAAGTGACTGAAAGAGCTGAGGATGAAGAGGAGATCAATGCTGAACTGACAGCCAAGAAAAGGAAACTGGAAGATGAATGTTCAGAACTCAAGAAAGACATTGATGACCTTGAGCTGACACTAGCCAAGGTGGAAAAGGAGAAACATGCTACAGAGAACAAGGTACAAATAGTACCCATGAAAATGAAATAATTTATATTATGCATATATTGTGTACAAGTATGAAACAATGTAAAATAATGCAAAAATATTTTCTCTCATGAAGGTGAAAAACCTTACAGAAGAAATGGCAGGGCTGGATGAAAACATTGCTAAACTCACCAAAGAGAAGAAAGCACTCCAAGAGGCTCACCAACAGACCCTGGATGACTTGCAGGCAGAAGAAGACAAAGTGAATACATTGACTAAAGCCAAAACCAAATTGGAACAACAAGTAGATGATGTAAGTATAAAAACACATAGATCCATACAGTTGTGGGGTTTTTTTTTACACTTATTAACTCATAGAATTTTAAAGGTGGAAATAAAAAAAGATAATTTCCTTCTTTAATACAAAATATACCATTTTCAAATGAAAGGAATAATAATACTGCGTTCATGGAATTTTTAAAATAATTGATTTTCCACCAAAGACTGTTGAAATTGGTATTGCTTAAAATTTTCCATCTCACTATATATGTAGATTTGTGACAAAATATTCATATTTTAAGAAATCAAATTAATAAAATGTATTTAAAAACTCAGCTTGAAGGATCCTTGGAACAAGAAAAGAAACTCCGCATGGACCTAGAGAGAGCAAAGAGGAAACTAGAAGGTGATCTAAAGTTGGCCCAAGAATCCACAATGGATATAGAAAATGACAAAGCACAGCTTGATGAAAAATTAAAAAAGTAAGTATAAATACAGCACAACTCCATTATTAAACTGAATGAGATAAAACATCGCTGGGAAAAAAAAAAAGATAGGTCTGAAAAAATTTTATAAGACAAATTTAATTAGGAGCAGCTAGGTGGTGCAGTGGATAGAACACCAGCCCTGAAGTCAGGAGGACCTGAGGTCAAGTGTGATCTCAGACACTTAACATTTCCTAGCTGTGTGACCCTGAGCAAGTTAACCCCAAATGCCTCAGCAAAAAAAAAAAAAAAAGACAAATATAATTAGCTTAGAAAGTATGTTAGCCCTATTTTCCAAAATTCGCATAACAGGCATGCTAATGTTTTATTTTTTTAAAAAAAAGAGAGAACCTTATGGAATTATTGTTTCTAATTTGCATTGCTTTTCTAAAAGGAAAGAGTTTGAAATGAGCAATCTGCAAAGCAAGATTGAAGATGAACAAGCATTGGCTATGCAATTGCAGAAGAAGATCAAGGAATTGCAGGTAAAGTCATCACTTCCTTGAGTTCCAAACACCACAGAAACATTCATTGTCTGGAAAGGGCTAATGGATGTGTTTTTCCTTATTGCCAGGCCCGCATTGAAGAACTGGAGGAGGAAATCGAGGCAGAACGTGCCTCACGGGCAAAAGCTGAGAAGCAGAGATCTGATCTCTCCAGGGAACTAGAGGAGATCAGTGAGCGCCTGGAAGAAGCTGGTGGAGCAACTTCAGCTCAGATTGAGATGAACAAGAAGAGAGAGGCTGAATTCCAAAAGATGCGCAGGGACCTTGAAGAGGCCACCCTGCAGCATGAATCCACAGCTGCCGCCCTCCGCAAGAAGCATGCAGACAGTGTTGCTGAGCTTGGGGAACAAATTGATAACCTGCAGAGAGTCAAACAAAAACTGGAGAAGGAGAAGAGTGAATTGAAGATGGAGATTGATGATCTTGCTAGTAATATGGAGACTGTCTCCAAAGCCAAGGTACTGTGGTCTACTGTAAAAATCATCCATTCATTTTTGTTTGCAAAGAAAAATGAAAACAAATGTCTATTTGTGCCTATACTGAATATTAAGTTTTTAGGAATATAAGATTCGGAGCTAGAGAGACCTGAGAAACCATTTAACCTACTCATCTGACCCAAGAAAAATTGTGATTTTTCTGATTAGATATTGCCAGTATAAAGAAGAAGAAACTAAGGCTAATTCCATGCAAAAAAAGTTCCCAGTTAGCTAGTTCTTGACAGAAAATAAAGCAATATCTTTAATAGTGAAGTTGTGTATCTTAATTAGAATTATTTTATTAGAAAGGATTACATTCAGTCTTCCCATTTATTTAATTTATTGATGAAAATTTCTTTAAGTTTTTTTTCTTTATACATAAGATATGATGGCAAGAAAAAATAATTCTGTTCACTTTAGGCACATCTCTTATAGTACACATTTTTAGTGGTGCTAGAAGCATGAGCCAGCTTTGAATTTTCTTCGACTTCAGACACAAACAAAATTATAATTTCCTCTTTTGTTAATTCTTTATTTTATAGGCAAATCTGGAAAAAATGTGCCGCACCCTGGAAGACCAGCTTAGTGAAGTAAAAACCAAGGAGGAAGAGCAACAACGCCTAATAAATGACCTATCAGCTCAAAAGGCACGCTTGCACACAGAATCAGGTAATGTAGGATTGCTTGTAGTCAGAGGGACTAGGTTCAAATCCTGGCCAGCCACTTCATATCTTGAGTAGGTTACTTATCCCATCTGGACCTCAACTCCAAAATAAGAGTTAAATAAGATGGCCTCCTAAATCCTAATTCTGTGATGTCCCTGATGATATACAGAAAGGGAAGAAAATATCTTTTATTTTGCTACTTCTATCAAATATAAACACCACTTTGTGGTCAACTTTGCAACTAATTGCTTCATGTTCATCTCCAACTTAATCTTTTTTTTAAATAATAGTTTTTTTAATTTTTTCAAAATAAGTGCAAAGTTAGTTTTCAATATCCACCCTTTCAAAACTTTGTGTTCCAAATTTTTCTCCTGCCCTTCCCTTCTCCCCCTCCCCTAGACAGCAAGTAATCCAATATAGGTTAAATATATGCAATTCTTCTAAGCATATTTCCACATTCATCATGCTGCATGAGAAAATCAGATCAAAAGGGAAAAAATGAGGAAAAAAAAGAAAAGCAAACAAACAACATCATCAACAACAAAGTGAAAATACTATGTTGTGATCCATGTTCACTCTCCATAGTTCTTTCTTTGGATGAAGATTGCTCTTTGGAACTGCCTTGAATCACCTCATTGTCTTCAACTTAATCTTGATGGTGAAATATGAAGTTTATATAAATGACAAATATTCTCTATAATCAATCAAAAGCATTTAATAAGGGCCTATTATGTGTCAGTTATTGTATTTGGGATACAACTACAAAAGTGATACAGTCCCTGTACCCAAGGAGTTCATATTCTACTAGGAGATATGATTGCTCATAGAATTGTAAATATAGTGGGTGAATAAAACAAATACACAAGAGATTGGGAATAGAAAAAAAAAGAGATTGGGAATAGAAGTGTTATCACAAGTGGAAGATCAAGTAAAGCTTTTTGAAGAAGTTAGACTTTGAGGTGAACCTTAAAAGGTGATACAGTTTCCAAGAGCAACATGGAGCAAAAGCTATGCTAAGTTACGGGAATGTGTGAACAGGGTGTACAATATGTAGCTTTTTATTATCTCAATGCAAGCTAGGAAAAGCAGATCCCTAAAAATTAAATAAAGCCAGTAGACTATTGAAGAGCTAAGTCTATTATTCCAAATTTTCCAGCATCAAAGCAACCTCATTAGCTAAATTCCCTTCACAAGAAGTACAATGGGGAAAAAACATGTTTTATTTAATGTTCATATGATTCCATTTTACATTATACCTTCTCCTAGATAGATGTATTAAATTTCTCATATATTGGGCATCTGCAGGTGAATTTTCACGTCAGCTTGATGAGAAAGACTCATTGCTTTCTCAGTTGTCAAGAGGCAAACAAGCATTTACCCAACAAGTTGAGGAACTGAAGAGGCAGCTTGAGGAGGAGACTAAGGTAAAATTTTCACTCCTGAGGTTTTAGAATATGTCCTCTCATTGAAGCAATGAGAGAAATGGCATTGTCCAAGGCAAACACCACAGATCTTCTCTTTTTCATAGGCAAAAAATGCTTTGGCCCATGCTTTACAATCCGCTCGCCATGACTGTGACTTGTTACGGGAACAATATGAAGAGGAGCAGGAAGCCAAGGCCGAGCTACAGAGAGCAATGTCCAAGGCCAACAGTGAGGTTGCCCAGTGGAGGACCAAATATGAAACAGATGCCATTCAGCGCACAGAGGAACTGGAAGAGGCCAAGTAAGGATCTTTGTGAAGGGGCAAGAAATGGCAAAGATTAGGAAAGCATGTGGGAAAGGATAAATAAATTAGAGGTAGGAAGAGCAAAAAATGCTTTAATATCCATGATTTTGACAGTTTCCATAATCTCTATAAACTCCAGTTTCCTTATCTCTAGAATGGGGAATTGGATTAGATTATCTCTAAAGTATCTTTCAATGATAAATGTGTGAGTCCTCTTTACTTTTTAGTGGGACAAGAAAAAAGGTCATTTACTGGTCAAATTCACAGTGGAATGTACAGAAAGGAATTGTGTCCACCTCCTTCTCTCACAGACATTTATAGAAGGGAATGGGGTATGTCAAAATCCACATTACTCCCTACTACTCAACAATTTCATCTTCCTTTTTCATATCAAAATTAAAGGTTTTATCCCCTACATATACCAGAGAGATGCATATATGCACACACTCAAATATACACACAAATATAAAGATCTCAGGGCATTGGAAAAATAAAAGCTTAGCCCTCAAAATATTAGATTCCCTCTTGCTGGATCTTAAGAGATAAGTACATTGGTAAGAAAGAAATTCTGAGGAACAGATTGTCTTGAAAGGAACTTAAAAAAAAACTCTCTTGAGAAACACAAAAAAGGAAATATTTTAAGAATAGCCTTGTAAAGTTAAATTTCATAACTCATTCTTTTCTTGGTCATTCACCTTTTCAGAAAGAAACTGGCCCAGCGCCTGCAAGATGCTGAGGAACATGTGGAAGCTGTGAATTCTAAATGTGCTTCCCTTGAAAAGACCAAGCAGCGCCTACAGAATGAAGTAGAGGACCTCATGATTGACGTAGAACGCTCCAATGCTGCCTGCGCTGCTCTCGATAAAAAACAAAGGAATTTTGACAAGGTATTTCACAGAGAAGTTTCTGTCTTATGGGAAATATGCAAAACATATTGTTCTTGACCACAGAGAATAATTATTGGTTGCTCTGTTAGGTGTTGTCAGAATGGAAACAGAAATACGAGGAAACTCAGGCTGAGCTCGAAGCTTCTCAGAAGGAGTCCCGGGCTCTCAGCACAGAGCTGTTCAAGATGAAGAATGCTTATGAAGAATCCTTGGATCAATTGGAAACCCTGAAGCGAGAGAACAAGAACCTGCAACGTGAGTGCTTTTCGTCTCTTTTACTAGTAATATGCTGAAGGGGAATCTTTTTTTCCTTTTCCTTTCCTTTTTAAAAAATTTTTATTATTTTTTTTATCCTTACTCAGTTGCCTTGTTTTTTTCTTTACTAACCAACAGAGGAGATTTCCGACTTAACCGAGCAGATCGCAACAGGTGGGAAGCAGATCCACGAACTAGAGAAAATAAAGAAACAAATTGAGCAAGAAAAGGGTGAACTTCAGGCTGCCCTGGAGGAGGCTGAGGTATATGTCAATCAATTAAGCAAACAAATTATTAAGCACCTATTTTATGCCAATTGCTGATATACAGATGATAACACAAATATAAAAATGATATAAATATAAAAATGAGCTGATCTCTGCCCTTAGGAAACTTACATTATACCAGTATAGAGAAATACAACAAATGCTGTTTCCCCCATCCATTTAATAATCGATAATAATAATTTAATAATATAATCATTAAAACCTAGCTCTATCATATTAAAAGGGAGTGCTTCATGTATATGAGAAGCATAGTTACAATACTTTCCAGAATAAAAAAAATGAAATCACTCTATCAAGATATAGTAACTGCTTCTTTTTAAAAACTCATTGTATTGTTTAGAAGATATCTTTGTGCTCAACTGATTTTTTTTCCATTAAGGCTTCACTCGAGCATGAAGAAGGAAAAATTCTGCGTATCCAACTTGAGTTAAACCAAGTGAAGTCTGAAATTGACAGGAAAATTGCTGAGAAGGATGAGGAAATTGATCAGCTAAAGAGGAACCACCTCAGAGTTGTAGAATCAATGCAGAGTACATTGGATGCTGAGATCCGAAGCAGGAATGATGCCCTGAGGATAAAGAAGAAAATGGAAGGAGATCTGAATGAAATGGAAATTCAACTGAACCATGCCAATCGCCAAGCTGCAGAGGCCCTAAGGAATCTGAGGAATACTCAAGGTATCCTGAAGGTAAGTTGACTTAAGTACATAAAATCTTTTATTAAATCTTCCATTCAGTTTTATATATTTTTTAATTTTATAAAGTAAATTTTTATCTTAAAAATAATTTGGTAATGATTGTGAATTTAAGACACAGTTTACTCTGACTACAGTTTTTCAGGTCCTAGGGCCTGAAAGAAAAATGCAAACCCATTTGTATGATGTGGTTCTTCTAACCAGTTTTAATTTAAAATTAGGTTTGTAATTTGTTTCTGTTATATTTGGAATCTAAGTTATAAAAGACTCTAAGGACATAATAATTTTGTAAAACAAAAAACACACGCAAAAAAACCTGCATTTGCCTAAGCTTTACTTTGATGTGTGAAAATAAGAATGATTAGATGTCCAAAAGTGATTTTCCTTTGACACATAGGACACTCAACTGCATCTGGATGATGCTATTAGAGGCCAAGATGACCTTAAGGAGCAGTTGGCAATGGTTGAGCGGAGAGCAAACTTGATGCAGGCTGAAATTGAAGAGTTAAGAGCTTCTCTAGAACAGACTGAGAGGAGCAGGAAGGTAGCTGAACAAGAGCTTCTGGATGCCAGTGAAAGAGTTCAACTTCTACACACCCAGGTAAGATTCATTTTTATCAATTGATCAACGAGCATTTGAGCACAAATTAATTATAAGCACAAATTAATATTAAGCACAAAGTACCTAACAGGCTCTATCCAAGGCATTAGAGATACAAAAACAAAAATAGCCCCCATCTTCAAAGGGCTTACATTCTATCAGAAATTAGAAATAGTTTCTAAAGATTGAGACAATTTTAGAAGTTACATCTAGCACCTGACAGAACATAACCATTAACTTTTCTAAAGTTCTAGAAAGAATACATAATAATACCTACCTGAGTTTTCAGATGTATTTAGAGACCCTTTAGGTTTCAAGTTACATGAAAAGTATGTTGATTAGAGTCTGGAGTGTTGATTTTCTAGCAGTTGCCTATTTTTAAGAAACAAATATAGAAAAACTTCTACCAACCACTCTAAAATTCTAAAATTAGAAGAAAAAAAATTTAAACATAGACCAAATGAATGAAGAAGCTAAGAAGCAAATTGAAAGTTTTGCTCATGTTCTAAAATGTACACCCAATTTTTTTCTGGGAGTCATATTTATTACTTATATATGTATAGATTAATTTTAATTATATGTTAAGATTACTAATTGTGCAATATTTTTAAAATATTCTAATCAGAACACTAGCCTGATCAACACTAAGAAGAAGTTGGAAACAGACATTACTCAAATTCAGGGTGAGATGGAAGACATGGTTCAGGAAGCCCGGAATGCAGAGGAAAAGGCCAAGAAGGCTATCACTGATGTGAGCAGAAAACCCATTGATTTCCCTCCTTGATCTATTTATATGACTACCTGACATTTATAGTTGCCTTACTTTACTTGCTAACCAGGCAGCCATGATGGCTGAGGAACTGAAGAAGGAGCAGGATACCAGTGCCCACCTGGAAAGGATGAAGAAGAACATGGAGCAGACTGTGAAGGATTTGCAGCACCGTCTTGATGAGGCTGAGCAGCTGGCCCTGAAAGGAGGAAAGAAGCAGATCCAGAAACTGGAAGCCAGAGTATATATCCTAAATATATTAAATCTTTTCTACTTTATTCTGTTGTCTGGTTTCCTCAAAAACTGTTGAAAATCAAATCAAATTAAACTTTGTCTTTTTCAAGGTACGTGAACTTGAAAACGAAGTTGAAAATGAACAGAAACGCAATGTTGAAGCTGTGAAGGGCCTACGTAAACATGAAAGACGAGTGAAGGAACTCACTTATCAGGTGAAGCTTTCTACCATTTTATATGTCTATATTTTCCTTTCTCTTTCCCATCAACCCCTTCTCCCTCCCCCTGGCCCATGGAAATGAAAGATAAGAATAGCTGTTTGGTTTAAAATAATGAAATTACATATTGATCAACTTTCAGACTGAGGAAGATCGAAAGAATGTTCTCAGGCTTCAGGACCTAGTAGACAAATTACAAACCAAAGTGAAAGCATACAAGAGACAAGCTGAAGAGGCGGTGAGTATAGTTCGTTGGCCATCACTTGGCTAAAGCAAATGTACTTTATTTTTTCTTCTCTAGTTCTTTAGTGGTTACTGCATGATAATTCCCCACACCCCATACACTGACTCCAAGAAACTAAACAGGATTTAGATCTGTGTTGCTTTTCTTGCCTTGCTGGCAACATATTAAATTTAGGAAGGAAGAGTGGGAAATAACAAGATGAGGAGGAAGTAGTCAGCTGGATTGGTCCATGGGCCCAAACTCTTCATTGCCAACATTCAGCAACATTTTCCTTCTTCCCCTGAAAAAGAAATGCAGATTTTTCTTTTTTTCTGATGAATATGTTTTTTATCCTTAGGAGGAACAGTCCAATGTCAACCTCTCCAAATTCCGAAAGATCCAGCATGAGCTGGAGGAGGCTGAGGAACGGGCTGACATTGCTGAATCCCAGGTCAACAAACTTCGGGTTAAGAGTCGAGAGGTTCACACAAAGATTATAAGTGAAGAGTAATCACAGCCTGATGCTTTGATGTGACTGAAGAAATGAACATAATGTGAAATTCTTGGTCACTTCACTCTGTAATTATTGTCTAACCTGTCTTTAATATCAAGGTAATAAAGCCTAAGGAGAAATTTCCAAACCAAAGTTGCATTTGTATTCTTGCAATATTACTCCAGTAATATTAGGGGTAATAATAGTTCACATTTGTATAGTGCCTTAAATTTGAAAAGTATTTATGTATTATTATCACCTGAATTAATGACCATGTAATGTAAGGCATTCCCATTTTACAGATTAGGTTTCTAAGGCTCATAGATTAAATGGCTTTTGTAGGGTTACTCTAATAGCAAATATTTGAAGTTTTAAATCCAAGTCTTTTTTATTCCAACTCCAACACTCAGTTCTGTGACAGGAAGTCCTCTATTCGCTCCACCTAACATACACAGGAGAGCATTGTCAATATACAAGATCACTTGACTGATTTTTTCAAGCCACATTGTAAGATTGACTCCCAAGTCAGAATCTGCTGGGGAAATGATAGCTCTAAAAAACTAAATTATTAGTATATTCATTACATATATCATATTGATTATTATGAAACTCATAATTTTCTTCACAGTTATATAATGAAAATATGGTATGTAATGGAAAAGACTTTGATGTAAGAAAGATTGAAGACAAAAGGAAAAAGGGAAAGCAAATTATGAAATAGATAATACCATGGAAACAAGGAACATGCACTTGGACAGACTCTGAGAGATAGTGGAAGATATAAAGACCTGGCACACCATAGTCCAAGGAGTCACAAAGAAAGAATCAGACATACGTGAATGACTGAACAACAACAATAAATACATTTGAGCAATTGGAAGGTGAAAAATGATGCCAAAGAATTTATATTATGCTTGGGAGAGAAGAGAAAAAGTGTTCCATCAAAATCCAAATGTCTTCAAGGATTACAGAGAGAATTAAATAAGACAATACAAATAAGTAATTTGTTAAGCATTTATATGCCAAGCACTGTGCTAACCACTGAAAAATACAAAGAAATGTCTTTGCCCTCAGTGAGCTTGAATTCTAATGGAGGAAGGAGAATAACATGCAAACAATGAAGTTCATATAAGATATATACAGAATAAATAGAACATCTCAAAGGAAAAGTTCTAGCAGTAAGGGAAGACTTGCAAAGATCTTTTAAAGGTGAAACCTGAGGTGAATGTTGAAAGGGACCTGGAAGAATAGCATTCTATGTATGCATGGTAATCAGCAAAAAGACACAGAATTAGGAAATGAAATATTGCATGGGAGAATATGCAAGTAGCCCGGTATGCCTGCATCAAAGCATAAAATGTAAAAATACTGCTAATGCAAAAAGAGGCCAATTCAGGAAAGGTTTTAAATGCCAAGTATCTTATATTTGATCTTGGAGGTAAAACAGGGAGACATTGAAATTTACTGAATTGGGGTGGGGGGAGTGGCATGGTAAGGTCTTCTCTTTAGAAAGATCACTCAGTTGAGTTGAGAATGAATTGAGAATAAATTGAAAACTATTATAACAGAATAGATGATGAGAGACTGCACCAGGATGATGGATGTGTGAATTAAAAGAAAAGGACAGGTACAAGAGATGTTATGAAGATAGGAACATTGAGGCTTGGTAATAGGTTGAATGTATGATGAGTGCAAGGATGGAGTAGAGGAAGAGGTTTTGAGCCTAAATAAGTGAGAGAATGCTGGTGTACTGAACAATAATAGGCAAGATTGGAAGAGGAGTTCATTTGGGAGTAAAGTAATAAATTTTGTTTTGGACATGTATTTGAGATGCTTACAAATGTTTAAAAGGCAATTGGTAACATGAGATAAACAGGATGGGCTGTTTAAATAGCTCTGAGAATCATCTACATAAAAATTGAACTTGTGGAGCTAATGATATCCCCAAATTAGATAGTTTAGAAAGAGACAGTCTCAAAAATGATAAGGGAGAACTTTCCTCCAATGAAGAGGAAATTAGAGTAATAATTAGGAGTTATCTTGCCAAACTTTATGACAGTAAGTTTGATAATCTAAATGAAATGGAGGAATATCTACAAAAACGTATATTGCCCAGGTTAACAGAAGAGGAAATAAATTATTTAAATAGCCCCATATTAGAAAAAGAAATAGAACAAGCTATTAACCAACTCCCTAAGAAAAAATCTCCAGGGCCAGATGGATTTACAAGTGAATTCTACCAAACATTCAAAGAACAATTAATTCCAATACTATACAAACTATTTGAAAAAATAGGGACAGAAGGTATACTACCAAATTCCTTCTATGATACCGATATGGTGCAGATAGCTAAAGCAGGTAGGGTGAAAACAGAGAAAGAAAACTATAGACCAATTTCCCTAATGAATGTTGATGCAAAAATTTTAAATAAGATATTAGCAATGAGATTACAGAAAGTCATTCCCCAGGATAGTACACTATGACCAAGTAGGATTTATACCAGGAATGCAGGGCTGGTTCAATATTAGGAAAACTATCAGCATAATCAATTATATTAATAATCAAACTAACAAAACCATATGATTATCTCAATAGATGCAGAAAAAGCATTTGAGAAAATCCTACACCCATTCCTATTAAAAATACTAGAGAGTATAGGAATAAATGGGCTTTTTCTTAAAATGATTAGTAGCATCTACTTAAAACGATCAGCAAGCATTGTATGTAATGGAGACAAACTAGAACCATTCCCAATAAGATCAGGAGTGAAACAAGGCTGCCCACTGTCACCATTACTATTTTATATTGTTTTAGAAATGTTAGTTTTGGCAATAAGAGAATAAAAAGAGATAAAAGGAATCAGAGTAGGTAATGAAGAAACCAAATTATCACTCTTTGCAGATGACATGATGGTATACTTAGAGAACCCTAGAGACTCAACTAAAAAACTACTAGAAACAATTCACAACTTTAGTAAAGTTTCAGGATTCAAAATAAATCCACATAAATCATCAGCATTTTTATATATTACCAACAAAGTTCAGCAGCAAGAGATACAAAAAGAAATTCCATTCAAAATAATGGATGATAGTATAAAATATTTGGGAATCTATCTGCCAAGTGAAAGTCAGGAACTATATGAACTAAACTACAAAACACTTTCCACACAAATAAAATCAGACCTAGTCAATTGGAAAAACATTAAGTGCTCTTGGGTAGGCCGAGCGAATATAATAAAAATGACAATACTACCCAAACTAATTTACTTATTTAGTGCCATACCAATCAAACTCCCGAGAAATTATTTTACAGATCTAGAAAAAACAGTAGCAAAGTTCATTTGGAAGAACAAAATGGCAAAAATTTTAAGGAAATTAATGAAAAAAAAGGCAGATGAAGGTGGCCTTGCTGTACCAGATCTAAAACTATATTACAAAGCAGAGGTCATCAAAACCATTTGGTACTGGCTGAGAAATAGAGCCGTCGATCAGTGGCATAGGATTAAATATCAGGACAATCTAGGCAATAACTTTAGCAATTTAGTGTTTGATAAACCCAAAGACCCCAGCTTTTGGGATAAGTACTCACTATTGGGCAAAAACTGCTGGGAAAATTGGAAACTAGTGTGGAAGAAATTAGGGCTTGACCCACAGCTAACAGCATATACCAAGATAAGATCTAAATGGGTTCATGATCTAGATATAAAGAGTGATATTGTAAGCAAATTAGAGGAACATAGGATAGTTTACCTCTCAGACCTGTGGAGATGGAATAAATTTATGTCCAAAGAAGATCTGGAACTCTTAATTGAACACCAGATAGGAAATTTTGATTATATTAATTTAAAAAGTTTCTATACAAACAAAACTAATGCAGACAAGATTAGGAGGGAAGCATCAAATTGGGAAATAATCTTTACACTTAAGGGTTCTGATAAAGGCCCCATTTATAAAATATATAGAGAATTATCTCATATTGATAAGAATTCAAGCCACTCTTCAATAGACAAATGGTCAAGGGATATGAATAGACAATTTTCAGATGATGAAATTAAAACCATTTCTAGTCATATGAAAAGGTGCTCCAAATCATTATTGATCAGAGAAATGCAAATTAAGACAACTTTGAGGTACCACTACACACCTGTCAGATTGGCTAAAATGACAGGAAAAGATAACGATGAATGCTGGAGGAGATGTGGGAAAGCTGGAACACTGATACATTGTTGGTGGAATTGTGAACGGATCCAACCATTCTGGAGAGCAATTTGGAGCTATGCTCAAAAAGTTATGAAACTGTGCATACCCTTTGACCCAGCAGCATTTCTATTGGGCTTATATCCCAAAGAGATCTTAAAGGAAGGAAAGGGCCCCACATGTGCAATAATGTTTGTGGCAGCTCTTTTTGTAGTGGCTAGAAACTGGAAACTGAATGGATGCCCATCAACTGGAGAGTGGCTGAATAAATTATGGTATATGAATGTTATGGAATATTATTGCTCTGTAAGAAACGACCCACAGGAGGATTTCAGAGAGGCCTGGAGAGACTTGCATGAACTGATCCTGAGTGAAATGAGCAGAACCAGGAGATCATTGTACATGGCAACAACAATACTATATGATGATCAATTCTGATGGACGTGACTCTCTTCAACAATGAGATGTTTCAAACCAGTTCCAGTTGTTCAGTGAAGAAAGCCATATACACCCAGAGAGAGGGATATGAAATGTGGACCACAACATATTATTTTCATGGTCTCTATCAATGTTTGCTTGCATTAGGTTTCCTTTCTCAGATATTTTTTGTTCATGAAGATACGGTTGTTCTTG
Source organism: Myrmecobius fasciatus (assembly GCA_023553655.1). NCBI lineage: Eukaryota > Metazoa > Chordata > Mammalia > Dasyuromorphia > Myrmecobiidae > Myrmecobius > Myrmecobius fasciatus. The sequence goes on along the minus strand of JAJPUD010001298.1, from coordinate 78,480 downwards.
CATAGCAAGATAAGCATGGAAATATTTATACATATATTCGACTTGTCAAGTATTTTAATATAATTAACATGTAGTGAACTTCCTGCCATCTAGGGGAGGGGAGGGGACTAGGAGGGAAAATTTGTAATGGAAAGCTTTGTATGGGTCAAAGTTGAAAAATTATCCATACATATGTTATGCAGATAAAAAGCTTTAATAAAAAAAAAGAGAGAGACAAAAAAGAGGGCCTAGGACAGAGATTTGAATACCCACAGTTACCAGATGTGACCTAGATAGGAACCAACAAAAGAGATTGAGAAGTGTTTAAGTAAGAAAGGACCCAGGGGTGTTACAAAAACATAAAGTAATCAACAGCAGCTAAGACTGCAGTGAAGTCAATAATGAGATTAAGAAACCATCATTGGTACTTTGGATAGAGCAGTTTCAATTGAATGATGGAGTTCAAATTAGAATAGATGGAATACAAAAATAGATGGAAGACAAAAATGTAAACAAGTTTGAAGAAATGATTAAGATGGTTTTGTTCTATTTTGATAATCTTAAAAGAAGAGAAAAAACTATACAGTAGAGAAAAATTTGGAAAAGGTGAGAGATACTATTTTTTGTAATCAGAGTGGATATGAAGAGTATATAAACATGGACAAAGGAGTGGGGTGGGGAAAGGTTATGATGTGAATCCCATTCTTATAAGAACTTAACAAAGGAGAGCTAACTAATATTTCTGGTAGGCATCTCCCAACATACTTCAGCTTCTTCCTACTGCCAGGATTTGGTCTAGATCTCCTGTTTTTATCCTGTTTTTTTTTTCAGCATCCACAGTAGCACACAAGTCACTTTGGATATTTTCAATCTGTCCAGATAGTCAAACCTCAGTTCGGCTCAAAAAAGTCACAGCTGGAATTACTCATTAGAAAAGTTTGTTCTTTGTGGAAGAATGAATGGAGTTGTCAGAGCAGATTTTTGCTTTGGTTGTTAGGCAGTGATTAATCCAATCATCCTGGAGGTATGAAGCAATGAGAGTACTATTTATAAAATACTTCATCTACCATTGAATATGTGATAGGGAAAGAAGTTAATTTTGACCATAAATTCACTTGTAGTGAATAAAAATGCAGGTATACAGTATAAACTAATGTCCTTTGACCTAGATGAAGTGGAAGGAACTCCGCGAAACCAGAAGACTCTTTTGGATCAGTGTGTATGAGTGTGTTTGGGCCAGTGTGTATGAGTGTGTTTGTTTGGGCGGCTTTAGCGGGGAGCAGAATACGTTGAAACTGCAAGACGAGTGCCCTCTAGTGGCCAATAGGGGCTATTGCAGTCTCTCCAAGAAGGTTATCTAATGTACACTAGAAAGATAAAGTGGAGCCCTGTGGGTCAGTAGCTCTAAAAGGTAACTTAGATATTGCACTACTTCAATGAATATTAATCCAATAACAGGTTATCTTTTTGTTGGCTTAAAGAGGGCCACTCTCAATCCAAATAATTGAAGGGCATCAGGGAAGGGGACATTATTATGTCACATCTCCTTAGAGATCCGAGGATGAAGAGTGCTATTATAAGCCTTAATAACAATGGGTCCAAGTAAAAAAGAAAAAACAAACAAGGCTTATATGGAGTCAAGAATGAATGCCTTTCCCCTTAAATTGAGCAGATAAACCCTTGGGCCCCAGATAATACATTTTTATTTCAACACACCAAAAGCGATGAGTGAGTTCTGACAGCATGGTATTAAGTTAGGATAAAAAAGTATGCTCACCATAGTTTTATTTTCTGGTTGAAGGCAATGGAAACAAGCAATTAGAGGGATCCTTGGGGCAGCAGAGAAAAGAAAGTATTAAGGACCCTATGCATAAATAATTCTGGCAAGGCTGTATCGTATCCTAGATTGCCATGGGCATGTATGCTAGGAGCTGCCAACCCTGATATAGCCCATTACTAATTTGCTCAGAGGCCTTCAACAAGCTACTGTAAAAGATTGCCTTCTCAATGTACTAGAAAATGTTCCCTGTCTTCAGATTGGCTGCTGTCAAATTATTTATAGGCAATTGGTTTGCATACTCAAAATGGCAAAGAATATTTCTAATTATATCCAAACATCCCTAATGTCAGTAGGAATTATGCTGAGTGTTTAAGTTGCCAAATGTTTTGTCCATACAAAGGGGAGGTGGCTTTGGCAAGAACAGATCAGTCTCTATATAAGTACCCCCAGAGACCTGAGTGTCTCATCTCCCCCAGCAGCCAAGAGGTAAGTGCCTAATGACTTGGGATTAGAAAAAGAATGGAAGAAAGAAGCCTTGGTTTTCATTTTACTTTGGCTTTCATATTATAGCTTCTGCTGTTTGGAACCCTCATTTTAGTATAAACTCTTGTCAACAAAAGTTTTTAATTCTGCTGTCCAGTTTATATCCAATAGTATTGTACTATGTACTGTATTTTGGAAGTGCTTCAGTAACAAGGACTTGCTCTTTTATTTTCTAGTACTGACTATTTTTCAAAGTGCATCTACTTCATCTGGCACTAAAAGAGGTAAGATCTACTTTATTAATCCTTTAAAATGCTATTAAGTTTAGTGGGGAAAATAATGTGTTCTTGATGTTCCATATATTGTCTGTACATATTTTAAAGGGCATGAGGTCTCCTAATGAATACTTGTAAAAATTTAATTTTGACAATGTGTTGTTCAGGGACTATGCAATATTGTAGGGCCAATTCATAGAGAGTAGATTTCAATAGTAGGACCTCTGTTGGGTTCAGACTATTTGACTTAATAAATGATTCCACTTTATTCTCCATTTATAAAAATGCTTTAAATGCTATAATATTTTCCAAAGTATTTTCTTTAATATGTTCTAGAATAACATTCATCTAATTCAAAGTACATTTTTTTGTTTAACATGTGCTGAAAAGGTATTATGTGAATGAGTTTTGGGGATGAATTTCATGAATGAAAATATGAATACATTTAAATCTCAATTTAAAATATTAATATAGATACTATTTCTGACAAGTGTCTGAGACCAGATTTGAATTCAAGAAGAGTCTTCCTAATTAACTCCAGACTACATTCTCTATCCACATACCACCTGCCTGCCTCTCTGAAATAACTTGGCTAACTAAGATGAATCTTGATCCTTTCTCAAGGTTCAAATCTAACTACAATTGCAGAGCCTTAGTTTCTTTGTTTTTAAAATAGAGAGTTTGAACTAGCTGTTCTTTACAATCTATTACAACTCTGACATGTAGTAAATCTATGTGAAATTTAAAGGAAAAAAAACGAGGGCCATTTATTTGGGGGATAGAGAAAAAAAATGGTCATAAGAATAATGCCATGCAGTACTTGTAATTAAAATTCCTATTTTTGTACTGCTTTCTTTTTCCCAATAAGAAGAAAATACATGGAAATAAAGTGGAGAAATAGGTCTTTTCCACTACAAAATTCTTATCCTTTTACTATCAGAGATTGAGTTATTAATGGAATTCTTGCTGCGATGAAGTCAAAGAATAGTATCATGAAGGATTGTAAGGAATTAAGGAGAGGCCAACTCCATGGTTCACAGTTCAACTACAAATGATTTAATGGGCTACACATAAACTAAAAGTTAAAAAACCAACCTCAAGGAAGGAGCATCAAATGGTAGTATAAATATTCTCTTAAAAATAAGCAACAGATTAGTGAAATAACTACATATTGATCATGAAACTTTAAGAAAACAAAAATATTCAGACTCAAAAGCACTATGAATCTCAATTTCCTTTTCCATAAACTTCAATCTTTCCTTTTGAAGCATTTTATAACCAAAAAACCTTCAAAAGCAGGAAATAACTGTAGTTGCTACAAAAAAAAGTCTCCTATGTATTTAGCTGGTGATTTTTTTCCTTTTTACATATGAGAAACATTATTAATACAATTAATAATAAAATATAATGTGATATATATGGCGTGATATGCTATATATGAAAAATTTAACATGATGTGATATGGAAATTACATTAAAAATCACATTCTGTTACAGTGTTGGTTATCTAATTCTGAGGCAACAAGGCATAGCATTATACAGATGGGTGCTAGAAACAACTTTAGAGCTCATCTAGTTCAAATCCCCATTTTCCATATAAGGAAACTGAGGTCCAGAGAGGGAAAGATTGCAAAGATAGCAAGTGACAGAGTTGGAATTCAATTCCATATTCATCATTTGCTTCATTAGACTACATTGCCTACCTTTAAGTAATATGGAAAATAGATTTATAGCTTGCTAAAAGTGAAACCCTAAATTAGCATCTCATTCCATACTAATCCTTTGAGTTCTCTTGGCACTAGTGAGTAGTAGCTAAGAGACATAGTTTGATTTTGTCCAGGGTTCCAGTTGGTATCATAGATTTAGATAAACCTTCAAGATCAACTATAGTAGGGAACCTTAGCTTAGAGTACACAGATGTCCAAGGAATCCAAGTATAGATTCCAGGGGGTCTGTAAACTTGAATGGGAAAAATATATCTTTTCATTTGTGTCTGACTTTTCATGACTGCACTTGGCATTTTCTTGGCAAAGATACAAGAGTGGCTTGCCATTTCCTCCTCCTGCTCATTATACAGATTGAATGTACAGAATGAAAAAATTCTTTCATTGAAAGTATTGCCTTTGATTATGATTTTTTTTGAAACAGCAAACAACATTATTCTGAAAAGGGGGTCATTGGCTTTACAAGACTGACTGCCAAAGGGATCTATGACACAGAAATACTTCTGTCCTAAACAAATCTTCCCCATTACCATTACTTTAGAAATAAGGAAACTGGGATTCAGGGAGACTGTCTCACATTTCTTTCATTTTACCTCAAAGTTCATGCTTACTATTTTTTCCTCTCATTTTTCTTTCCCTGGCAGAATCCTCTAAATTGCAGCCATGAGTTCGGATTCTGAAATGGCCATTTTTGGAGAGGCTGCTCCTTACCTCCGAAAGTCTGAGAAGGAGAGAATTGAAGCCCAAAATAAGCCTTTTGATGCTAAAACTTCTGTCTTTGTGGTGGAACCCAAGGAATCCTATGTTAAGAGTACCATACAGAGCAGAGAAGGGGGAAAAGTGACAGTGAAGACAGAAGGTGGAGCTGTGAGTAACAATATATATGGAAAAATCTTTTCCTTTAGTTCAGGGATCTCCAACCAGCAAGTTATTTATAGACTTACAATGATATATATGGACTTATTACACAGATCTAATTGCTGACAGAATTAGGTATCCTGACTTCTTTTTTCAATTATTAGGAAGACTGTGTTTGACAGCTATGTATAAGGTATCACTCATGTACATATGAGGTTCATTGAAGCCTCCTGAGATGAGTACAAAAATCCTCTGGGTAGATTAAAAACTCACTATTATATCTTCAGCATTACTAACAGACCTCCAAAGTGGTGATTCACTTTCATGTTCCTGTATTTATTTGTTTGTATGTTTGTTTTTCTGAGCAAGAAGGGGAATGTAACCCATAGCAGAACCCTCCCTACTCAGAGAGCCTTTCAAATGATTCTAGTTGTTCAGAAATGAATTATGTTTAAAAAGTGCCTCTAAAGTGCAGAGCAGTGTGCTGGATAGTAGGGAGAAATTTTTAGTTTAAATAAGTTTAGATAAGAAATGAAATTTGCTATCTGTGTGGTTTGAGTCTTCCATAGGTTTTACAGGATTCTCATAGGGTGATGTGATTCTCCTACTTCCAAAAGCTATGTGATCCTCATTGTGGATATTCTCTTAACCAATGCAGATCCAAATTGATTACTATAATATATCCACAGCAATGTGTGATAAATTCATAGAACGACATAGGCAAAGAGTGAAGTCCAAAAAAGAACCAGGATAGGTTTCATGGAGAAGGTGAAATTTGAGCTGAGTTTTAAAGAATATGTAGAAATTGAAAAGAGAAGGAAGAAACAGTATGGAAGAATAGAGAACAAATTCTATTTGGTTCAGGGGTCTTTGATTAAAATCTAACTACAAATTCTTGGTAGCTGTTTGCTTTCTTGTTGGTTAGTTTTTTCAGTTGTGACATTCTTCATCATCTCATTTGGGATTTTCTTGGCAAATATTCTGAAGTGCTTTGCCATTTCCTTATCCAACTCATTTTCTAAGATGAGGAAATGGAAGCAAACAAGTTTAAGTGATTTGTCCAGGATCACACAGTTAGTAAGTATATGAGGACAGATTTGAATTCATTCAGATTAATCTTCCTTATCTCAAACCCAGCATTCTATCCACTGAACTATCTAGCTGCCTTAGTTTCTTATATTTATAGAATTAAAAATGATTCCATTTTCTGATTTACTATTAGAATGATTTATTATTGTTCACTTAAAGTATGTAAAAGTATTCCTTTAATTCTTTTTCTGATTTGGATTGTACTTTTGATCTCATTGGTTTGGGGGAATCCCAATGAGAGAGAGATTAGCACCTGCTTTGCAATCTCAGAAAACTACCTGGGACACTGAGAGTGTAAGCCACAGCCAAAAAATGTGTCAGAGATTAGGGAAGCACCAGGCTTTCCTAATTTCTCTGAAGCAGTTTCCTCCTTACCTCTGAGGGTTGTTGGGAAGAATTTGTCTTGTGAGCTTTAAAGTTCTATAGAAATACAAATTATTACTATTCCAGTCATAGGGAAGAATGTGAACAATGAGAAAGTACAGAGGACATTCATGAAATAGTGAATAGAGAAGTTTGATTGGAACATAAAGTACATGAAGAGGAATAATCTAAGTCTGGAAGAGTTAAGCTGGTTCCAGATGGTAGGAGGTCTTAAATGTCTGTCAACTTTCCTTGGGCATTGACAGAGAGCTGCTAAAGTTTTTTTTTAGAAGAGATGCAACAGGTGTAAGAGAAAAAAATTTTAGAGGCATAGACTGGAGTTAGAACAAAGTAGATATGTTGTGTCCCTGTTACAATTTCTGTTACCTCCAAACTTTTATTTCTCTCCTTAAATTCCATATGGTTCTCTTTCCTTCCCTCCCCCACCTTTTGAGTTAAGAACCTTGCCTCATATTTCACTGAAAAGAAATTGAAGCCATTTTCAAAGAGCTCCTTCATATCCCTTCCTCTTTATTTCACACCACTCAAAATGATTTACTACACTATCTTCAGTGCTTCTGTCTCACATAATAAAGTAGACTTTCTCCTTGCCAAGGAAGACTTTCTAAATACCTCTCTAAATACCCAAGTGATATTATTCCATCCTATCCTCTCTATCAGATTGCTCTTTCTATCATCCCCATTTCTTACTTAAGTCTCTACCTGCCTACTGGAAGCTTGTTGCCTATGAATACAGCCATCTTTTCTCTCACTTGGTTTGTCCATCCCCACTAACTATTATCCTTGTCTCTCGTCTTAACACCTTTAGAAGGCCATTTAGAATCATGATCTTCTCTTTTACTCTAATTTTAACTTTCTTCTTTCTGTTTTCAGACCTTATTGTTTAACTAAACTCACCCTCTTTAAAGTTACTAGTGATCTCTTAGATGCTAAATCTTTTTTCAATCCTCCCCATAATTTCCTTTTTCAATATTTCCCATAATTTCAATTATCATCTCTATGAAGATGATTATTAGATTTATTTGCCCATTATCACCATAATTGCTAACATTTATAGAATAATTAATATATACCAGGAACTGTCTTCCCAACAATCCTATGAAGAAAGTGTTATTATTATCCCCATGTTACAAATGAGAAAACTGAGGCAAACTGAAGTGACTTGCCAAGGGTCACACAGCTAAAATACATCTGAGACTTCATTTGAACTCTGGTATTTCTGACTCCAGCCACTGCACCAGTCATCTGCCTACCCAGCTCATCTATCTACTTATAACTCCTCTGCTGATTTCCAATCTTATATCTCCAACTGCCTCTTGCACATTACAACTGGATTACATACATATATAATCTTCAACTCTACATATTCAAAATTGAACAACTTTTTTTCCCCTCCACACTTCCCTTTTATTCTCAAGGGAACCACCAGACTCCCAATCACGCAGTGTAATTATGTTGGTGTCATTTTTGATTCTTCATTCTTTCTCACCATCCTTATGCCATCACCAATCTGTTGCCATGTCCTACCAATTCTACCTCTTCAACATCTCTCATATATATTCCCTTCTCTTCTTTGACATTCTGCATTGATTCATGCTATCATCACTTCATGCTTAGACTATTACAATAGCCTGATGTTTGGTCTCCAGGTCTCAAGTTTTACCCCACTCTTATCCATCTTCAACTAAACATCACACTGGCCTTCCTAAAAAAACTGATCTAATAAGATCACTCTACTTCATAAATTCCACTGACTTCCTCAAGAGTAAAATATTAAATTCCCTGTTTGGCTTTTAAAGTCCTTAATAACCCACCACCATCCTACCATTCCATGCTTCTCACATTTTGCTCCCTTCCATAATCCAAAAACACCAACCTTTTTGCTATTCCTATAGAAGGCACTCCATTTCCTGGTTCCATGCATTTTCATTGGTTTTCTTTCATTTCAGGAATTCTCTCCCTTTTCATTTCCTCCCCTGTTCTCTTGGCAGCTAAAATTCTGCCTTTTATTAGAAACCTTCTCATGTATATTTTATTCATACATAGCTGTTTGCAAGTTGTCTCCCTCATTAGACTGCGACTTCCTTGAAGGTAGGGCTTTGTTTTTTTCTTTTGTTTTGTTTTGTTTTTGCCCTTTTTTTGTATTTCCAGCTCTTAGCACAGTGTCTGACACATAATAGATGATTAATAAATGATGATTTGCTTTGATTTGACTTTACTATTGGGACTCCTCATTCATACATAATTTTGTCCTATCAGTACTTACTAGTAAGTGGTGGCTTCAATGTTTAAAAAAGGAAAAATCAGTCTCCACAAAATGTCTAGAATTGCTTACATGATGCAAAATGGTCTCTTCCTTTCCTTGCCAGACTCTCACAGTGAGGGATGATCAAGTCTTCCCCATGAACCCTCCCAAATATGACAAGATTGAGGATATGGCCATGATGACTCACCTGCATGAACCTGGGGTCCTGTATAATCTGAAAGAGCGTTATGCAGCCTGGATGATCTATGTAAGTATGCTTTAAGTAACTCTTTTCATTTGCATGATGTCTTTAAGGAATCACTACTTTGACAACCTAGATGTCAACTGATTAATTTCCTGATTTCCTACAGACCTATTCAGGCCTCTTCTGTGTCACTGTCAATCCCTACAAATGGCTGCCAGTATATAACCCAGAAGTGGTGGCTGCCTACAGGGGCAAGAAGAGGCAGGAGGCTCCTCCCCACATCTTCTCTATCTCCGACAATGCCTATCAGTTCATGTTAACTGGTGAGAAATTAATTTCTTTTAATATGAATCATATTTACATTGCACTTTCATTACAACACTTAGGTAAAATATTACTTTTATCACTATCCCAGATAAAGAAGATTCAGATAGGGTAAGTGACTTGTAGGACATCTCATAGCCATCAAGTATCAGAGTTATGATGTCATCTCAAGCCTCTCCTGATCTAGGAGAGGCTTCTTCTCTTCTCTATATTACATGGCCTCTTTCTCATGTAGATTAATCTTGTAAATTGTATTCCTAAATTATCAGGTTCTTAGAAATAGCAGGCTTATCTTTCCCCTTTCAAATCCTCAAAGGTGTCATCTATCCCTGATGTGAACAACTACCTATCTCCCTTCAGTCTGTGATTCATCATTGTCCAACTGGAAAAAACCCATCTCTAGACTCCAAGAACTACTACTTTTGTGGCTTATGCTTTGGTTTAGCTATGCATTTAATAATTATATTTTCTGAATTTCAAGAAATGTTTATTATCATACTCTATTCCTAAATGCTAGTCAAACACAAAATGATGCACTCCCTGCTTTTAAAGAGTCTATAATTCACTAGGGGTGATAGCTAAGTATTTCTGATCTGATATATTCCTTAATAAGGAAATATTTTCTTTTACAAAAAAACAAAATTGGCTTTCTCAGAAAACTTGTGGGATATTAGAAAGTACTTGATCTCTGGATTCAGAGAAATTGAAATCAAATCCCATCTTTCAAGCTTACTACTTACGTGATCTTGGACAAATTACCTCATCTCCCTGAGCCTCAATTTCTTTATCTATAAAATAAAGGTGCTGTACTAAATCATATCTGAAGTCCTTTTCAGTTCTAGAACTATAATCTGTGATTCATGATACCATATACATGTTTCTATTCAAGTTTTTGCAACTCAGAAAATCACAGAGATCTTAACTTCAAACTCCATTTTATGTATGAGGAAACTGACCCCCTAAAGAAGTGAAATTGATTGCCCTAATGCTCATTTCCACTATTCCTTGGAATCTATGCTTGTCTTCCATCAAAACAATATTATGCATGTATGAATAGGGTTCTTCTAAAAACTATTGGAAACTATTGGAAAATCTTTACTCACTCTCCTTATTCTCAGAAACAGAATCTAGCTAAATACATTTTCTTTTCAAATATCAAATATGTTAACAGTAATGATGAATTCTCTTTATTTTTTCCCAAAAAGAACCAAATAGATTTGTATGCCATTAATTTTAAATCCAGAGATTATTTAAAGAATTTAAGTGCTCTACTATATGCTGAGCAAGGGCTAGGTGCTGAGGATACAGAGATATAATTAAAACAATTTTTGCCTTCAAGGAGCTTGTATATTTTGAGGGGTTCTTCAAGTGACATCTGCATAACCACCTATTAAAGATTGAATAAATGGTTCTTTTGTCATTTTTTTATCATTTTCACATGAAATTGGTAATCAGAAGTCAGCAAGAGTATCTATTTACACAACATGAATACACATGCATGTGTACACATACAGACAACCTGTATATACAGACACACGCATATCCAAATCTATGTATCTACATACATATGTATGTATACATATATATGTGTATACATGCATTAATTAATACTAAAATATATAAGCTCTTTTGACAACTAGATGCTTTTTAAGAGACCTTTATGCTAAATGCCAATTTTCACTATAAAAATATTTTTCTTTTTTCTTTCTTAGATCGTGAGAATCAGTCAATCTTGATCACGTAAGTACATTATGCATTTTTGTGCCTACTTTTCAAATTATATTGGCTATATAGTTCAAGGGTCTGAACTGCTTCATTCATTTGCATTTGGCAGTGGAGAATCTGGTGCTGGAAAGACTGTAAATACCAAGCGTGTCATCCAATACTTTGCAACAATTGCAGTTACTGGGGAAAAGAAGAAGGAAGATTCTTCTGGAAAGATGCAGGTAGGTTCTTTATCAAAGTCAAATTAAAAGTCTCTATGATCTCAGGGGTGTGTGTGTGTGTGTGTGTTTGTGTGTGTGTGTGTACGGATACACACACACACACACACACACACACACATATGCCTAGATATAACAATTGCTTCTTCCTTTTTTAAGGGGACATTAGAAGATCAAATCATCAGTGCCAATCCCCTACTGGAAGCCTTTGGAAATGCCAAAACTGTGAGGAATGACAACTCATCTCGTTTTGTAAGTTTCTGGGTCACTAAGACTCTTACATAGTTTATAAGGACTAGAGCTATCATGTTTATAAATTTATGCATTCTGTTTACTATGTATGTTTTATTTGTTTACAAATTTATAAATCTTTTTTTCCCTCTCAAGGGTAAATTCATCAGGATCCACTTTGGTACTACAGGGAAACTGGCTTCAGCTGACATTGAAACATGTAAGTAACAAGGGAAGTGAAAATACAAATTTGTTGTGATTAATACTTGCTATTTTGAGTATCCCTGTTTTTACAAATAGAAAGATGCAGTGACTTGCAAACAATCATAAATGGTTAATAAGTTGATAATCTATAACTTGAATTAAACTCTTATTCTGAATCCATATCTTATGATCTATCCACAATCCAATTACAGAACTTCTTAAATGGTAATATGATTGGAAATATAGTCTAGTTTAAAAAAGCTATCTAATTACTCCTGTCAAATATATACACTACATTACATATTCATTGTCACTGTGTATATTTAACAACATGATTAGGAGACTTTTGTTTTGGGTTTTTTTTTTCATTTCTGTAAACTTTCCAAATTTGTCAAAGCTCACATTTTTATCCATTTACTTGTCATTTCAGATCTTCTAGAGAAGTCTCGAGTTACCTTTCAGCTAAAGGCTGAAAGAAGCTATCACATTTTTTATCAGATCACATCCAATAAGAAGCCAGAACTAATTGGTAGGCACTGTTTTAATTTATTACCTGGGTACTAATACTCTCATTAGCAAATTCAAACTTAAACCATGTGCCCTTTACTTTATGTGCTTAGAGATGCTTCTCATCACCACCAACCCATATGACTATGCCTTTGTCAGTCAAGGGGAGATCACTGTTCCCAGCATTGATGATCAGGAAGAATTGATTGCCACTGATGTAAGTAATTTCTACAAAAAAACTGATTGTTTTTCTGACATTAAGATGGTGTCACTGGCTCAGTGTCATTATAGAAGACATATGTTTGAGTTATTTGTCAGTGATGCTAGCAGGTTCTGTTGATGGGTTCATACATTTGTCTGACTTTTCTGTGGCTTCCTTGTGACATCCCTTGAGATGTAGCATTTAGCCATGTAACCGTTTTTTTTTTTTGGGGGGGGGGGTTCCATGTAAAGTTCCACGAAATACATTCCATTTATTATAAGTGACAAATTCGTGACACATCATATCTTGTAACTAAGTAAATCAATAAATGCTTCTTCCTAAAAACAAATGAAATGTTGAAAATATGATGCCTGATCTCTGTCATGACTCTTCTTTTTTTATAGAGTGCTATTGATATCCTGGGTTTCAGTAATGATGAAAAAGTGGCCATTTACAAGCTAACAGGAGCTGTCATGCATTATGGGAACATGAAATTCAAGCAAAAGCAGCGAGAGGAACAAGCTGAGCCTGATGGCACTGAAGGTAACAAATAAATATCCATTTGACTTAATGCAAAATCTAAACAGAAACTAATGTTTAACTCATCATTATTGAATACATACATACATATGCTTACTATATAACATATACATATGACATACTGGGGATGGCTAGGTGGCACAGAGGAGAGAGTACTGGAGCTGGAGTCAGGAAAACCTGGCTTCAAATCTGGCTCCAGATATTTTCTAGTTGTACGACTCTAAGCAAGTCAATTAACCTTGCTTCTGTCAGATTCCTCATCTGTAAAACAAGCTGGAGAAAGAAATGGTAAACCACTCCAGTATGTCTGCCAAGAAAACATCAAATTTGGGGTCACAAAGAATTGGATAGAAATGAAAAAAAAGTTGAACTTATATATATATATGTGTGTGTGTGTGTGTGTGTGTGTGTGTGTGTGTGTGTGCATATGTGTATGTGTAATTTGAGGTAGAATAATTTACTAAGAACAGGAAGGTAGGTGAGACATTGAATGGAACACTGGGCTTAGTATCAGGAAGACTCATCTTCATTCATCAAATCTGTCTTCAGATATTTATTATTTGATTATTATTATATAATATGTAACTATTTATTAGTTGTGTGACTGGGCAAGTCACCCAACCCTTTTTGCCTCAGTTCCTCATCTGTTAAATGAGCTGAAGAAGGAAATGGCAAATCACTCCAGTATATTTGCCAAGAAAACCCCAAAATGGGTCATGGAGTCACATACAGTTGAACACGACCAAAAAATGACAACAAATTCACTAAAAACTGGGAATATGGGGGAAGAATGTGACTCCTGACCTGAATTGATGAAGATGATGATGAAGATAATAATGACTATGACAATCCTAAGGATACTTGAGGATATGAGAGACAAAAATTCATCTTGGCCAATGGGGTCACGAACAATTTAATAAAAGAATAAGCCATAATATTTCAAAGGGCTTTGATGGTCAATTTAAAAAAAAAAGCAAATGTTGCTGAAAAAAAAAATTGATTGGTAGGTTGAAAGGGTGGTAAGGATGATAATCTGACTTTATTTCATCTTGCCCCACAGTTGCTGATAAGGCTGCCTATCTTCAAAATCTGAATTCTGCTGACCTCCTTAAAGCATTGTGCTACCCTAGAGTGAAGGTTGGCAATGAATATGTCACCAAAGGCCAGACCGTGCAGCAGGTGAATTCACTATTTAAATTTATCATGAGTCATTGATATATCCTTGACATTCTTCTAGTAGTTCTATGAATTAACACTTGGTCTTTGAAGGTTCACAACGCTGTGGGTGCCCTGGCTAAAGCACTCTATGAGAAGATGTTCCTGTGGATGGTCACTCGTATTAACCAGCAGCTGGACACCAAGCAGCCCAGACAGTACTTCATTGGAGTCCTGGACATTGCTGGCTTTGAGATCTTTGATGTGAGTAACCAAATTATAAATCTATCACTCTACATCATAACTTGATTTACTGCAGCATTTCTTGTTTCTGCAGTCTCACTCAAAGGGTTTGATTTATTCAGTTCAACAGCCTGGAGCAGCTGTGCATCAACTTCACCAATGAGAAACTGCAACAGTTTTTCAACCACCACATGTTCGTGTTGGAACAAGAAGAATATAAGAAAGAAGGCATTGAGTGGGAATTCATTGACTTTGGTATGGACCTGGCTGCCTGCATTGAGCTCATTGAGAAGGTGTGTTTGGTCTTCTTTGAAAAATGGTTTAATCATATCATCATTCAAGGTTCACACTGGTTTTTTCTTATGTCTCTTCAAAGACAGCCAATGCATCTCTTGTCATTCTAATTATATTTCTCTAGGCTAGAACCTGGAACATTTAAAATGTTGTATTTTATAATTTGGAAAGAATTTCCTTTTTCCAACTCATACATATAAATAATGAAAGAATACTTTCTTAGAACTTAAATGGGACCTGTTTTAAAGTATGCAATACTTTAATAATTTTTAATAAATTAAATTTAATAATTTTTTTCTGAGCTACTTTCCTTTATTATAATAAAAGATTTATAATTTAAACCAATTTTTGGGGTTTTTTTAATTTTTGTTTTGAATATTTCATAAATGACATACCAGAAAAAAAATGTGGTCCCTTTATTTTCCATAATTACAACCAGTTACCCCATTCAGAAGCAAGAAACCAAGCAACAGAATTTAAATTATTTTAATTCTTTCCATGAAAATAGCAAAAGAAACTTAAATATATTAAAGATATCTAATTATTGGGGTTATTTTAAATCTCAATGTAATTATAATATTATAGGACACATACTTCTGGATCAGCAAAGTTGAATTTAATGATAAAAACTGTAAAAGTAGACTCACTTGCCTAAAAAAGATATTTAAAAGTAAACATTTAAAAACAACCTCTTACTATAAAATTTAAACCCAAACATCCTATCTTTTTTTTCTTTAAAAAGAAAAGTATTCATAATACAGTTGTCCTATAACATGGTGGTTGTGATGGAACTATGGCATAATCTGAGGAACAATTCATTAAGCAGGCAGTATTGATTTGTGCAATCAGACAATTTTCCCCAATACAGGCATTTTCTTGATCTGTGACATGAATTTGCTTAATTTAGGTCTGTGCATAACTCAAAGAAATGACAATCATATTAATATTTGTTTTTGAAAGAGAATGGTTTAAAATCCAATTCTCTCATCTGTCTTTCAGCCACTGGGCATTTTCTCCATCCTAGAAGAGGAATGTATGTTCCCCAAGGCAACAGACACATCTTTCAAGAACAAGCTGTATGATCAGCATCTTGGCAAATCCAACAACTTTCAGAAACCTAAGCCTGCCAAAGGGAAGGCTGAGGCCCACTTCTCCCTTGTGCACTATGCTGGCACCGTGGACTACAACATTTCAGGCTGGCTAGACAAGAATAAGGACCCCCTAAATGAAACAGTGGTTGGACTCTACCAGAAATCCTCCATGAAAACTCTGGCTTATCTCTTCTCTGCATATGCTGCAGCTGAAGCAGGTAAAGTCTATAATATTTGTGTAAACATATTGATTCTTATAGATTATCAAGTCACATTCTAGAGCCCAGATTCTATTTCAATTGATGTGTTGTTTTTGTTTTTTCATCTCAGAGGGTGGAGCAAAGAAAAGTTCCAAGAAGAAGGGTTCATCTTTCCAGACTGTGTCAGCTCTTTTCAGGGTACAGTGCAAACTTCATTCAACATTCTCTAGTAGATTTCAAGAAATGTTTATAATTATTGAACCTTGGATAGATTTTTATTTGGAGGGATAAGGAAATGAGAATTTCTTATCCTGGCCACTTGGGTATTAATTTTTGTCCTGAGGATGCTGAGAAATTAGGCAGTCCAAGAAACCAGACCTACCTAGAATTTACAGACTAAGTCTGCATAATTAAGGCAAGACTAGTTTTAATACCCAAGAGAATCAAGTGAGATGAGGTCCTTGAGAAACATGCCTTTGAGGAATAAACAGACCCTAAATATCTTCAAATTCACCAGTCATGAGTAAGCTAGATAAGTTAAAGGAGTTTGTGGAATCACTTTAATGCCTAGGAAGTGCCTTTATGGATTATTTTTGTCAGTTGCTTCTTTTTTTTATTCATTCTGACCTGACTATGGCATATGTTTCTATTTCTCCTCCTCGACACTCATCAAGACTAGAAGGAATCATGAACACATTGGACAAAGTATCAGAGGTAGTATAGTAACCACAGCAGCAGTAATAGTATCTAGCATTTTTATAGTATGCTAGAGCTTGCACAGTATTTTAAATAATTTATCTCATTTAATCCAAATACACACACACATATATATTATATAAATATATATGTAAATACACACACACAGTAGATTAATAGGCCAAATCTAAAGGTCAATTTTATAAGATTAAAAAGTCCTTTACTTGGAATTTTAAAAGTCAACCTCACAAGAATAAGATGGAAAAAATTATGACAAAATTGTAATTCTTCCAAAAATTTTTTTGAGAAGTTAATGGACTAAAGTTTATTATCAGTCAAAATTTTGATAGTTTGACTTTTTTGTGATTAAAAAAACAACAAAACCCAGTATGATTATAGGTTGTAATGAAAAGCACTGTGTCCAGAATATAGGAGGCAGCAAACTTCTTGTAGTCTAACTTGATCAGCTGGCATGTGCAGTATTTTTTTTTCAATTCTAGATATCATTTTTATTTTTTTAATTTATGAAACAAAACAAATATTTATATAACTATACATTTAAAAAGGTAATTGCAATGCAATTGCAAATCTACACTGCATAACTTACTTCCTCTCAAATAGACAACAAAATTATCATGTAAATTTCTCTTTTTTCTTCTCCTCCCCACCCTTGAGATGGCTACATTAGCCATCTATTATACATATATAATATATATATATATATATTATATATGTATGTATATAATTATTCTATACATCTATTTATCAGTTCTTTTTCTAGACATTACAATTTTTAAAAAGTTGTTGCTGTTATTCAGTTATGTACAACTCTTTGTGAACTCATTTGCAGTTTTCTTGGCAAAGATATTAGAGTGGTTGCATTTCCTTCTCTCATTTTACAAATAAGGAAACTCAAATAAATAGGATTAAGTGACTTTCCTAGGGTCACACAGCTAAGTATCTGAAATCATATTTGAACAGGAAAAGAGAGTCTTCCTGATCCCAGGCCCAGGACTCTATGCACTGCACCATCTAGTTGCCCCTATGATATCCAAATAAGACTAATCAATACAACAAAGGGTAAAGAGACCATGTCATATAAGGACTAGTTGAAGGCACTAGAGATATTTAACTTAGATAAGAGACAATGGGAAGGGAAAGTGTGGGACAAGGAACAAGGAAGGGACATGATAGCTACTTTTAAGTATTTGAAATGGTAGGATATACAAGGATATACAGCTATCTAGTTCTGTTTAGTCTGAGAAGAGAAAAGTAGGAGAAAATAGTAGACATGGAAGAGAAGTCAACTTTGGTTTGAGATTTTAAAAATCCCCAAACAAATTTATCTAAAAAGTGGGGTGAGTTGTCTTTGAGGGATAGTAGGTTCCTCTATCCCTTATTTCATTGAGGATCTTCAAGCAGAAAGAAGGCCCTAGAAGGGATTGGTTAGATTGGACTAAACAGCTTTTGAAATCTTTTCAAAGTTGAGGTTCTATAGTTAAGAATTCCTTTCCTACCTATCTTATACTGTTGTTGTGAGATAATACATAGGAGTATTTTTAAGTCCTATAAAATATCAAGTTGTTATAGTACACTGATAGTGAGAGAAGTCTTAAAACCATTAAGAATTGAGTTAAAACCCCACTTCTATCACATACTAGCAGTGTGATCATGACAGGCCACTTAAACTCTCAAGGATCTTAGTCCATTTTCTAAGATTTTAAGTTGCAGAACAATTGCTGAAAGCTTCTTCTCTAGGATTTCCCAACAACAATGAAGTCCCAAGTCCAGGTTCTGAAATGATATCAGTATTCTGATATCTCATTAGTTAGCATAAGTTATTGCTTATTGTAAGAAGGCAACTATCCACAAAGCTATTCACAAGGGTACTTGAAATGGTATTCTTCTTGCTAGAGGACTGATCTTTCAAAGGAATTTTCCATCATGTACAGGTTGAACAGGCATTTTAGGTTCTTTCTAATTCTGAAGTTCTATGATACTTAAGTCATCTACATTCATGAAATTCTTTTGGTCTTCTAGGAGAACTTAAACAAGCTGATGACCAACCTGAGGAGCACTCATCCTCATTTTGTACGATGTATCATTCCCAATGAAACCAAAACTCCTGGTAAGAGAATCTCAAATTAAGATACAAATATTGGCTCTCGGTTCTTTATTTCCCAAGATAGTGAATATATATGGTGGTTTATTTTAGGGGCCATGGAACATGAACTTGTCCTACACCAGCTGAGGTGTAATGGTGTGCTAGAAGGCATCAGAATCTGCCGGAAGGGATTCCCAAGCAGAATCCTATATGGTGATTTCAAACAGAGGTCAGACTTTCCCTGGTCTATTTCATATAAGACAGCAGTGCAACCCAACCCATTTCACATTGCAATGTTATGTAATACTGTATATTTCATATTTAACTGGTTAAGTGAGCACATAAGATGTTTCATGGGATAGAATACCAAGATGGATAAAAATGTAACACTCTTTGAAGATGAGAACTACATTTGGATTAAACAGTAGAAAAATAGATTTTTCCCAGAACACAGTTAATGATGTTTCATGAAGGCAAATCAGTAAATAGGCAAATTGGATTTGGAGTCAAATTATATGGATTTGAATTCAAATTCTACTATTATTTTTACTCCCTCTGTGAACTTGGACTAGTCATACTCTCAATTTTCTCATCTGTACAATGAGAGAGTTGGCCATGAAATCTTTCAGCTCTTCAGTCATTTTTTAAACTTTCTTTTTATTTCTTTTATTTAATAGTATTTTATTTTTTTCTAATTACATGTAAAAATAGTTTTCAACATTCATCTTTGTAAGATTTTGAGTTCCAAATTTTTTCCCCTTTCTTACTTCCCTCACCCCAAGGCAGCAAGAAATTTGATATAAATACATGCACTATCACATTAAACATATTTGCAAAATAGTCATATTTGGAAAAAAAACTCAAAACAAAAGAAAAAGCTATAAGAAAAAAAGCAAAAATAGTATGCTTCAATCAACATTCAGATTCCATAGTTTTTTTCTCTGCCTGTGGTCAGCATTTTCCATTATGAGTCCCTTGGAATTCTCGTAGATTACAAATGTATAGAGGCAACTGTATTATAACTTACAGTTTTAGAACATTGCCTGGGGGGGGTTGAGATGTTAAGTGTTTTCCTTGGGTCATACCGGACTGTTGTCAGTAAATAAAAAATCATTTAATGAGTGATATGTGTCAAGCACTATTCTAAGACTAGGGATTTAAAGAAAAGCAAAATATAGTTCTTGCCTAGGAGGGCCCATTCTAGTAATGAAAATCATTTGTAAATAACTAGGTACATAAAAGATTTATAAATAGCAGATAGAAGGTAATTTGAGAAGAAAAGACACTGAGAGAGACAGAATTTGAATTCAGACTCCAAGGAAGAAATTCTCTAAGCCTGGAGCCAAGAGGATCTAAGTTCAAATACAACCTCAGACACTTACTAGACACATCCCTAGACATGTCATTCATTCATAAAATGTGAATAAGAACAGTACCTATCTCCTAGGGTTATTGTAAGGATCAAATAAAATAATTGTAAAGCACTTAGCGCAATGCCAGCACATAGTAAGCACTATAATAAATATTAGTTGTTACATAAACTATTTCACTTGAGATTGAGTTATGTTCACCAAATTCATTCAGAAATTGTTATTTATTTATTACCTGCCATTTACTCAATGGCTATCTAGTCTGCACTGCTAGGAGTATCAAAGTATGTAACACATAGACATTTGATTCATAGTGTTCCCGTTATTCTATTGATAAAAGTTAATTGCAAACAACAAACAACAAGTTAATTACCTATTACACTAATGTTTCTGTGGGTTATAACACTTTCCAATTTGTTTAATCTAACAGATACAAGGTTTTAAATGCAAGTGCTATTCCTGAAGGGCAGTTCATTGATAGCAAGAAGGCTTCAGAGAAGCTTCTTGCATCTATTGACGTGGATCATACCCAGTATAAATTTGGTCACACCAAGGTATAAGCACTAATTTTTTGTGTCTGATCTGATATAAATGATTTCCATATTTATGTTTTCTGAAAAATGAAAATTACTTGTTATCTTTTCTTTGTTAAGGTTTTCTTCAAAGCTGGTCTTTTGGGTCTCTTGGAGGAGATGAGAGATGACAAATTAGCGCAGATTATCACTCGAACTCAAGCCATGTGCAGAGGATTCCTCATGAGGGTTGAGTACCAGAAAATGTTGCAAAGAAGGTAATAAAAATAGCAATAATGTTTCTGATTTTGTTTCAATTCTCCTGGAGACACAAAATCATTAAATTTTTAACACTAGAATAATAAGCCTTAGGAAGAATCCAGCTGTCCCAAACCCACCTAATGCATCAATCCCCTAGTTAAAATTCTTAAAAGATTCATCTTGGATACTCCCAGCATGAAGGAACTCATACTGGTGAGTATTTCATGCACTCAGAACTTTATTACATTCAACCTAATTTGCTTGCTTGCCTCTAATCTCTCCCCACCAATTTATTCTAGACATAACTCTCAAAAAAAACTTTTTTTTGTGAAGAAAATTTTGATCATGATACAATCTTGTTTAGGAACCTATTATAGCTTTCATTGCTACTTATCAAATCCAAATTTCAGTATTCAGCCTTCAAAGCCTTCTCATGTTTGACATTTCCTAACTCAGCTGAGTCCTAGTCTCATTATTCATTATTTCTAAAGGTGTCAAACCTCAAGAGCTGGATACCTATTGAGTTCTTTTTCATTACACTGTACATTCCATTTTCTTCATCTAGTAGGTATTCTCATCAAATCTGAATCTATGTATGTATCTTTCGAAAGTGCAGTTTAAAGGTATCAGGAACAAAAGAGATGTAGCCTAATAAATATAATTTCCTGAGTCCAGAAGAGGAATTGGATCCAAGTTAAATATACACAATGAGCTAATTCCATATTTGTACTTTTAAAAGCTTATATAAATTTTATTTTAATTTCCAATGATAAACTTAGAAATTAAAACACATTGACAAAAAAATGCACTTATATGTTTTAACACATCTTCGAGCTTGTTGCATCCTGCCACAATAGAGTATATCAAGGATTGATATAAAAGTTTAAGTACAAAATCTTCATTGTAATTGATCAAGAGAATACTTTATAATCTTGACAGATTTTTTCCCCATTTTTTCTGTATTTCTTGTCCTTCCTGTTTCATCATTCAAGGTTCTTGGAATAATCTCTGTCTTTTTCTTCCTCTCCTTCTCTGTCTCCTCTGTCTCTCTGTTTCTCTCCTCTCACTTGTTGTTTTATGAGACATTACTGCTTATTATCTTCTACCTTCCTCTATGAGATTTTAGAAATGAATTAGTAATCAAAACTTACGTGGTCCTTTACTACAATATCTTTCCTCTTGACAAGATGATCAATTTTTTTTTGGCTAAAGAAGTTTTTGAACCCTTTTGTTTTCCTCATTGTGACAATTGATATATTCAGTAGAGAATACTGTTAGTTTCTGATATAATCCATTGCCCATTTTTAAAAATAACATTGATATATTAATTTTAAAGGGAAAGAGGGTACTTTGCTATTTCTAAGATATCTAAAGGGATAATTTTTTCCCATATTTATCCCTCCTTTTGTAACTGAATTATTTTGGTCCTCTTTGAAAATGAAGAATAACAAAAACAACAAAAAATTAGGCAATAAATAATTCTTAAGGTTTTTTTAATGTATTACATTGTTTAAAATACTGACTTTGGAAATTTTGTTTTCATTTTTTGTTTTCTTTACCATCAAAATTTTAAATAGTAGAAGTTATAAAGAATAAGGTTGGGAATTTCAGATTATGCAGAGGGCAGAGAATTGTTTAATTGATATGATTACTTTATGAATTAACATATTAATCAGTAAATACTAAGCACTCAACACAGAGGAAGATACCTACTTCTTTAGTTATTCATCCTCAATTCTTTTAGTCAGTTGTTTAGTTTTTCTCTCAAGTCTTGATAAATTGTTCCCATCTTTCTTCTGCATCAGCCAAATTATCAGGTTATTCAGAAAATACAATATTCAGATATTAAATTAAGGATTTAAATTTAAAAATGTTCTTTGGAGAGAAAAAATCAATCTTATTGAATTATGGCCTCAAGGAAATTATTATTTAGTTCAGGAAAGAATATAAAATATAACTCCTGAACACAAGAAGCTCTAAATCTGGTTGGAGAGATTAGATTAACATGAAGCAAGTAGAGAATTCTATAAAACAATATATCATCAAGTACTAATTAGGAGGTTGCATTGCAGAGTTCAGAAAACTGAGAAATCAGTGGGGTTTCAGAATAATGAGGAGAGCATGAAATAATTATATTCCAGTTTAGTTTAGGAATGGAAGTTTACAAATATTCATAATTTGATTCAAATAGCAATGGCTGAGAAGTATTGTACTTCCTCACCTTACCTTCCATATTATTCTCATATTAATTTCCATGTTTTCCCACACATTATTTTGAAAATCAGGTCCTATATAATATCATGCATATATTCAAATATGGGTATGCCTATAGTCTTACCAAAAAAGACAAATTATGGTCCTTAATAGAGATTTCATCTTTATGTAGATTTGTTATTTATCAGAATTCATTAATAAAGCAGTATCAATACAGATTTTATCTAGACTATAGAAATAGAATTGACATTAATTAAAAATAAGCTGATATTTACAATAATTCAGTTAAAAAACCCAAACACCTACCATGGGCAAGACACCTGTATTATGCTCTAATACTACTAGTAATAACTTACCTAGTAAAGAGCTACATGGCAATTCAATTTGCCCTTTTCTTAAATTTCAGAGAAGCCCTCTTCTGCATCCAGTACAATGTCCGTGCCTTCATGAATGTCAAGCATTGGCCTTGGATGAAATTATTTTTTAAAATCAAGCCCCTGCTCAAGAGTGCTGAAACTGAAAAAGAGATGGCCACCATGAAAGAGGAATTTGAGAAAACAAAAGAAAGTCTTGCAAAGTCTGAGGCAAAAAGAAAGGAATTGGAAGAAAAGATGGTATCTCTCTTGAAAGAGAAAAATGACTTGCAGCTCCAAGTTCAATCAGTGAGTATTCAGCATTCAAATAAGAGGCTAATATTATTAAAAGTAACATCTCTATTATCCTACAATAGCAATGCTTTGGATTGATGGAGAGTCACTTTTCTACAAGACATTCATATGAATCTAGTTTTTCATAATTATTCAGTTCTAGTATAAATTCAACCCACTCATGTAATCTTTTTCACATGTTGTTAGTCTTTTTGCTGATATTTTTTATTTAAATTTACTTATTTTAATTTTCATCAGAGATATTGGTCTATAATAGGGGTTCTCACTCTTTTTCATGTGGTACAAAGTCTGTGAAAGATCTTAGAAAGATTTTCTGAGATGAAATCCATCTCAGATAGGGTAACAAAGTGTCACAGTGGACAGAGCACTGGGGCTGGAATCAGGAAAACCTGAGTCACATCTGTTCTCAGACACTAGCTGTGTGTGACTCTGGGCAAGTTATTTAACATCTGTTTACCTCAGTTTCATCATCTGTAAAATGGAAATAATAATAATAATATTACCTCCCAGAATAATTGTTGTGAAGATGTGATAATAATTGTAAAATTATTAACACAGTACCAGGCATATAATAAGTACCATATAAATATTAACTATTATTTTTCAAATATATAAAAGTACATAGGATTAAAAATTATATTTAAATGCAATTATTAATGCTTTAAGATAATTTTATGGATCCCAGATTAAGAATTCCTGGTATAGTTTTCTTTCTCTGCTTTGTGTCTCCATGGTTTAGGTATAAAGACTATATTATATCATAAAAAGAATTTAATAGGAAGTCTTTTCTTATTTTTCAAATAGCTCATGTAATAATGGAATTAATTGTTCTTTGATAGAATTCATTTATAAATCCATTTAGATTTATGGGTTTTTTTCTTCTGAGAGTTCAATTATGTCTTTTTAAAAATTGAGTTATTTAAATTATCTACTTCTCATTCTTTTAATCTACATATTTTGTTTTTATAAATACTGAGTCATTTAAGTTATCAGTTTTATTAGCATTTAATTGAATCAAATGGTTTCAAATAATTTCCTTTATTTCTTCTTCATTTCTTGTAAATTCTTATTTTTCCTTTTGGCAATTAAGTTTTCCTCTCTTTTAGTTGATATTTTTTCCAAAAATCTAGCTCCATATCTTATTAATTCAGCAGGCTTTTTTATTTTCCATTTTGTTAATTTTTGATTTCTAGAGTTTACATTTTCATATAATTGAGAAGTTTTTTATTTGTTTTTCTTGTTTTTCATTTTAAGATGCATATCCAACTCATTTACTTTCTTTTACTTTTTTTGATAAAAGTTTTTACAGATAGAAATTTTCTATTTATAAAAATTGACTTCTTCCCAAAGAGGTAGCTAGATGGTGTGGTGGATTTGTGGTCCAAAAGGCCACAGCTCTAATTGTATGTGTACGTGTCCTTTTCCTCTTTCTTCATTTCTGAGTCAAAGGATTGGCTGAATCCTTTCTTCAGAGGCCCTTTATTGTTTAGGGATATGCAAAGGGGATAGGTAGTGGTGGTGAACAGCAAAGAATGTTTTTATGCATTTGTTTTGGATATTTTAATTGACAGTGGTTTCTTTGCTATCCAAGACACTCTATCTCCTTACTCCATGCCTTTCACTATCTGTCTTTCATGCCTAAAATACTCTCTTTTTATCTCTCACTCCTGGATTCCTCAGCCCACCTTCTATAAAGGGTCTTCCCTGATCCCCCTCAAAGCTAGCAACTTCCCTTTGGTATTACCATTATTTATCTCATTTGTACATATTTATTCTGATGCTGGTCTCCCTCTCCTCCACCACATTAGATTGTAAAATCTTTAAGGACTATTTTTGCATTTCTTTGTATCCTCAACGTTCAGTACTAGGCCTTGCTCATAATAGAGACTTAATAAATAATTATTAACTTGACTTGGAGTGGCAGTTATTTTCCAGACAACAAGAAAGCAGAGGCAGTAAAGTTAAGAAATTTCAAATATTCTGAATGTCATCCAGTAAAGCATTTCTTCTAGTAGATTTTGGTACTTATTTTTACTCTTAAAGACAATCATCCCATTATCTATCTAAGTCCTATTTCCTAGGAAATTTTAGTTAGGTTTCCATGGATAGAAAAGACTTTATTCCCATATGTGGGTGTTTTTTTTTTTTTGGTTTGCTTTTTGTTTTTTGTTTTTGGGGGGTTTTTTGGAATTTTTGAAGCCAACATAATAAAATTAGCTATGCTTCTTTAAAATAAAAAAAAACATTCATCATAATTCAGTAAGTATGCCTTTTTCTCTTCAAAGAACATGTTTAAAGTTTAAATCCCTAATGCAATAATTGAATGCATTTCCTCCACAGGAAGCTGATAGCTTGGCTGATGCAGAGGAACGATGTGAACAGCTTATCAAGAATAAAATCCAGCTTGAGGCAAAAATCAAAGAATTGACTGAAAGAGCTGAAGATGAAGAAGAAGTAAATGCTGAACTGACAGCCAAGAAGAGAAAATTGGAGGATGAATGTTCAGAGCTTAAAAAAGATATTGATGACCTTGAGCTGACACTAGCTAAAGTGGAAAAGGAAAAACATGCCACAGAAAACAAGGTCTGATATATGTTCTTTAAATTTTCATCATAAGTATTCTGCATTACTGATAGAATTAATGTGTTTTATGTTAAAAACAATCTCACTGTCCACTTTTTAAGGTGAAAAACCTCACAGAAGAGATGGCAGGATTGGATGAAACCATTGCTAAGCTCACCAAAGAAAAGAAAGCTCTCCAAGAGGCTCACCAGCAGACCCTGGATGACCTGCAGGCAGAGGAGGACAAAGTGAATACACTGACCAAAGCCAAAACCAAATTGGAACAGCAAGTGGATGATGTAAGTCTTAAAAAATAAACTTCTTTCTTTCCGAAAAAGAAAACCAAAAAATAAAAAACTTGCTTTATTATTTTAAAACTACTTATATCTTTCTGAATCAGCTTGAAGGGTCATTGGAGCAAGAAAAGAAACTTCGAATGGACCTGGAGAGAGCCAAGCGAAAACTTGAGGGTGACCTGAAGTTAGCCCAAGAATCCACAATGGATATGGAAAATGACAAAGCACAGCTTGATGAAAAACTTAAGAAGTAAGCAGCTTTGAATGCAGTCCTTGAAATGGAAAGAACAGCAACTACACAAACTGACCATTGTGCAATTATAATGGCCACTCTTGACCAGGAGAAAGAATAAAAAAACAAACAAATAAACAAAAACCTTCCTCACAAAATTGGAGATGAGGAGAGTGGAAAATAGATGGGAACTGTGCCATGTGGAATATTCCAAATATGATCAGATTAGTTTTATGTGATGGTTTTGCTGAATCACTCTTTTTCATCTTTTTTATTCTTCCTTGTAAAGGAGAGCTTGTTGGGTAGAAAAAGAGGAAGAATATTTGGAAATGAAGATGTAAAATTGAAAGAAATATTATTTAAACAGTTTTGTTTTAATTTTGTAGTGAGGAAAACAATATCTATATGAGATTGTCTTTTTTTTTCTTTTTTGAGATTGTCTTTTTAATTCATATGAGTCAGGCTGTAATCCTGTAGGCCCTTCTAGTGGGAAAGCTGAGCCTAGTTTATTACTTGAGCTCAGGAATTCTAAACTACTTAGCCAATTAGGAGAATGTACTAAATCTGGCACGGATAAGGCCTGCTTCCATGAGCAAGAGTGCCAGCCAGGCTGCCTAAAGAAGGGTGAAGAAGTCCAGATTGAAAATAAAGCAGATCAAATATCCCATGTAGATTGGCAAAAGGATTAGGCCTATGGGCAGGCTCTGAACTCCTAACTTGGGTGAGGCAGGGAGAGCCAGATTAAAATAAAATAAAAAGCTAACACTTTGTTGTTCTAAAAGGAAAGAGTTTGAAATCAGTAATCTACAAAGCAAGATTGAAGATGAACAGGCAGTGGAAATTCAACTACAGAAGAAGATTAAGGAGTTGCAGGTAAAGTCACCTCCTTGGGCTCTAACCCTCAGAGAATTAGCTATTAACAGGAAGGGGCTGATGGATGTGTTTTTCCCTGTTGCCAGGCCCGCATTGAAGAACTGGAGGAGGAAATCGAGGCAGAACGTGCCTCACGGGCAAAAGCTGAGAAGCAGAGATCTGATCTCTCCAGGGAACTTGAGGAGATCAGTGAGCGCCTGGAAGAAGCTGGTGGAGCAACTTCAGCTCAGGTGGAGTTGAACAAGAAGAGAGAGGCTGAATTCCAGAAGATGCGCAGGGACCTTGAAGAGGCCACCCTGCAGCATGAAGCCACAGCCGCCACTCTGCGCAAGAAGCACGCCGATAGCGTTGCTGAGCTTGGGGAACAAATCGATAACCTGCAGAGAGTCAAACAGAAACTGGAAAAAGAGAAGAGTGAATTGAAGTTGGAGATTGACGATCTTTCAAGTAACATGGAGTTGCTCTCCAAAGCTAAGGTAGTGTAGGAACTTACATATAGTTTTTTTTTTTTTAAATAGAATTTTATTTTTCCGAATACATGGAAGATAGTTTTCAGCATTCACCTTTGCAAAACCTTGTGTTCCAAATTTTTCTACCTCTCTTCTTGTCTCCTCTTTCCCCCAAATAGCAAGCAATCCAATATAGGGTAAATATTACATATATTTTGGCTACAAATAAAAATAATCCCTCCTTCTCTGTAGAAATGAAGAACAATGAATATGGAAAATTGTATAGACTGTCATATTTGGTTTATATGGGTTTTGCCAAACTGCTTTTTTCTTTCTTTTTTTTCTTAATTGTTTATAGTTTACTGAGTAGAGAAGGATAGATATTGGGTAATGAAGATAAAGTTAAAACAAGCCATCAATAGAAATTTAGCACTCTAAAAACCAACAGTAGAACATGCTAAAGATATCTAATTCAAGAAAAAAGAAAAGTAACTAAAATAAGAATTAATATTGCCTTGATAATTTTTATAGCTTCTCACTCATCTTTCTCAGTTGTGACTATTTTGATTCTTTTTACCTGTCACACCTATTCTATTTGTTCAAATGTACTTCCTGCTACAAATGTTGGCTATAACTAAAGGCAAAAGAATTTTCTTCTTTCAAAATGATACCATTTTAGTATGAATTTTCTTACTCCCTTATGAGTCACCAAAAATTAGTAGTAATGACCAAGTCAAACAAGTCACTGACTTAGAAATATGTTTCAGGAATAAAATAGATCTCTATTATCAGCTACTTTGGAATCACCTGGAGAATTGATTCATTGTTTAATTTTTCCATTGCCGTGGACAAACAGGAATTTGGGAAAGGCCTTAGCTTTAATTTAAACAGACCAAGATTTCCCACTGCATTTAGGGCCATCTTCAGTCATCATAACTTATGTCTTGCCGTTCTAATGACTCAGGAGGAGAAAATGAGATTGTTGAGTTTACACAACTCTGCCTTACTTAAATCCAATTCCCTTGTAAGTCAGACACATCTCCCATGGTTCTCTTTGAGAATGAAAGACCAATGACAATCTTTTTCCAAATCTCTTATAGTGTCTAAGTCATTATTCAAGAGTCAGTGTTGAAAGAATTTACATTAATTTTTCTAGACCTCCAAAGCCTCTAAAAGTCACTACTTTAAGCGGAGGGCATCCATTTAGATATGTTAATTCTGGTATGTTTATTTTCACTATTTTATAACTACTTCTAATATTTTGAATTTAAAAGTGGCCAAAGGCAAAGTTTTCACTCTTCTCATTTCATTCATTGCTTCATTGATCTCTCCTAGGCAAATCTTGAAAAACTGTCCCGAAGTCTGGAAGATCAAGTTAGTGAACTTAAAAACAGAGAAGAAGAGCAGCAGCGTCTGGTCAATGAGCTGACAGCCCAGAGAGCTCGGCTGCAGACAGAAGCAGGCAAGCTTCTTTGTTGGTCTATGACTATATGGGAGGCAGTCCACTGTGGCAAGGAGCCCTAAAGTATTAAATTTAAAATCTTCAACTTTGGGCAAAGCATAACTTTCTCAGTTTTCTTTTCTATAAAATGGAAGTTGTTGGAATTTGATGGTTCTTTCTACTTTTAAATCTTATAATGGTGAATCACACAGAACTGAAAAGAAGTTCTAGATCGGAAGCAGAATCATTCTGAAAGTAAGAAATATACCTCAAAATGCAAACAATTGTTCATCAAACAAGTCAGAAATTTCCATAGAATTTGGGTTTTTGTTTATTAACTAGGTGTAATCAGCAACAAGTAGGAGTAGATTCTGAATACAAGGATATGCAAGCCTTATGCTTTTATTTTTTGTCTATGATCCTAATAAAACATTCCTCTTTTTTATTTTAGGTGAATATTCCCGACAATTAGATGAGAAAGAAATTTTAGTCTCTCAGCTTTTAAGGGGTAAACAAGCTTTTACCCAACAAGTTGAAGAACTGAAGCGACAGCTAGAAGAGGAATCTAAAGTAAGTAATGGATGATAACTTTTTTTGTTTTTGTTTATGTGTATTTTTGTATCTCAAGATTTTTTTTACCTTTTTCATTCTTTTATACTGATAAAAATAAAGATTCCTTACAAGTAAATGAAACTAACACATAGATGGGACCATTTTCATAGGCCAAGAATGCTCTGGCCCACGCCCTGCAGTCATCCCGTCATGACTGTGACTTACTACGGGAACAATATGAAGAGGAACAGGAAGCAAAGGCTGAAATGCAAAGGGCATTATCCAAGGCCAATGGAGAAGTTGCCCAGTGGAGGACCAAATATGAGACAGATGCCATTCAACGCACAGAGGAATTAGAGGAGGCCAAGTATGTATGGTGAACCTAAGGACAAAGAAGAGAAATAACTTGATTTCTAATCATTAGTTGCAAAGAGGTTTACCTAAAAGTCACTAGCCTTAAATCTAGCATTAAACGATATAGAATTAGTCTAAACTTGTAACTTATCCTTAAAATAGACTAGAGCTTTCAGAGGGCCTTGGCTTCAAGTACACACACACACACACACACACACACACACACACATCCCTATGCCTTATATGTAGGACCCCTTAATAAACATTTTTTAAAAATCACTTTAATCAGTCAATTAAGCAACCAAGCATTTATTAAGTACAAACTACTGACTGCAATGTGTTCTGTATCTATGTCACACACACCATATATATATACACATACAAATACATATATATCTAAATGCAAATATATATAAAGCAACTACAAAAGCATACTATCTGCTTGACCATAAGCAATTAATTAACCTCAATTCTTTGAGTCACAGTTTCTTCATCTATAAGATGGGGATAATGAAACTAATACTATTCACTTTAAGGATATTATTGTGAGATAAGCTTTTTGCTAGGAGTCAGTGCTATAGAAATATAAGTATTATCAAGTAGGGACCATACAAAAATTTAATGAATGTAATAATACCACTTGTACTTGCCACTTTAGGGCTCTAGGTCCAGCAATGTAGAAAATGATCTTAGCTGCCACTATTTGGAATAGTGTAATTTATTAACTATATAGAAATACTTCAGTTATATACTTCTGCAATGAGGCACTCTATCAATGAGTGAGTTGCTGGGTCTTCTAAAGCAATTGAATCTAATTCTCATTGGACATTTTGATTCTGCTCTTGCTCATTCATGCTTTTGAATCTCTCCAGGAGGAAGCTGGCCCAGCGTCTACAAGATGCTGAAGAACATGTAGAAGCTGTGAATGCCAAATGTGCTTCTCTTGAAAAGACCAAGCAGAGACTGCAGAATGAAGTGGAAGATCTCATGCTTGATGTAGAGCGGTCTAATGCTGCCTGTGCTGCTCTTGATAAAAAGCAAAGGAATTTTGACAAGGTATTCCCGGGCCATTATTTTTACTTCTTGCTTATTTTGCCCTAATTGTATTCACCACCTAAACTGGCCATTCCTCTTCTCTAGATCTTATCAGAAGGGAAACAAAAATATGAAGAAACTCAGGCTGAGCTCGAAGCTTCACAGAAGGAGTCCCGGGCTCTCAGCACAGAACTGTTCAAGATGAAGAATGCCTATGAGGAATCTTTGGATCACCTGGAAACCGTGAAGCGAGAGAACAAGAACTTACAGCGTGAGTATTTTCAAAAATCTTTCTACCAAGGTGCCATAGCAGACCATTGATCATCTTCTGACCAACCTTCTCTCTGTCTGTTGACCAACAGAGGAGATATCTGACCTCACTGAGCAGGTTGCAGAGGGAGGAAAACAACTTCATGAATTGGAGAAAATAAAGAAGCAAGTAGAACAAGAAAAGTGTGAATTGCAAGCTTCCCTCGAAGAAGCTGAGGTAGGGTCATAGAATTTTCTAGCTAGCCCAAACATTTGATTTCATTTAGTTCTAAACCCTCATGAATTAATGGATGCATGCATGCATGAACATATGAATGAATAAAAATCACTTATTAAGTGTTGGCTATAAACAAAGTTTGGAATATAAGTAGAAAGATAAAACAGTCCCATCTATCAAGGTGCACACATTCTATTAAGGGAGTCAAAACATATGAGTGAAGCAGCAAAATAGATAATAATTTACCTTCTTTAATGTTATTTCCACTGATAAAACCACGTTAATTTCCAATGCTGGACCATTTAACAGAGCCAAAAACTTAGTTGGCAAGAATTTTCTTTTGTGGCTATTGGGAAGGCAGGGCCTGAAAAATTTACAGAAGTAGTTGCCAGGTTTTAGTACCATCTAGCATCTCTGGATGATGGATCCAGAAAAGTTTTGATAAGGCATAGGAATATGGGTGGTAATGGAAGCAGTTCTAATCAGGATGAAAGGGTGCTATTGCTTGGGCTCTTAAGTTTTAGGAGTTTGGGTTTTTGTTTCATGGTCTAATGGGAGTTGGTAGTGGTGGTCTGGTCTGGCTTGGCACATACTACTCCTGACTCATTTCAAGAATTCACTAATATGTAAATTTTAAATTTTACTGGGCATAATTACTTCTGATATGAAGGAAAGAACAAACTTCTGGATTTCTTGTGCTTTAACTAAAACAGACCTAGGGAAATATGGATTTAACA
This sequence comes from Myrmecobius fasciatus, assembly GCA_023553655.1. NCBI lineage: Eukaryota > Metazoa > Chordata > Mammalia > Dasyuromorphia > Myrmecobiidae > Myrmecobius > Myrmecobius fasciatus. The sequence continues at coordinate 45,682 of JAJPUD010001298.1, read as the reverse complement.
GTAGTTCACATTTGCATAATACTTTATAGTTGACACTGCATTTTCTTCATAACAATCTTATGAGATAGGTAGGATGTTATAATATTCATTTTAGAGATGAAAAATTCAAGTTATATTAAATTAGAAGATTTTAATGTGCCAGTACCAGAATTTAATCATGGGTTTCCTAACTCAGTGTTCATTCTCCTCTACTTTATTGTCTGTCACTTTCAAAACAAATCATTTAAGTGTTGATTACTAGCCTTCCAAAAAGTTTCATAGAGATTACTTTAAAATAACAAGTTGCACTATTTTGTTTAAAATTTAATTTCCAAAAATTTGCTTTAGGAATAGTTCCAATATGTGCATATTTATGTGTATGCATGTGTCTGTCTTAATGTGTAATGCATACATATATAGATTGTATTTGTGTACATATATACATATATATTATATATAGTTTATATATATATATATAAAATCTGGTGTTAACAAGGAGATGAAATTGAGTCCAGAAAGGACTTGATTTCTAGTCCAGAGATTTCAAAAATTCAAACAGTAATCATTTTTCTATTACTAATTAATAATTTGTCTTCATTTAGGCATCTCTTGAACATGAAGAAGGAAAAATCCTGCGTATCCAACTTGAGTTGAATCAAGTCAAGTCTGACATTGACAGGAAATTGGCTGAAAAGGATGAGGAACTTGAACAGTTTAAAAGAAACCACATCCGTGTTGTGGAGTCTATGCAGAGCACACTGGATGCTGAGATTAGAAGCAGAAATGATGCTCTAAGGATAAAGAAGAAGATGGAGGGAGACTTGAATGAAATGGAGATTCAACTGAATCATGCCAACCGCCAAGCTGCAGAGGCCATAAGAAACTACAGAAACACCCAAGTATTATTAAAGGTAAATTTATTAAAGGTAACCTGTCAAATGAACTCTTCCCCACTCTCACCTCCCAACAAAACCTGTTGGGAGCAAAATATATTTTTAACAACCTTCCTTTCCACAAAGCTATGAAGTTGAACCCATGTAGTTAATTAAATCAGAGAAATTTCGCATAGTAGAAATACACATTTAGTGTAATCCTTTTTAAATTTAGAAGTGAGAAAACAAAAGAATGAAAGTGAATGTATATCATTCCAGGCCACACAAACACCAAGTATCACAGAATTTTTTAATTGAAAGGAATTTGAGAACCTGTCTAGGTCATCTTATACACAAAAATCACAGGCATATAGACAGGTGTCAAATGGTCATCTAGGTTCAACTCAGACATTTCTTTCTAGTAAGGACAATCCATTTCACTTCTAAGTTGCTCTGATTCTTAGGAAGTTTTTATTTATATCAAATCTAAATTTTCTTATTTGTTCCTAAGTCTATTCTGAAGCCAAGCATTATTATTCTAATCCCTCTTCCACATACTAGCCTCTTGTTTTTGTAGCCCAATGTACTCTCTCTTACACCATAGAAAATCAACATTGTAATAAAAAAAAAATCCCAGACTCATGGAAATTTCAAAGAACATCAGAAGTCACCTGTTCCACAATTCATATATGTTGTAAGAACCTCCTCTTCAAAATGCCTAACAAATGTTCATAGAACTTCTTTTTAAAGAACGTAGGCAATTGCCTCCTAAAGTAGCCAACTTCACTTCTGGACAGTTTAAGTACAGGCAATTTTTCCCCTTGACTGAGCCAAAATATTCTTCCTATTAATCTCTCAGTTATAATTCTGTCTTTTGGGTTCAAGCAGAACAAACTTAAGTTTTCTTTCATGAGACTACCCTTCTAACACTTGAAGGTTATTATGTCTTCTGAAGCATTCTCTTCCTTGAGCTAAAAATCTCCAATTCTTTCAACTAATATTGTATTAGTATGGTTTCAAGTTCACTCTCCAACCTGTTTATACTTTTCTTTATGCTATCCAGCTTGTCAATGTTCTTCCTAAAATATAGTACACAGAACAGAATCCAATACTTCAAAGGGAATCTGACTAAAGCAAAAATTTCCTTCTTCATTCAAGAATCTACATCTCAAAATTCCAGACCAAGGACATATTAGCTCTTTGCTCTGCCATGTTGGCACAATTGACTCATGCTGAGATTATAATTCACTAAAATCCTCAGGTCCATTTCAAATTAATGAGTTTGTGGGGTGGGGGTGGGGGATTGGTCAGCCTGAATTTGTGAAGTTGTTTATTTGAATCTGAATAAATGGTTCATAATCTATTCATCCCTATTAAGTTTTTTTCATTAGAATCTATGCACCTTATAGTCTTTATTCAATATATTTTTGGATCCCAATTCTGTCAGGAAGCTTAATAACAATTCTTCTCCAGTTTGTGTCATTATCTTTTATTTCTTATAGGGGGAGGGTGGTGTCATGTTAAACATGGAATTGGGAAGGTCTAAACTCCATTCTTTCTTGTAACACAAGCTGTGTCCAAGTTATTTGATCTTCCTCAGTCCAAATTTTCTCATCTTTAGGATGCATGAAATAATTCCTGAAGTACCTATAGTATTGTGATATTCAAACAAGATAATGCATGTAAAACATCAAATAATTATCAATAATTATTGTTATTCTGATAGTATGGAGGAAGAGGCAGGGATAGAAAGTTTCTATCTGCATCATCAAGTAATCATAATCTTCCAGTTCATGGTATAAATATACCAATTTCACATAAGTAAAGCAATTTTTTTTATTACCTAGGATACTCAGATTCACCTAGATGATGCTCTCCGAGGCCAGGAGGACCTAAAGGAGCAGCTGGCAATGGTTGAGCGCAGAGCCAACCTATTGCAGGCTGAGATTGAGGAACTGCGGGTAACTCTAGAACAGACTGAGAGGAGCAGGAAGATAGCAGAACAAGAGCTTCTGGATGCCAGTGAACGTGTACAACTCCTACACACCCAGGTGAGGATTCATTGAGCCTTTGGTTCTCTCCAAAACCAGTGATGAGGAACAAGTCTGATTGAAGTTATTAATAAAGTAAATTAGCAAATGTTTGCTAGATAGCAACTGTATATGTCATAGTGCTAAATGCTAAGAGGAGTAAAATATAAGGACACAGTCCCTACCCTTAAAGAGTTTCGAGTAAAGAAGGAAAAATGAAATAAGAATGTAAATATCTATAACACAAAATAAAATGTAGGAAGTCTAGAAGGGAAATATAAAATACCTTAATGAGAGCTTCAAAGAAGAGATTCCTTCCTACTTATGAGATGAGATGTGGGAGATTAAAAGGGGGACAGATCAAAGATGGTATCATGATGGAAGAGTGGTATTTGAACTGGACTTTGAAGAAACCACATTCAGTATTTTTTTTTGCTGAGGCTATTGGGATTAAGTGATTTGTCCAGGGTCACTCAGCTAGGAAGTATTAAGTGTCTGAGGTCAGATTTGAACTCAGGTCCTCCTGACTTCAGGACTGGGGCTCTATTTACTGTGTCACCTAAATGTCCCCACCTTCAGTATTTTTAACTGTTCTCTCAATTTCCAAGAAAATATTTTCACAGTGTGAATTTATATATTTCTGAAATCAATAGAGTAAACATGAATTAAATCATAAATGTTCACAGGAAATAAATACCTTCCTATTCAGAAATTCCTCATTCCAATAAATAACAAAGAGCAGTTACTTTTGTTTAATGTCTCTTTTTCTTTAAATGTAAAACCTAGAAATATTTAAAAGATAATCAGACAGTCTAATTCCCTGGCATTCTCTTATTAATGAATCATTTCTTTTATTGTCTTTAGAGAGTATTTTATATAAGCGATGACTGGTCATGGGATATAGGGTGTTTCCAAAGTTTTAAAGCAGATTTAAGATTTGTTGGTTAATAATATTTTGTTTATTCAATAGCTCAATAACTTAAAATTGCACTAAAACTTTTGGACAAAGCCAACTGGTTGCTGAAGTGGTAGAGGAGGGAATGGGAAGTGAGAGCTTTTGCCTTTGATTTCTCATTTCATTGCTGACTTTTATTTGCCTGGGACAACAGTTTAATAAGAGTTTTTGAGCATGGATTAGGTGCCCCTAGGTGCTTGGTATTCCTTCTTATAACTAAGCACCAAAATGAAGGACATGGGAGATGGGAAAAAGCAGTCTGGGTACTGTTCTTTTGAGATATGTGGAGGTGACCTACAGAAAAAGAAAGTCTAAGGTCCAATAGCACAGAGGCTAGGGCTTGTGTTAGGGTATGACTATCTTGTTTTTAGATATCAGCTTAAGTCATCCTTTCATTATCATCATCATCATCCCAATCCTAAATGGTGATTTGTAACAGTTCATATAAGAATTAATATTAAGCCTTAATAAATAAATAAATAAAACTCAGGGGATACCCTGTATAATAATGTCCTGTTACCCATACCAATATGAAAGAAAATTGATCTCTGGTCCCCTTTCATAGCATTTCAATCTTTTTTGGAGGTTATATATATATATATGTGTATATATATATACATGTATATATATACATGTGTATGTTTATATATATACACAGAGAGAGAGACACATATGTATGTGTATATGTACAGATATATGTCAATGGAGACATATATATATTAGACTACTTTTAACTGAAATCTTTTGTCACCTTTCTTTCCAAATATATCCTTGTCTATGCTCCTACTTTACAATTGAGCATCAACAACAATAACAATATTATTTATTGTAACAACAATAAAAATCAATTCAGTAAAACTAACCAAAACATCACCTACTGTGATTATATATAGTTATCCCTTCCATATTGTGGGGGTTGGGTGTGAAGTCCCCCTACAATCTGGAAAATCCACATAAAATTTTTGGCTCTCCCTTCATATCAGAGAAGAAGTCTGATTCGTTACAATATTAAAAGGTAAAATATGCTGATATTATATGATATTTGAACATATATTTTATGCATTTTTTATTCTAAATTTTTTCTGTGCCATCTACTGACCCTTGCATATTATCTGAGTCTTCTGCAAAACTAAAATATTCCCAATTTGCTTCTTATGCCATCCCACAATATTTTGAAATCCAAATAAGAAAAATCTCAATTTAGAAGCAATAATTGTATACATATTTGCACACACACACACACACACACACACACACATACACAATATACATATATAAGGTGGAAAAGAGAAGGCTTTATTTAGGGAAGAATAGCAAATAGTTGCTCTGTAATTTCCAGTTATGTCCAACTCCTCTGTGATCCCATTTGAGATTTCTTGGCAAAGATACCAGAGTGGTTTGCCATTTCCTTCTCCAAGCAATTTTATAGATGAGGAAACTGAGGCAAACAGAGTTAAAAGACTTGCCCAGATTCATACCTGTCTTTCTGACTCCAGGGCTGGCTCTATTGCCTCCTAGCCACCCTCATAGCAAACAGAGCACTTGCTAGATCTAAAATAACAGAAGATTGAGGCTTCCCAGCTACTTTAAATAGAGGAGTACCTTATGATAAGTCCATTAAGCAAATATCACTGATTTAACCAGAACACCAGCCTGATCAACACCAAGAAGAAATTGGAAACTGATGTTTCTCAGCTCCAAAGTGAAATGGAGGAAGTAATTCAAGAATCTCGAAATGCAGAAGAGAAAGCAAAGAAAGCAATCACTGATGTAAGTAGAAGGGGCATGTCTTTTGCCAGCAGGGGTTGGACTATCTGACATTTTCAGGTTTCATGCTTTTCTTGGTTTATTTGCTACCTAGGCAGCCATGATGGCTGAGGAGCTGAAGAAGGAGCAGGACACCAGTGCCCACCTGGAGAGGATGAAGAAGAACCTGGAGCAGACTGTGAAGGACTTGCAGCACCGTCTGGATGAGGCTGAACAGCTAGCCCTGAAAGGAGGAAAGAAGCAGATGCAGAAACTGGAGGCCAGAGTAAGTACCCCAAATCCTAATGCACTGCCATTCAGCTGCAACAGTTTGGTGTAGATATCAGCGACCAGGGACCGCTGTTACAAACCTTAAGAATCAGCCAGCCAGCATTTGTTAAGCACTAACCTTGTGCCAGGCACTATGCTAAACACTCCAAAGAAAGGCAAAAAAAAAAAAAAAAAAAAAAAAAAAACACTATATCTCCTGAAGCTCAAATCCTAATGAGAGAGACAATGCAAAAAAACAACATATCAAAGAGCACTAGGAGAGTACTGGGGGCAGATTCAGAGGGAAGATCCTATGGTTAAAGAGGACTGAGAAAGGTTTCTATCACAAAACTAGAGGTAGTTTCCAGAGATCATCCAGTTTAGGCTCTTATCTCCAGTCAGGGCTGCGACAAAAAAAATCCTCAAAATATATTTGCAATAGTTTATTGACTTGGAAAAAGTGCCGGATTTATAGTCAGAACAGGGTCTTGATCTTTTCTTAGATTCTTGTTAGCTTGGTGATCATGGGCAAATTATTTTGCCTCTCCAAGTCATCATCTGTAACAAGGACAAGGGAAGGAGATAAGCATTTATATAGCATCTACTATGTACTAGGCACTATGCTGTGTTTAATACATATTTTCTCATATTCTCACAAAACCCTACAAGATAGGGGCTGTTATTATATCTTTTTTATGATTGAGGAAACTGAGGTAAACAGAGAGTAAGTGACTTGCCCTAAATGACCCAGCTCTGATTTGAACTCCAGGCCCAGTAAAAATAATAACTATCACTCACATAGGTTGATGTGAAAAAAAGGGTTCTGGGAACCTTAAAGTTTAATATAAATGTGAGTTAGCATTCTTTGTCTCTTGGTTTCCTCTGTTGCTCACCCTGATAGACATTTCCTAACTCAGATTAGGTGATTTAGAGTATCAGTGGAAGCAAAAGATGGAAAATACATTTGTGTTCAAATGTGCCTAATTAACCCCTCCAGTGCCAAAATAGCATAGAGAATAATCAGCATCAGAGATTTAGAGCTTGAAGGCACCTGAGAAAGCACCTAGTTCAAACACCTCATTTTAAAATGAAGAAACTAACTTAGCCAGTCTCCCAAGATAAAACAACTCATGTTAAGTAGCTCACCTAATGGGACACAACCAGAACACAATAAATTTAAACAGCAGGTCTCAAATCAAGCTTCACTCCCTCCAAATCTAGCTATTCTTTCTTGCCTCCTCAAAGCTAATCTTTAGCCTTTGAGCTCAGCATTGTTATAGTACCAGAGATTTTTAGTTTTCTATTGCCACAGTTAGAGATCCCTAGAAAGTCATTTGTGAAGTGGAGTTGAGGAAAATACTCCCCCGAGTGCATTCCCATAACCCAACCATTCCTGAATGCCTCCTTTTCCTTCTTTTCCTTTTCCCCAGGAAAAAAGTCCTTTCCTTTCCTTTTTTCTTATCCCCAAACCTAAACTACCTTTTTTTAAGTCATCATATTTAATTTTAGGTACGTGAGCTTGAAGGAGAGGTTGAAAGTGAACAAAAACGCAATGCTGAGGCTGTTAAAGGTCTACGAAAACATGAGAGGAGGGTAAAGGAACTCACTTACCAGGTAAGTAGAACTATTCTTCTGTATCTGGGCCTCTGACTTGGTAAGAAATTGGAAAAGCCCTAAAGTGTTGTGGAAAGAGCACATTGGATTTTGATAAGAAATTTAAAAGACATAGTTTCTGGTAATTAATCATTTTATTAATCATAATAGCAATATCATGATAGCAATCACAATAGCAATATAAAGCATGATAGCATGATGGCACTCTTGAATGCGAAAGTCAGGAGTCCTTCATGGAATTTACTCAGTGCTTTATATGCCACTGGAAGAATAGATATTTTTGAGGGTGGCAATCAATTCTGATTGGCAACAAATGAGGAGAATAAATATTATAATGAGAAGTAGACTTCTTCTAAAGGGGACTAGGGAGATGTGATTTTGTTTAAATCATTTACTTCCAAATCACCCCTGAACTAGATTGAGGAAAAAGTTAATACAATTTCATTTATCAACAAGTCCTTCAGATGTTGATTTGACCCAATAGGGAATGAGACCTAGGAAAGGAAAAAAAACCTGAATATCCCCAGTGATTTATTATTTAGTTATCATTTCTCTCAATTTGGAATCTTTACACCTGAATTCTAGTCCTGGCTCCAACCCTTAGAAATTATGTGGCCATAGACAAGTTTCTTAGCTTCAATTTCTTCATCTATAAAATGGTCCATGAAGAAAGTACTTTGCAAACTTAAAATTGTTATTATCTATCTTTAGAGTTATTATTCAACATAATATTCAATATTGTTCAATATACCTAAACATGTATTAATTTGGTGAATATGAGTTATGATCCCCAATGTCTAATACAATCCTATTCCAACTAAAGACAAGATAGAGCAATGAGGATATCTCCAGATTTGACCAAATCTGTTCTAGCCCCACCCAGATGCCTTCATTAAAATTACATGCAACCCTTTGTGACTGCTGCCTTGAAGTGTACAAAGATAAGTTGTCAAAGCTTGATATCAGGAATTTGTTTTTTGACTGAGTATATTATTTTTCCAAATTCTTTCAGACTGAAGAGGATCGTAAGAATGTTCTCAGGCTCCAAGACCTGGTAGATAAATTGCAGACAAAAGTGAAATCTTACAAGAGACAAGCTGAGGAAGCTGTGAGTATTTTCAAAGTTCAAAGAGAAGATATTCTATTTAAACTATCACTTTTTTTTTTAGATTTTTATTCCTACTATCCCATTTTTATATCAATTATTGGCACTTAAGTCTTTTATAATTCCTTTCTCTGGAAACCTACAGCATTTTCACTGGAATGATCAATAGTCTTTTTTTGTTTATGGCATAATGAGTGGTATGGTGAATATAAAGTCATTTATAAAGTCAATATAACATGAGGTCAACTCTCCCTTCTCAAACATACTGGGCAAGTCTATATTCTTCTAATTGCCCCAGTCAGTTCTATAAGATTGTGAGTTGCAGAACATTTGCCAGCCTTTGTTGGTTGAAGGAAGTGTTAAGTGTTAAATTGAAGGAAGTTCCTCATCAAGAAACCCCCTTTATTGATGAAACCATAGACCAAGAAGATGGAAGAAATTGATTTGTGGGAAGCCCTTAGTAAATCTTTTTCCTGGTGGCTCCTTCCTACTCCATGTAGTAGGTGATAAAACAAGTAATGATGGATCTAATCAAAGGAGGATTCCTTCCTTTTCCCTTTTCTGCTACAATGGAGTCACAATTTGTGACCAGAGGAGAGAAAGACTAAAATTTCACCATATAAGAGAATAACCACTACATAAAGGTGTATAACCCATCTTCCTCTACCATTTTCAGGTAGACTTCACTGTATTCACTATTCACTTCATCTATTCTTTTCTGAACTGTGCATTTGATATTGATTAGTTATTAATTATTAATATGATTATAAAAGTACATAATTATATGATATGGTATATAATAATAATATAATCAATATTAATATAAAAGTAATTCTCTACTTTTCCCAAGCTAAGGTGTTTCATAAATTTCCTGGAATAAAATGTAATTAAAATTACAAATTACATCCTGATATTTAAAGTCAGAAACAGGAAGGACAAGGTTTTTGTTTTCCTTTGGAAAATAAGCAACAAAAGGACTGAGACTAAGACAAACACACTGCTTTTCTTCTAATAAATTTATTTCTGCTTTTAGGAGGAACAGTCCAATGTCAATCTCTCTAAATTCCGAAAACTCCAACATGAGCTGGAGGAGGCTGAGGAACGTGCTGACATTGCTGAATCCCAGGTCAATAAACTTCGGGTGAAGAGCCGGGAAGTTCACACCAAAGTAGTTAGTGCTGAGTAATCAGTGTTAACTGAAGCCTCTAAGTGACTGAAGAAATGCGCAAAATGTGATATTTTTGGTCATTTAGTTCTATAAATATTGTTTATTCTGTCTTCCCTATCTGGGAAATAAAGCAAATTTTGCTAACAAATTACACTTTTTTTTCATTTTTAAAGTTCTTTGTTCTAAAATATGCTACCTACTAAGCTGTAGGTGGCATAATCACAGAATGTTAGAGTTGAGGAGTCTTAATCTGAATTCTATGAATTTGATTTGTGGTTGTTAGAATTTTGATAACTGTGTTTCAATATAAAGTTCCATTATACACACACACACACACACACACACACACACACACACACACACACACAGGTTGAGAACTCCAAATATATCTTAATCCAATCTATACCCAAAAGATATTCCCCCCTCTACCCGTGGTCCTCTAGCTTCTTTTTGAAGATCCCAAATGAGGGAGAACTCGAAACATTCTGAGTCAGACTGTTGCTCAGATTGTTGGGAACCTTTTCCTGATATAATGCCTTTGTAAAGTAAGAACATTTCTTAATTGAGTGAGTCAGAACAAAGTGTTAATGGGGCTTGTTCACATTCAAACAAAGCCATTGCATAGAGACTTTGTCTTGCCCAAGAATCAATATAAAATGGACAACCTGTCTTAGAACCAGATAGATGTTGAGGTTCTGGAAGCAAAGAGAAAGGAATGGGTCTAATAGAGATGAACAGAAAGCAATGGCAGCCCAGGATGGATCAGCAAAAAGAGGAAAGAGAAAGTAGAAGTGATTTGTGGCAAGAACAGACTTTTCTTGGAACTTCCTGAAGTCCTTGAGTTAAAGGACAGTTAGACTGATGGAAACAATCACCTCAATGTTCTTACTCTGAGATGCTGTTGATTGAGCCAATGTTCCCTTTCCATTTTTTGTCTTAGTTGGATATCAAGTGCTACAACAAAATCTGCATTGGGTCCAGAAGGGATTAGTATATTGCCCTCCTTTTTCCATAGAAAGGGTCCTTGTACCCTGAATTCACATATAGAGGTCAGATTTAAACCTGACTAATTCAAAAAGGAAAAAAAAATCAAGCTTTCTATCTCAAAAGGAAAGCTTATACCCTATAGAGCTTCTTATTTAACATGGAATTCTTCTCAAAGGGATTATTAAAAATCTGAGATTTAAAGAAGAAAATCAAATTGTTAGTATCAAAAATGAAAAGGGTCAACTTTCCACCAATGAAAAGGAAATTAGAGCAATAATTAAGAGCTATTTTGCCCAACTGTATGCCAATAAATCTGATAATCTAAGTGGAATGCATGAATACTTACAAAAATATAGATTGCCCAGATTAACAGAGGAAATAAATTATTTACATAGTCCCATTTTAGAAAAAGAAATTGAACCATTATAATTCAATTATAATCAGCTCCCTAAAAGAGGAAGTCCAGGGCCAGATGGATTTACATATGAATTCTGTCAAACATTTAAAGAACAATTAACTCCAATACAATGCAAACTATTTGGAAAAATAGGGAAAGAAGGAATTCTACCAAATTCTTTTTATGACATGGACATGGTGCTGATATCTAAACCAGGTAAAGTCAAAACAGAGAAAGAATATTATGGATCAATTTCCCTAATGAATATTGTTGCAAAAATCTTAAATAAAATACTAGCAAAGAGATTGCTGCAAGTTATCCCCTGAATAATACACCAAGTAGGATTTATACTAAGAATGCAGGGATGATTCAATATTAGGGAACTATTAGCATAATTGACTTTATCAGTAACCAAAGTAATAAAAATCATATATTTATCTCAATAGATAATCTCAATAGACTGACAAAATCCAACACCCATTCCTATTAAAAACATTAGAGAGTATAGGAATAAATGGAGTTTTCCTTAAAATGAACTATAGCATCTATTTAAAGCCATCAGCAAGCATTATATGTAATGGGGATAAATTGGAACCATTCCCAATAAGACCGGGTTTGAAACAAGGTTGCCCACTATCACCATTACTATTCAATATTGTATTAGAAATGTTAGTTTTGGCAATAAGAGAAGAAAAAAAATTAAAGGAATTAGAGTAGGTCGTGAGGAAACCAAATTATCGCCTTTTGCAGATGATATTATGGTATGATCAACTAACAAACTACTAGAAATCATTCACAACTTTAGCAAAGTTGCAGGATACAAAATAAATGCACAAAAATCATCAGCATTTTTATATATTACCAACAAAGTCCAACAGCAAGAGATACAAAGAGAACTTCCATTTAAAATAACTGTAGACAATATAAAATATTTGGGAGTCTACCTGCCAAGGCAAAGTCAGGAACTATACTGAACACAATTACAAAACACTTTCCACACAAATTAAATCAGATCTAATCAATTGGAAAAATATCAAGTACTCATAGGTAGGCCAAGCTAATATAATAAAAATGACAATACTACCTAAATTAATCTACTTATTCAATGCCATACCGATCAAACTCCCAAGAAATTATTTTACAGCACTAGAGAAAAAAAAAAAAAACAAAGTTCATTGGGAAGAACAAAAGGTCAAGTATTTCAAGAGAATTAATGGAAAAATGCAAATGAAGATGGCTAAGCTGTATCAGATCTAAAACTATATTATAAAGAAGTGGTCATCAAAACCATTTAGTACTGGCTAAGAAATAGAGTAGTTCATCAGTGGAATAGGTTAAATTCACAAGACACAATAGTCAATGACTATAGTAATTTTGTGCTTGATAAACTCAAAGATGGCAGCTTCTGGGATAAGAATTATTATTTGACAAAAATTGCTGGGAAAATTGGAAATTAGTATGTCAGAAACTAGGCATTGAGTCCACCTAACACCTTATTGTAGAGTACCACAGATAGGGGAACTCTGGATAAGGTATAAGACCCTTCAGCCCAGAGGGAACCTGCTGACAATGTCTGGTTTGACTCCCCATTTCCCCTAAGGGCTCTCAGCCTTCCTGAGAAGTTAAGGGGCAGTGACAACATGTGTTTTAATTAAAGCAGTATGATACCAAGTGACAAAGAGTCATTTACATATATAATAGCAAGTTGTTTATGTAGTCCCGCATTCGCAGTATATAGTTAGAGCATGCGCCGTGTTGCTTTGGTTATATAAGGGTATTAGGGTATATAAGGGTGAGAGAATTTGGAATAAACACACTCCATGTTTGGCCTTCTTCGTGGGTCTGAGCCTCATCACTCCTCCATCAAGACCAAGGACTCGGGCTGGTCCTGAGATCCTCCAGAGAGCTAGTCTGGACAGTATATTTTGGCAGCCCAGTGTGGGGGCTCTAGAAAGCATAGTACATTTTGGCAGCCCAACTTGGGGGCTCTAGAAAGCACACCACACCCTATATGAAGATAAGGTCTAAATGGGTTCATGATTTAGACATAAAGAGTGATATTATAAGCAAATTAGAAGAACAAAAGAGTCTACCTCTCAGATCTGTGGAGAAGGAAGGAATTTGTGGCCAAAAAAGAATTGGAATACATTATGGAATGCAAAATGGATAATTTTGATTATATTAAGCTAAAAAGGCTGAATAAGTTATCATATATGAATATTATGGAATACTATTATTTTATAAGAAACAATCTATAAGAAACAAATTCTATAAGAAACAGAGGATGATTTCAGAGATATCTGAAGAGACTAAATGAACCTATGCTAAGTGAAGTGAGTAGAACCAGATCATTGTATATGGCAACAGCAAGATTATACGATGATTAAAAAGTTTCTCCAAGGGTCATTGTATTACAGGTAACAGCCCTTTTAGGACCAGGCAAATTTCTAGATCTCTTTACCAAATGATACCTAGTTTCCCCTAATGGATTTTTGTAACTGCAGGGACATAGCTATTGGAATTCCAACACTACCCAATAGTAGTACAAGGAGACTCAGTTAAAGAGTAAAAAGAAAACCAAGACCAAATAAGCCCTTTATAAACAAAAGGTTCCCAGAAAGAAGAAATTGAGCACCTTGAATTGATTACTTGGGATTTCTAAACCTTAGAAGCATTCTTTTATGGATGTATAATTATACATCTCTCACAATAAGACAGGCAGTGTAAGTCTATTTAAATACAAGAAAATTATAAACATTTATTAGCTATGTACCAGCATTTTAATGATGAAAAATTTATAATTCTCACATTAGTCTTGTACAGGATTTTTTAGTACAGTAATTATCAATAACTAAACATTCAGCAAAAAAAGTGTAAAAAGTCATCTCAGAAGGAATTCATTTGACTTTTAAGGAAACACATTTTAAAAAAAAACTGCTGTGAAACTAAAGTTTGAAAGGGAATCAAATTTATAATGATCTGAAAAATGGTTTCCTCCTCCTTAAAGGGAAACAACCCCAACCTTCCTACCACAATGAAGTAAAAAAAAAAATCCAGGACTTTATAAAATTGTTCCTGGAATTTTTCTACCACTTTATCTTCTGCATAGATGCTGGTGAATAAATTGCAATTATTTTCATGATAATCTTTTTGCAAATATTTGTCATGAGTGCTGCAATAGGAAATGACAAATTAGCTATGAAATGATGCTTCTTGTTTACTTTAGATACATGATAAAAACCAACTCATCCACTTCTTTGTTTGCCTCTCCAAAGAGAACTTGTGAGCCTTCCTTCCATTTAGCTGTATGATACAGTGGGTTTTAAAAGCATTGACTGTAGATGTGTGTTCAAATCTGGCCTCTAATAATCATTGGAGTCATGTCATTTAATTTCCCCAGATGTCCATTTGTTCATCTGTAATATTACTCCAGAAGACTTCTAAATCTAGGTATATGTTGAGGTTTAATTTATACTTAATTTGTCAAGATTATATGATTTTGTTCCTCTAGAATAATGTTCCTTTGTTGTTCATTAGACAAAGATATCTCATTTAAACTACCAATCAAGTTTGCAAACAATTTAAAAGCTGTGTGAAAAAGCTTAGTCTTCTTTGAGAACCTTTACTCTCTCTCTGTTTGAATTATCTTTGTGTCTTCAGAATTTCATTCTTAAGGATATCTTCATCCCTTCTGGGCTGATTTTCCCTATCAAGTTTTAATGTAGGGGTCCTGACTCACCTTTCTCTGTAACCTTTGAAATCCACTGTCTCTAAATCTTAGATACATGTCAATTCCAAACTCCCCTCTTCTTCATAACAAATTCTAGCTTCCTCCCAAGAATCCAAACATTTCTGCCTTTACAAATAGATTCTCTGTCAGTCAATTATTGAGAATCAAATTCATAATAGAAATTTTCTTTAATTGTTTCTCCATCTTATGATGGATGGGAATAATTTCTGGTTCTTAATTTAAAAAAAAAATAAACAAATGTAAAGGAGCATAAGAAAAACAAAGGAAAAATTGCTTATGTCAATTTTTTTCATTATAAATGTTTTAATACTTTATATTAATTTATGTTTGTGTGAATTAAGCTTTAAAACATTTTAAGGCAAATTAATGACAAACTTTGTTTTTCTATTTTAAAAGTCTTCAATACTATGAAATGATATGCCTATTTATATCTGTTATTATAGAATCATGATATTATCTTTAAGGATTTAGTGGCATTGCTCTAATAGGTTATAATTTGGGTGATTTCACATTATGGAAAACCTTTTATGCTTCTGAATACCACTCATCCCCTAACTCTCTGTGAGCCTTTTTATCATTATATATATAGGCTTCTGTCTCAATAGTTTTTTTCTTTCTATTTGGTGGGAGATGAGATTAATCCTCTATATTTCTATTCTGTCTCTCTGTCTTTTTCCCTTTAGTTTTTAGTGAGAATGAGAACAAATGCGTATACTTACATATACTTTTCTCTCTATTGTCTCCCACTCCCCTGTACCTTTCATTTCTGTCCTTCTGAAATATAGGGTTCTAACTGTAGTGTCAATTCATTTAAGGAATTAAAGAATTGATTAAAATGTTGAATAAAGATAAGAACAGTCCCCTGAATATCACAGTTCAGAGTCTAACCCCTTCACTTCATAGAAAGGAAAAGAAGACCTTAGCACCATTACTTAGCTCAGAAACATAATTAGAAAACTGATCTTTGATATCTCTTTCCAACACATGCTGTATTCTTAAATAAGAATCCCCAAGCCAAACTGCTCTAGCAGAGGATGTCATCTCTTTAAGTCATGAAGAAAAACAACATCCAATAAATACCTCAATCTACCATAAAAAAATAGCAACCTACAAAGCACATGTGTCAAAACAGACATGCAGCCTGATTTTTACTGGCATAGGCTAATTTCACTGCCACCACCACTCCTGTTTATAAAAATATCTGCTAGCTTTGCACCAAGAAAATCAACAACAAATGTGTGTGCTCAATACTAGGCCTGTCACATTGTTAATAAGAGTCAGAATTCCCTTCCTAAAATAATGACAGAAGTAAAAAAAAATATCCTAGAGCCTTAGTACTTTTTGTTTAAGCTTTCAAAAATCTACTCAAAAAAATACTACATTTTGCTTTAAAAATTTAACATTTACCTAATACTTCAAAGGTCTTCAAATGCATTGATTAAACTTCTCAAACTAGATATTCCATAAATATCTTGTATTTAACACGTCCAAAAATGAACTCATTATCTTTTCCCTCAAATCCTTTCCTTCTTCCAACTTCTCCATACTCCCAGACACCCAAGCTCCAAAACTAGGTGTCAACCACCACTCCACATTCTCTCCCACACCCCATATCCAATCATTTGTCAAGTCCTGTCAATTGTCGAAAGCAATTCATACTTTCTCTCTCTCTCTCTCTCTCCTTCTCTCTCTCTCTCTCTCTCTCTCTCTCTCTCTCTCTCTCTCTCTCTCTCTCTCCTTCTCTCTCTCTCTCTCTCTCTCTCTCTCTCTCTCTCTCTCTCTCTCTCTCTCTCTCTCTCTCTCTCTCTCTCTCTCCTCCCTCTCTCAGATGAACACAGTCAATTGGGAATGTTAAATTTTTTTACCAGATGAACTAATTTTTCCAAACTTCAAGTCCCTAAATCTAATACAATATTTCATTCTTCCCAGTGCTACAGCTATTGTCCTCCCTGAGAGAAGATAAGGTAATCAGGCATTTGAACTTAGGCCAACTTCTACATGCTTGTTCTTGTCCTTATGAATATGAGCATTTTGATCAGGCAATAAACATTTATTCTATGTGCCAGTCACTGTGCTAGGCACAGTGGATACAAAGAAAGGTAAAATATCCCTGTTTTCAAGGACCTCACCATCTAATGGCAAAGACAATACACGAATAACTATGTACAAACATAATATATTGAAGCTAAATTGGAGAAAATCAATAGGAAGAAGGTACTGTGGTTAAGGAGGATCAAGAAAGGGTTCCCATAGAAAATAGGCTTTTGGCTGGAACTTTGAAGGAAACCAGGAGTGGGAATGAAGATGAAGAGCATTCCAGGTATGGAAGAAGCCATTATTTGCCTTGAATCAGGATATGGCTTGTTCAAAGAACAGGAAGGAGACTGATGTTGCTGAAATGTGGAGTAAATGGATTATGCTGTGGGGGGTGGTATAAAGTATAAGACTAGGGCAGAATATGAAGAATATGGCTTTGAATGTCAGACAATATTTTATACTTGAGGTTGAAGGTGATAGGGAGCCAATGGAATTTGTTGAGTAAAGAAATGATATGGTTAAACCTGAACTTTAAGATTTTCTTCCTAAACTTCAGCAAAGATCTATTCAGAAACCCAGCTTAAAAACAGGTCTCAAAGCTCAGACACTTCTGCTTAAAGACACAGAAAGAACAGAACAAACAGCAACAATAAAAAGGGAATATTGATACTATGGGCAGTTAACACAGCTGCTAGATGCTGCTGCACCTTACCTCACTCTTCCGTGGGGATTAAAATGCTGGAATAAACACACAGCAGCTGCAAGCCAACAGATTGTAAACTGTGTTGCCCGGCATTAAAACAGATTTGGGTGCATCCTATACATACACGGTGGTTTCCTTGGAGTGCCCTCACTGACTATTCCTAACAGATTTTTCTAAGTAAGAAAAAGAAAGCAGCAGGCAGATGGGGAGAACAGTACTTAAATTAGTATTTATCAACCCTAATTCTGCTTCTACCTAAATGAAATCCAGCATTGTTGCCTCTTGAATTACAGAAAGTAGAAATTCTCTCTTGTGTTGGAAGAGAGAAAATTCTCATTATTAGGGGGCAGTTTAGACAGGTTGCATTTTACAAATGAAAACCCAGGATGTGCTTCATATGGTTTTACATTTTTTTTTCTTTAAAGTTCAGAGTAATTGTTCATATATAAGTACATGTTGTTTTTTCCTTCTGATGTCTCCAAGAACTTCCCCTTGTTAATATTGCTATTCATAGAAAGTATTATCACTCAAAATATTCTATTATTAGTATTATTAATGGAAATATTAAGACTAGAAATCAATCGGGTCAGAGTCCAGGTAGCTAGAACAAAAGAAATTTTTTCTTTCTCTAACCAATGTACAGAAAATCTCTCTTCTGCTCTGCAGTACATGATAAACTAGGAGTTTGTTTGGCAAGGCAGTTGGGGTTAAGTGACTTGCTAAAGGTCACAAAGTGAGTGTTAAGTGTTTAAAACTGGTTTTGAATGCAGGTCCTCCTGACTCAAGGGCCAGTGCTCTATATACCATGCTATTTAGCTGCCCCCTAAAGCAGGAATTCTTAAGCCTTAAGTTGTTAAGTCTGTGAACTTAAAAAAAATCGATAATTGTTTTATTATATGCATTTGCATATTTTTTGCATTTTATACATTTACATTTATTTTACACATTTTAAAAACAATGTTCTGAGAAGTGACCCATAGGTTTCATTGGCCAAAAGGCCCCATGATCCACAAAAAAAAAACACAAAAAAATCCACAAAATCACTTATTCTAAATAATTCCTAACAGTCACTGCACTTCCTCCTTTTATAATTATCCTTTATAGCAAAAAACTTCTCAGAACACTATAAACATAAGTTTATCTTTATCTGGAGACCAAACCCATCATAAAAATACAAATAAGCAAACAAGACTTTAAATCACATGAAACTCCAGAAGGAAATGCTAATTCACAAAACAGAGAAAAGGTGGACTTGTCAGGGAGGAGAAAGGATGGAAAATTCATAAATTCACCAGGTCACAGCAGTGTTTGAGGCAAACACAGATAAGCAAACAGTAATTTCTGCCCAGGAAGGTCATTCCCTAAGTGAATCAGTGACCTGCTGGATCCAAGGATCCAGATGCTAATTATCATAATTAGGATTATTCTCAGCTCAGAATAACAGTGTCCTTTCTTACAAGTGACTTCTGCCTGCACATGCATCTGATACCGTACTGTTTCCATCAATTGTCCACATTCTCAGATTCCAATAACCCACAATGAAAGAAAAACAAATCTTAGATGTTTAGGCCGCTAAAGTTTCTCCTGGGGAGCCCATTGCTACTCTTTCTACAACCTAGTCTCCCACCTCATCTCCCCCTCCCAATTAATTTCACTCTTTTCTTTAAAATATCAAAGCCCAGAGTTCCAACTCTTTGTTCTTTGGAATCTGACCCTTCCCCCTCCCTGCCTCTGAAGAGTCACTGCATAGGTCACTATGTCAATCAACAATCAATCAATAAACTCTGATTAAAGAGCTACTGTGTGCTAAGCACTGTGCTAAACATTGAATAGATGAGAAAACCAAGACCAGAGAGAAGAAATGATTTGCCACGAATAGACAATCTATAGAGAAATGTAAAACCTTTCACAGTGGAAATAGTTTTGGTTCTGTCTTTATATCCCCAACACCTAGTATAGTACCTAATATAATAATTTCTTAATAAATGCTTATTTAATGAATGCTCTCTAGAATATATTCTATAATTAACAAATTGATAACACTACATCTTTGATTACTCTTTTCTAACATTGGTTGCACTTTCTTATCTGACAATATATCATAGTGGTGGGGGAGTTCAATTATTTCTTGCTCCCCATTGCCACTTTCATTCTCTCCCTCTACTACTATCCCCTACTGACTTCCCTTCAAATCCCAACTAAAAACTTTACCAACTAAAAACTTCCCATAGATGTATATGTAATGTCTATATATAATTTTTTGTTATCTTCCCCATTAGACTATGAATGCCTTAAGAATAGGAACTATCTTTTGCCTTTCTTTGAATCCTCAGCACTTAGCATAATGCCTAAGTAATTACTTAATAAATGCTTATTGACTAACAGACACAAACATAATATTGAAAAAATAAATATTAAAAATCTTTGGTGGGGCAGCTAGGTGCGCAGTGTATAGAGCAACAACCCTGAAGTCAGGAGGACCTGAGTTCAAATCTGGTCTCAGACACTTAACACTTCCTAGCCACTTAACCCCAATTGTCTCAGCAAAAAGCAAAAACAAAAAACAAAAAAACAAACAAAAACAAACAAACAAACAAAAAGCTTTGGTGACTATTACATTAACAATTGGAATCCATCTATCTTCAGCATTGCACAGCTTTGCAAACATTGGTTTGATAGAATACGAACTGAAAATAAATGGAAAAAGATTAAACATTAAAATATTAAAAGTGTATCTTGAATTAAGTCAGTGATGAGCCTCTCTGACCTCCGAATTTCTAATTAAAACCTTTCCACCTTGGTTTAAGAGCTGGCAAATCTTATGGTCCACTGAAATAGCCTTTAAAAATCCATGGTCACCTCTATGAGGCATAGGAGTAGAATTTCAGTAGAAGTTTAGTGTAGTAGCATACAAATTTAAAATACAAGCTCTTTTGAAGAAAAAAAAAACTTTTTCCTGGCACTGAATTCTTGGAAGATTTTATTGCCTGGATCTTTTATATAATGAACATTTCCCTAATTCATTTTAACAATCCCATGTGACTTTCATATCCACTAAATGTGATCTGGCAATAGAGTTTTCTTGCAAAATCTTCATTCTCACCCACAAGCCTGGCCCATTCCTACACAATCTAACACATCCCCTCACCATGTCTCATAGTTACTAGTCAGACTCACAACTTCACTCTCTTAACACTCATAGAACTACACACATATATGTAAACTTGCTCTAATAAATAAATGAATATACATATGTTTATGCTAAAACTTTCAGGTTCTCAAAACCTGCACAAGAACAGATCTTTGTCATGAATATGTCCTGTCCTTACCTACACAAAGAGCTGGTGAGGAAGGTTAAGTTAAGAGGTATAGGGAATGTAAAGCCTTTTAGCAAATATGTCTGGATCCTTAGACAGTTGGGGATATAGGACTTGGCCTTCCCAGAGGGACTTATAATTTAATTTTTGGTACTTTTTATCTCTCTTTTCATGTTATTAGTAATACATTTCTTGAAGACAGGAACCATGGTTCATACTTCTTGACAAACAGTTCTTTTTAAGGTGACCTCTTTATTGCTAACTCCAATGGCCTCATTTTTGTTCTCCCATTTCTGGGGTATTTTACATTACGGATAAACTCCTTCTGAACCCTTTCTGATGCCCTTTTTGCCCCCTTTTTCTTTTTCCTTGCCTTCTATAACACCCCACTTTAAGGATTTTCCTTATATGTCTTTGACTATTCCTCCTTTGACTCATCACTGGATTCTCCTTTTGCATAGTTTAAAATAGGAAGGATACAGGAAGGATTTGCAAAGTTGCTAGCATTGACCCTCTTCTTTTCACACCGCGTTTCTTGATGAGAGTACAGCTATCTCTTTCATATCACGAATTTCTCCATCGTGGTTTTCATAAATTTCAGAAATTAAATGGAAATTTTGGGGGAGTTTTGCGGGCTGCAGATAATATGCAAAGGCCAATACATGATACAGAAAAAGTTGAGAAACTCATAAATGCATAAAATATTTGTATAGTATTGTATAATATCAACATGTTTTATCTTTTAATACCACAATAATTCAAAATTTTTCTCTGGTATGAAAGGAGGGCCAAAAAAATTTACATGGATTTTCCAGATCATGAGGGAGGGGGGTGTTGTGACCTTAACCCTTGTGATGTGGAAGCAGTAAGTGTAGAAGATGGCTGCTCCCATGACTTGGCCTAATACTTCCATCTAGATATATGTTCTCTTAGATGGCCTGTCATTATGATAATGAGAGTCAGAAGAGTTTCTGTCTGGTCTTTGCTTTGTCTCTAATGACACGGGTATACTTTGTCAAGTCATGTTTCCTTTCTAGGTATCTGTTTCCTCTTCTGTAAAAGGGACAATAATAACCACTCTGAAATTCTCATACATTATTGTGAAAAGCAAATGAGGCAATATATGTTTCAACAGTTGGCAAAATGCTATGAAAATATTAGCAATTATTATATACTATTTAATAATTATTAGATGGTTGATTAGAAGAATGAAATAACTCCGAGCAGAAAAAGTAACTGGTTTGGAGCAGAGGAATGGAAAAAGTTGGATTGTGTTTCTGTAGCATATCCTGAGTTTAACAATTTCAAAGTAAAAATGTATCTACATTCACCACTGGTGAGACTTTTGTTTCCATAATCTCAATTTTAAGCACTAAAATAATTGACAAGAGTTATAGGGTAACAATAATTACATAGGTAACAAAAATTACATAGTCATTAAAAAACAAAGGTGGACAAGGCTAGAATGTTGATCAGGACAGGTGCCTATCTGAAGATTTGCGTTGTAAGGCAGAAACTCATCTATTACTAACATAATTTTCTACTTAAATATTCTTCTGATTATTATGAATATATCCTAAGAACTAAATAATTCCAGAAGCATTGCTACGAAAACATCTAGTTGTATATTAGTGGAAGAAGTTATAACTACTGAGACTGAATGTTGTGTTGGAAGTAGCAATAAATAATAGAGTAACAAGAAGCTCCACTTGGATCTCTACCTCTACACACACACACACACACACACACACACACACACGTTACACATGTTTCATGAATTCTTTGAAATTGTGGTTAGTTGTTGATTATAGTGATTGTGTTGATTTTTCTTTTAAAGTTGATTATCCTTACAATATTGTAACAATTATATAAAATGTTTGATTCTACTTATTGCATTCTGCAACAGTTGATACAAATTTTCCTAGGTTTTTTCTGAAACTATCTCCTTCATCATTTCTTTTAGCTCAGTAGTATTCTATCACATTTATGTACCATAACTTGTTCAGTCATACCCCAACAAGCCTTCTCTCAGTTTCCAATTCTTTGCTACCAGAAAAAAAGAGCTGCTATAAATATTTTTATACATTTGGATCCTTTTTCTTTCTTAGTCTTCTTTGCAATATAGAGCTAGTAGGGGTCAAAGAGTATATATAGTTTGTATAATTTTGGGGGCATAGTTCCAAATTGCTTTCCAGAATTATTGGACCAAGTCATGACTCCATCCAATACTGTATATTAAAGAAGCTTCTTTCCCATACCCCTCCAGCATTTACTATTTTCCTTTTCTTATCAACTTACTCAATCTGATAGTTATGAGATAACTTATAATTGTTTAATTTGTATTTCTCAAATTATTAGTGATTTTGAGCACTTTATCTGCAGCTATTTTCCTTTTTCCTAACCTGTACTTCCATTTTCACACTGGGTCCCCAGGAGAGTAGCTACTAATCCTCTCAAGATTCTGGGGCTAATCTTAAAGGGATGATGAAGAGGAGGAAACCAAATATATTTCTAATGTGATAATTCAGCAGAACCTTCCATTGTATTTCCTCTCATCCATGATTATTAGTTGACATCAATTAGTCAATCAGCTTGATTAGCTTTTAGAAAGGATATTTATTAAGGTAGTAATTGGTTGATGGTAGCACAATGGAAAAAGTATCTGGGTCTGGAGTCAGGAAAACTTGAGTTCAATCCAGCTTAAAACACTTACTAGTTATATGACTCTGAGCAAGTCACTTAATCTCTGTTTACCTCAGTGTCCTCATCTGTAATACAAAAACCATAATAATACCTACCTCCCAAGATTGTTGTGTGGATCAAAAGAGATAATAATGTTAAAGAAATGTTAGTTATTATTATTATTATCAATTGGTATAAAATATCCACCTAAAAGTCTGTGACACACTATCTCAAAAGTCATAGTCCAAGGAAGTGGGTTCAAATTTCAATAGTGTACATGAGAAATGGGAATTTGATTCTTTTTCTCCCCTTATTTTGTGAAGAACTCATGAAGTTTCCAGTAGGCATTGTAAAACCTTTTTTGTTGGGATCTTTTTGGAGTTTTAAAGTCTTTCCATAATGTGTCTAGTTTCTTCTAACTTTCCAATAAAGATTCTGCTGCCAATTACTGTTCTTATGGAGATATTGTTCAACCACTGAGGAAAACATCCAAGCTCCTCTGGCCCTGAGAAGTTGATAAATACTCCTTTGGTCAGAGGAGGAGATGGTGATAATAGGGAAATTAAAGTGATCTTTTTCTTTTTTACTTTCCCCAGTAACTCCTTCTCAATTGCTAATAAAAAGTAAGCACAAAATAACTTGATCAGGGAGAAGAAAATTATAATTACAGGAATAAACAGAATCAAGCTCTAAAGGAGGCTAAGGAATCTAAGAAATAAAGATAAGAAGGGGAAGTATTCTAAGTAACTGAACAGATTTTACAAAGAACCAAGAGGAGGAAATTGATTCCAAATCAGCAAGTTTGTAGTTTGTATGGATTACTGAGTCATTGAAAGGTAAATTGATCACAGACTAGGAAGAGATTGAAATACCATGAAGATGGTGTGCTATATTTTAGGGGTAATGGAATGTCACAGAAGGGTCTTGAGCAAGAAATTACTATGGCCAAATCTTTGTCCTCAGAATACCAAGTTGGCAGCTCCATAAAGAATGTATTGGGGGGAAGCTAGGTGGCACAATGGATAGAGCACCAGCCCTGAAGTCAGGAGGACCTGAGTTCAAATTTGATCTC
Organism: Myrmecobius fasciatus; assembly: GCA_023553655.1. NCBI lineage: Eukaryota > Metazoa > Chordata > Mammalia > Dasyuromorphia > Myrmecobiidae > Myrmecobius > Myrmecobius fasciatus. Next base: position 20,997 of record JAJPUD010001298.1, on the reverse strand, counting down.
AGACACTTCCTAGTTGTGTGACCCTGAGCAAGTCACTTAACCCCAAATTGCCTCAGGGGAAAAAGAATGTATTAAAGAGGATTAGGAAATTTTATTTAAAATCAATATATGAAAAAAAATGTAGTCTAATCGAAAGAATACACTATATCCTCTGACTGGATATTTTCTTTGACTTTGCTCCATGCCTGCAATGCTCTCCCCCTCCTTATCTCCATCTGTGGCTTCCCTGCCTTCCTTCAAATCCCAAAATCACAATTTTTTTTAAAAATGAAATTGCCGAAGATCATATAGCCATAAAGTATCTGTGGTCACATTTGAACTCAGGTCCTGATTCCAGTGCCACTGTTCTATTCCCTGTGCTACTTATCTGCCTCTAATATCTCTTTTTTTGCTAGAATTCTTTGCAATTCCTTCTTAATGCTTGATTATCCCTAGTTTATTTTTTAATTAAAACTTTTTAAATTTTTAATTTTTAATTAAAAACTTTAATTAAAACTTTTTATTTTCAAAATACATACATGGATAATTTTCAACATTCACCTTTACTTGTGTTTTAATTTTTCCCTCTTTTCCCTCTATTCTCTCCCCTAGATAGCACATTATCTAATTTTTGTTAAACATGTGCAATTCTTTTATACATATTTCCAAAAATATCATGTTGCACAAAAAGAAATCAGATCAAAAAGGAAAAAATGAGAAAAAACAAAATGCAAGCAAACAACAACAAAAAAGTGAAAATACTATATTGTGGTCCACATTCAGTTCCCACTATTCTTTCTCTGGGTGCAAATGGCTTTCTTCATCACAAGACCATTGGAATTGGCCTGAATCATTGTTGACAAGAGCCATGTTCATCAGAATTTTTCATCATATAATCTTGCTTTTGCCATGTATAATGATCTCCTGGTTCTCTATATGTCTTGCAATGTTATGATGATTAAATGTTGCCTCTTCCTTAAGATCATCTCCTTGATGGCAGGTTTTTGCCTTTCTCTGTATAGCATTTAGCATAATGCCTGATACATAGTTAAGTGTTTAATAAAGATATGTGGCTGAAATGATGATCATCATTTAAAGATGACAAGAGACTGGATTAATCAAAACCAGTAAAACAATATATACAATGTAAATGGAAAGAACAATAACAACAAAACATGAATGCTAAGTAATTATAATTACTAAGCTGGGTCCCAAAAAAGAAATGAGAAAAAGTACTTCTGTTCTTTGCAGAGTTGGGGGGCTATAGATATAGAACTTGCATAGAAAGTTAGACTGAACTGATGCACTACTTAATATTTTTGTTCTATATAAAAGCGATGGTTCACTAGTAAAGGAAGAAGAAGACACAGGAAATAAAAATTATGTAAAAACAAAAGATATTGACAAAAATTATAAATAACATATATAAGTAGCATCAATACTGTTTTAAGAACTTTGAGTAAATAAGTCATTTTGAATATTATAAGCACCAAAGTAATTACAGAGGGCATATGAAGGAAGATGTTATCTGCATTCAGAGAAAGAACTGATAAATAGATGTATAGAATGATTTTATATTTTTAAATATATACATATAAATATTTTATATATTTGTGTGCAATGGTATTGCTAGAGTAGGGAGAAGAAAAAAGAAATTTACATGGTAACTTTATTTTATATATATATAAAAGGAATAGCAAGCTGTACATAATTTGCAGTTTCATGTCCAAACAACTTTCCTACTATGCTTATTTTATTCTATAAATTAAAAATAGAATAAATAAAAAGTATTCCAAAAAAAATTTTAAGACTTGTTTGTTGTATAACATTGGGAAAATCCCCTCCACTTCTTTGGGGCTGTTTTATTGTTATAAAATGGTGAGATCAAACCACATGATTTCTCTACTCCCTTTCCTACTATTTTATATAGTTTAATAAAGCAGTTTTAATTTCAATCTTTAATATTACTAGTGTCCCTGCTTTAGAACTTTTGCACTGAAATTTTTATTCCTGGCTTAGAAAATTTTGTGCTAATTTTAAAAAGTCATCTCTTACATAAAGCTCTTAGAAAGCCTTGGATGTGAAGTGTTAGATATGATCATACAGTACTAACACAATTAAGCTACAGTATCTTCTCATATGTCTTTTTGATGTGGTGGAAAGATCTCTTGAATAAGTCAGGAGACCCACGTTGTAATCCTTGGTTTGGCCACTAACTTTCTGGGTAACCTTGGACAACTTACATTATTTCTTTTCGACCTTAATTTCCTCATGGGAGATGGAATAGACTAAAGGTTCTCTAGAATCCCTGTCATCTCACAGAGTTTAAATTTCAAATCTATTCTTTTTTTTAAGTGACCTTTTTCATATCTTTTCTCTCATTTCTTCACCACCTTTCTTCCAAACTCAAGTCCCTGGTTTTACATGTCATGCTATGTAACTAAGAGAATCATTTCCATGAAAATAAAATCCTGTCTTCTTCCTCATTTACTCATTTCCCCTCATAGTCTGGTTTCTGTCCTCACTATTTTAATGAAATTGCTGTCTCTCAAAAGTCTCCAATAACCCTCCAAATGCAATAAATGATCACCTCTTCATCCTCCATTACTTCTTTGCACTATCCGACCTTATTATTTCCCTCCTTCTCTTGCCTTTGACCATATTACCTTGAATTATCTTTATTTGAAACTCAGCATGTCTAAAATCAAACTCATCATCAATCTTTCCCACCCTGATTCCACTTCCCTTACTTAACAGTCTTGATCCTGGAGCAATCTATTAAGACAAACTGATAAACAGATAGACAAAGACAGATGGAGATACTTTAAAACTTATACCTCAAAGCTGTTCAACATGCCTGGAGGAAATCACACCACTATAATGACAGAATAATTTTATTTAATCTTATTTGGGTCCTCACTGCTGCACATCAAGTTTTATTCTTCCTTAAGAGTTTCCCATTCCAATCAACATTTGTTCTAAATCTTTTCTTCTCAAGCCATCAACACTTTCCATAACCCCTTTTCTCTTAGCAGCTGTTTTTGCCTCCCACTTTACTGAGAAAATCTAGGTCATCTGTCATGAACTCATCCATCTTCTTTATTCCACTCAAATGATGATCTCAAAGTCATCTTCATCTATCCTCCCAATTTATTCCTTTTTCTAAAATAATATGACTTTTTTTTGCCAAAGCAACCCTTTCACCCGTGTGCCTATAGTACGTCTCCTTAGATTCCTAGAGATTATAATGACATGCTTCTATTTTAACCTTTTTCTAAGATATACAGTGTTTTAACTTTGATCATTAAAAAGTCACTATACCCATATTCAAATTCTGCTTCTGTCCTTCTTAATCTGTGTGTCCTTAGGCAAGCTGGTTAATCTTTCTGGCTCTTAGTTTTATCATTAGTAAAATGAGAGGCAGAACTAGATGTCCCCTAAATTTCCTTCTAGCTCTAAATCCATTAGTCTACAAGTGTCTTATTTCATTCCAATTTAAACTTGAAGCACTGGACAAGTCTGAATCAGGCCTGGCCTATGATAGCATCCTTAATGAGAACTGGAGGGGAAAAGAGATTCTTTTTGTAGACAATTCTTTATTGTGACTAAAAGGTACAGTAAATATTAAATTCTGCTATTTTTTAGTTGTTAATTACCCCAAGAAGGGGCAACTGACAGAGCAGAAGCAGTTTAAGGACTATCTTACAGCAGAGGAAATGTACCATATACAAAATTCTTTGACAAATGCAATCATAGAGATCATTTAGGTCAATGACCTCCAATTAGTAATGTCAAGTAAACCATAAGAGAGGAAGAGGTATGCCCACCAAAGGTGTTTGGCATTATTATGGAAGATATATTATATAAGGTTCAAATGGAAAAAGAATTCCTTATAGATGGTGAGATATTTCAGATGCTCCAATTTGTGTTATGCTGATTGAATCAAACCTCTTTAATGAGATCCATAGTTATTCCAAAAAAAAATCCATTCAACAATATAGATAGGAAAAACAAAGTGTATATATTTCAAACTGAAATAACTTAAGGATCATGAATTGGGCCCAGAATTGAATAGCAGCAAAGACAGAGGGATGTATGGCACTGGGAAATCAATGTATATTAAAAAGCAATAGAGAGACTTAATAGCAAATATCAAAATAATCTGTAACATATTTCTAGTGATAACCAGTACTTGAGGAAGGTGAACCAGTCATGTCATTTGAATAAGGAGTAATAGTCATGTCATTTGAGCAAGGAATAACAGATGAATAATTCTAGTGTCCTACATGGTGCTCTTAAATTATTGTGGGAAAAACCTAGGGAAAGTCCTTCAAATGGGTAGATCCTCTATTTAACATATCTGGAAAAAAATTGATACAAGATGAAAAGGCATAGATGGCTTTCAAACTATAACAATGACTAGAATACCAACATCTATGAGAAATATATCCATTAGAAGCACATCCATTATAGTATAGTATTTGTGTCTTGCATCCCTTATTCTTCCCTGATTCTTCCCTAGAATATTATAGTTTTTTAAAATTTTTTCTCTTTGTCTTTTTCTAGCTTGTATAACTTTTCCTAATATTTTCCCTATATGTAAAGGAAGTTTCCATTTTAATCTGTATGAATTATAAAATCATCTGCTATATGATGGAAAGGATCATATCTGTTGCTCCTCTTCCCTCTAAATAAAAAATTCCCATCAATTTTTCCCCCTCCCCTGAGGGCAAGCCAATAGGGATATTCTCCCAGATGTGTCAGCATAGCAGAACAATAATCTTATCTAAATTTTATCTCTGTCCCAGCACCAAACCCAATAATTGGCATATTGTTGATACTTTTTAAAATGGATTTTTATTTGAACTGAATAAATGGGGCATCATTGTATAGTGTGACGTCATTATTGACTTCTACCCTTCTCTGTCCTTCTCCAGACCTCTCTGCCCCAGTTTCTATCATCCCCAAGGACTCTCTAAGTCTCTCAGATCTGTGCCCAATATCAAAATCCCTATGCAGCTGACTTGGCATCATGCAGTATCCACCCGTTATTTATCCAAGTAATTTAACAAGAGTCAGAGATCAGAGCTACAACACATTTACATCTAAAGAGTAAATGGTTATTCACCAAATATAGCAAAGTTAAAATGCTGTGCTAGCAAATCTGGGTGTATAAAGAAGCTTAGGCCTGAGGTCCCATAATTGCTTCACTCTCAGCATTTCAAGGTAAGTGCTAACCGCTCTTTATTCTAAGAGGTATGAGCACTAGGTATCAGGTATTCAGAATGCTATACCAAGAATAAGATTTAGAAAGTACTCAGTCTAACTTCTTCAGTTCATAAAGGAAAGTTCTTTCTTGTAACTCTGTTTTACAACTGGGTGACTCTGAGCAAGTCACTTAGCTTAAGTCTGCCTCAGTTTCTTCAACTGCAAAATGGGGGTAAAAATAGCACTTACCTCCAGAGGTTGTTGCAAGGATTAAAATGAGATATTTATAAAGCACTTAGCACAGTTCTTTGAACATAGTAAATACTTTTAAAATGTTTGTTTCCTTCCCTCCTTCCAAAGTATTTACTGTCTATATCATTCATTTATTTGTCATGTGCCTTGTTTCACTTCACATTTTGTTGTGGTGAAATATCATTTGCATCTTTTTTTGCTGTCACTAAATACAATTGTAGTATTTATATACTACAATATAATACTATATCATTCCTATTTCCATGGTGCATTATGACTTACAATCCAGTGAAACAAACAGTGTAAGTGCTGCTATTCCCATTTTAAATATGAGGAATCTAAAGGTCAAAAAGGTAAAATGATTTGCCCATGATCACACATTTAATGTGATATCAATATATTTATACCTAATTCTGAAATTCCTTTATCTCCTTCCTATATGTCCTTGTACATGGCAGATACTTGTTTAAAATGTCAGTTGATTTGGATAAAAAAAGAAGATTTGCAATTATTCTTGTGCTCTTGAATATGTTGGGTTGGATATGCAGATGGATCATGTTTGATTCACTTTTGATAGAATCTAAGTGATTCTCATTTTTTTGGGAATCTCAAAACCTATTTTAGGAGTTAACCTCTCAATGTACTAAGTATCAGAATGAGAGAAATAAAATCTTGGAAATTTTCAGTCATAGAATAAAGGCATACTTATTATTTATTAATAACTTATGAAGTTTAACATTCCTACAAATTAAGTATAGTGGAAGTGATACGTTTATGATATATCTGTTGCCAAACCATATTTATCTTCTTGCTCAAGTAGAACCAATAAGTGAAATGGAGGAGAGGGGTATGGAACAAAGCAAAGGAGGCAAGGGGGCATTTCTGAGTGCCTACTAATTCCCTCAAAAAGAAAGCAAACAAACCTTGAGAACATGATGATTTCCCTGGTTACCTCTTAGAAAGGCAGCATGATATAGTGGCAGGAATGCTAGGTCTGGAGACAATAATGCATAGTGTTTGAATTTACCTTTGACAAGTGCTACCTTTGTAAACACTGGCAAAGTGATTTGATCTTTCTTGAATCTCATTTCTTTCCTTATCTGTAAAATGAACAAGATAATTAATATTTGTGATATCCATATCATGGATTGTTGTGAGGTACAAATGAAATAACGTGTAGAAGATACTTTTCAAATTTTAAAGTTCTAGATAAATGCCAGTTGTGTTTATTGTTACTGAGATACATATAAAAAAAAGAATGATCTAAGTATCCAGATTTTATCAGGGCAATCACATGGAGAGATTCACAAATTTATGCCTGAAAAAGACTTTAACATCTTTTTAGACTTTAGAATAGAATAGAATAGAAAAAGACTATTCCAACCTCTTTATTCTTCAGGGAGGGAACCAGACTCGAGCAATTTGTCAGAATTCATAAAGATAATAAAGAACTGAGCCTTAAACTAATCTCAAGATTTCTAACTCCAGAGCAAGTTTTCTTTCTTTTTTTCTTTTTTTTTGGGGGGGTGGTATAAGTATCTGTTTGTTCTGACTATTCTATACTGGCTCTTTTGCTATCTACTTAATGAAATGGTTATTCCAGGGAAAAAAATACCAGAAGTAGAAAACTCTTTGCTTTCCTATTTATATCCAGTTAAATATAACTAGACCTAGAACCTCAAAAGTATTTGCTAGACTTTTCTTGTTTGCCTTTACTTACCTGAAATGCACCACAGGGAAGCTGTTCAAAAGATATATAGTAATATAGCCACTTTGGGAAGTGAGAAATGTAGAAGGAATGTGCAACCTGATTCTGAAAACTATATGGACATAGAAATGTGGCATTTGAGGAGCCCCTAAAGGTCATCTACTTTGACCATATTATCTAAGAGATTAAAAAAAGCAAATTTCAAGCCTAGTGAAAGGGAATGACTTGCTCAAAATGACACTATGACATATTAAGAAAGCTGGAACTAGAACACAGATTTCCTAAATTTCAATCCATTTTGTTATCCACTGTGCCATAACACAGGATGGGGCTTCCCAATCTTTTTCTGTCCACAAGCTCCTTGCCTTTGAGCAAAACTACATGCCCATTTAGGGGACAAAAAAAAGGGAAATAAATTCTAGAGTTTGTCAAGCATATGCACATAAGAAATAAAATATATTAGTATACTAATTAATTTCTCTAAGGTATTTATAAATTTATATTGCATTTATATTTATTTAATCATATTTATATTAAATTACAAATTATTTATCATTCCTCCTAATAAAGCTTATCATACACCTGCCAACTGTGCAACATGAATCTGTATAAGTTACTTATTCTATATATCATCTGTACTCTGAGATTTCCTAACATAGTAGCATGAAATCCATGTTCCTTATGCACAGATCAAAGGCTTATGATTTCTGTAGTGTGATATGACTTCTTCCACCTAGACAGCTCACAAGTCATCTTTAACTGAAATTCAAAGAGTTTCTGAAAGCTTAGAAAGTTTAATCAATTGATCAAAAAGCATTTATTAAAAGTACAGCTTATATAGAAGAGCGGATAGAAAACTGGCCTTGGAGGCAGGAAGATTGGGTTTTAATTTCTACTTCTTGATACAGATGGATTATATGACCTTCGAGCAAGTCATTGAATCCTTATTAGTGCTCTAAGATTTTAAGTTGTAGAGAAGGTATTTCCCTTCATATATAAAGGCAACAGAGAAGGAGTTAATGGATACTCAAAGGTTGAAAATTAGGGAGAGAAAGATCATGATTGAAGGGGAAAGCTGTTTGAGCTTAAAGAGGTTGGCATTGGCAGAGAAAAGAACTACCTCCTCTTCTTATGGGTTTGGAACAAAAAAAGAGGATGCTGCTTTTATCTGAAGGGTGGATTTGGTAAGGAAAGAGGGCTTGAGACAAGAAACTTCAACCTTTTCAGTGAAATAGAAAATTTTTAAGCACTTCAGAATGGTAATTTCAGTGACTTGTAAAACAAAGTTCAGAAGAAATTAGAAAAAGAAAAGCCATAAATCCAAGGCTGTTGTATTCACCTTATATATACTGTACCCTACCTGGAGCAAGAATTTTTCAAAGTACATAAAAAGATAGTTTTAAACATTCGCACTTGAAAAACTTTGTTTTTCAAATTGTTCTCCCTCCTTCCCCTCTCCCCTTGATATAAAATAATCCTATATTGATAGGTTAAACATGTGTAATTCTTCTAAACATATTTCCACATTTATCATGCTGCACGAGAAAAGTCAGATTAAAGGGGGAAAAAGTGAGAGAAAAAAAAAGATCATCAAACAAACAAACAACAAATACAACAGGTAAAAATGCTATGCTGTGATCCACATTCAGTCTCCATAGTCCTTTCTATGGGAGCAAATGGCCCTTTCCATCACAAATCTATTGGAATTGCCTTCTCAAATATTTCTGACAAATAGTCATTCAGTTTTGACATAAGAATAAGAATAAGAATAGGAATAGGAAACTCACTTCCCTCCAAGACAGGCCATCACAAAAACCTTTAAACCTTGTGGGAAAAATACTGGTTCCTTCTAGTCCAAACTAAAATCCTTCCTTATTAATAGGAAACATTTTCCAACCTCTCAATTCTAATGCCTCCCCTTTGTTAATGATATTCTATTTATCTTATATAGAATTTGTTTGTATATATATTTTTGCTTGTTGTCTTCCCCATTAGGATGCAAACTTTCTGGGATTAAGGATTGTCTTTTCCTCTTTTTATATTACTAGCTCTTAGCACATAGTAGTTGCTTAATAAATGTGTAGTGGTTGATTTTTTTTTTAATTCTCACCTCCAGCCCTGATTGGAAGACAAGAAAGGGGGATAAGGAAGGGAAAGGAGAATCAGCTTTATTCTTGTCTTCTAGAAGGACTTAGATCAATAAATCTGACAGGTAAGGAAAATAGACATTTGTTACAGCAATGTTTGCTTCCAGAAAGCCCCAACCATCTGAACCACAGAATTATCAAACCAGTATCATTAATTGGCAGAATGTTATTTGGTGAAATGAAAGGGGGGTGGAAAGGAATAGTGTGGTTGAGGTTGAGTTTATAGTGATCAGACAAAATAGAAACTAGTAAAGTCAATTTCAGATTAATCTGGGTGACTATGATGCCAAACATTACAAGCATATTTATTTACACATGGCCCCAAAAATCAGAGCTTGCATGTTTAAAGCTGCTCTGTGGACTTGATCTTAAATTAATAAAAGAAGTGAAAGAACCTTGGAGAAGGGAGGAAGGAGAGAGCAGAGGCAGAATCCAATATTCTACTCAGTTACTGAAGCACAAAATAGTGAGACCAAGACATTGGACTTGTTGATACTGTGTTGAACAGGAAAAAAAAAAGTGCAGATAAAAGATTATGATCGCCAGTTCTGTGAAAATGACATTTTCCTTTTAAATGTTTCAGAAACAATATGGCTAAAGTTTCTCACTATTTTTAGAATATAATTATTCTTTATATATATCCTATTATTATTTAATATTAAATACTATTCTTAAAGTATCTAATCAGCACTGAAGACAGGAAAAATTCAACTTCAAGTGAATCGGTACAGTCAACTGCAATGCCAATTATTTGCTGTTTTCTCTACATGGTTGCTTGAGGACAGAGAGCTGCGGTTAAGATTAGGAACTACAGCTCAGACATATTTACCTCCCTAAGGCATAAACCAGCTAAGTTATTGGTAACTAAGTAGAGACCAAAGCTATTCACCTTCCTAGATAACACTAATTTCATTGCCTCTTTTGATCTTGCTACTGTGTTGCTCAAAGTCAGTCTGATCAGCGTTAGAAAAGTCCAGACAGAAGTGGAATGACAGATGTTTTTAGTTCAAAAAGCATTTATTTAAGTGTCTATTGGACTACACACAGAGGAGATACACAAAATTTAAATAAGAAATAGTTCCTGCCTTAGAATCTAGTAGGGAAATATGTTATATGTTACTCTAATACATCTTAAAATTTTAATAAATACATTCTTCAGAAATAGTAGAAAGGTTAGCACTAAATAACATCATAAAATATAAAATAGTACATATTTTCAGATAGATTTTATGTCATTTTTTACTCACTTGACTGCAAATAAGCAGACTTTCATCTAATTGGAAAAATAATTTTAAAAAATACTTATTTTATATCAAAGAATTCCTTCTTCTCACCTCTGCAAATGCATGGAAGGGGTTGGAGAGGAGTAGTACTGTTTTCTTATATCTGCTCTTTAGGGCTGGATTTTGGCCATTATAGTTTCAAAACATTGAGTGATAGTAAATATTATACCTTGACAAGAAATAAGTGGCTTCCAATGTAACAATCACTTTTTATTCATTTGTTTATGTAATCCGTGGGTATTCATTTGTCTATGCTAACCTAGTAATGCTATTGTTGGGTCAAAGGGCATGCACAATTGTATAGCCCTTTGGGTAAGTTTGATGTTGCTCTCCAGAATGGTTGGATCAGTTCAAAGCTCAACCAACAATGATTTAAGGTTGTAATTTTCCAGTTTTTCTTCTAAAATTTGTCATTTTCTTTTTTCTGCCATATTAGTCAATCTTATGGGCATAAGGGGGTACTTACAGAACTGTTTTAATATGCATTTCTCTAATCAATAGTGATTCAGAGCATTTTTTTTTCAAATGACTATAGATAGCTTTGATTTCTTCACCTGAAAACTGCTTGTTCATATCCTTAAATCATTTAGACTAACAACAATAAAAAAAACTTGTTATAAACACTTGAAATAGCCATTACAATGCATTTAGTCATCTTGAAAAGCTGGACTTAAGGTTTTCTGAATTTGCCACTTGTATATATTTTATTTCCTACTTTTCCATTTGATACTGAAAACAAAAAACAAAAGTAAGTTGTCCCTTCAGCACCAACATAATCACTCTTTCCTTCTTTGATCTTATCCCATCCCTGATCCTAAACTCTTCATCATTTCAAACTCCACAAGCATAAGATTAAAGGAAGTTTAGCAGGGAGAGAAAAAGAAAGAAAAAAAAGTAGAAGAAAGGACAAAAGATATGGAAAGAAAAGCAATAAGGTTTCAATTTGTCTTTGTATCTCTACCACCTAGCATAGTACCTGATATTTTTTCTCCCACTGTACCTCTGATTTCAATATTGGTATGAGGAACTCTTGATAAGAGAATTCCCACTACCAATGTAGATGGACAGTTCTTCTGCAACTTAACCAGTCATTGTGTATTGCCCAGGATTATAAAGCCAGTATGTATCAGAAATGGGGCATGAATATAAATCTTTGTAACTTTAATACCAGCACTCTATTTATTATATACATACTGCCTCTCACTTGGAAGCTTAATCCTTTCTTGATGATTTATTAATCGATAAAAGAAATATTTGGAAATGGTTTGTTTACTCAGAACTGAGGATGCACAGTAAGATCTGTTACAAGAACTACCCCTCTTTTCCCACCTTACATAATTCTTTAACCTTTTCTCAGCTTACAACATTGAGCTGCTCATGTCTTCACTCCTTCAACTCTGATTCCTCTCAGTTACTCATATATTCATTCTTCTAGCTGGCCCATTTATTTAAACACAGAAAATATAAAAGAAGATGCTCACAAATGACTCTCACCACAAAAAAAAATTCTCTTTAATTTCCCAGCCTCTTTGCAGCCATGAGTTCTGATATGGAAATGGCCGTCTTTGGAGAAGCTGCTCCCTATCTCCGAAAATCAGAGAAGGAAAGAATTGAGGCCCAAAATCGTCCTTTTGATTCTAAGAAAGCATGCTTTATAGTAGATGAGAAAGAAATGTATGTGAAAGGCATGATCCAGAGCAGAGAAAATGATAAAGTAATAGTCAAGACCCTAGATGACAGAGTAAGTATTGATCATGAATGTCTATATTGAAACATAAGTATAATGAACTTTTAAGGAGTATTTACATTTTCCCTTATTACTATTGGAACATAAAAGTCTTATCAGAACATAAGAACTAGAAATAAAAGTGAATTTAATGTTTAGTTACTCTTTGGCAAATTAGCAGGTGAGAACCTTATTCTGACCCAGTTCCTCTTTCAGATTTTTGCATCTTTCTGAGTTCTGTTATGTTGTTTTGTTAATTTCTTCCAAAGCTTATTTGTTGCTATGTTAGATGATATGATGGTAATGATGGTGCATTGGAAGTTGGGAATTGAACAGTAAATGCTGGTTGGTAGCAAGAACAAAGAGCTAATGCATATAATCAAATATGGGTTGAGGGAGGGAGGAAAGAGAGAGAGAGGAGAGAGAGGTAGAGAGAGAAAGAGAGGAGGGGGAGAAAAAGAAGGAAAGAAAGGAGGAAGGGAAAGAGGAGAGAAAAAAGGACAAAAGAGAGAGGAAGAATTTGATAAGAAAAATTAATTATTATGGACAATTTGTAGTAATTGTATCAGCCACAAAACATTAGTTTTATTACAATTCTATTACACAGTACCTTTTTTCTCTCTAAAGTCAGTTATTGTAAAGGGATTTTATTGATATGGTATAGTATCACTTCCGTGAACAATTTTTGAATTGTGCTTTGCTCCTTAATCATCACTCTTTCCCCCTTTTTATTACTCAGACTGTCACTTTGAACAATGACCAAGTCTTTCCCATGAACCCTCCCAAATTTGACAAAATTGAGGACATGGCCATGATGACTCACCTACATGAACCTGCTGTCCTGTATAATCTCAAAGAGCGCTACTCAGCCTGGATGATCTATGTAAGAAAAACTCTTAATACCCCCTCGTTCCAGAAAGAAATCCTTTATCTTAGAGTACAGGGTAAAGACTAATCAATCCTGATGGTTTTTGTTTCCTACAGACCTACTCAGGTCTCTTCTGTGTCACTGTCAATCCTTACAAGTGGCTGCCAGTATATAACCCAGAAGTGGTAGCTGCCTACAGGGGCAAGAAGAGGCAGGAGGCCCCTCCCCACATCTTCTCTATCTCCGACAATGCCTATCAGTTCATGCTAACTGGCAAGTGAACATTCCATCAATAACCATTCATATGTTTTCTTACAATTGTTTGTGAAAGAAATTTCCCTTTGTCTTGTTTGTCAAATCAAGAAAAATTGACAATAGTACAAACAGGCAGTGCCAGAGCAAAATTGTATATATGTAACAACATAGTCATAGTTCAGAGATTCTCTGGGATTTGTGGGCTTCTTTGGAGGGTAGCTTTCAGGAGACTCATGAACTTAGCTAGGAAAAATTTTCCATTTTTATATTCACTGACTTCTGATTGAGATTTTGCATTTCTTCAATTATTCAAAAATACTGTTCTGGAAAGGATTACAAAAGCTTCAGTTGACTGCCAAAGGGATCCATGATACACAAAAAATGATTAGGACGCTGCTGCTGCTGTAGTCAGAGAGACCGGGTTAAATTCTCACCTCTAGAACTACCTATGTAAAGTGGGGTATTGTGTGCTTTCTAGAGCCCCTAAGTTGGGGTGACAAAATATACTATGCTTTCTAGAGCTCTCATAATGGGGTGACAAAATAAATTATACTTTCTAGATCCCCCACACCGGGGTGAATTAAAATATCTCTGGAGGATTTCAAAACCAGCCCGAGTCCTTAGTCTTAGTGGAGGAGTGATGAAGAAAGACTCACATGAATGGTCAAAGATGGAGTCTTTATTCAAGGCAGCTTTCCACCTTATATACCTTATAACCATGGAGTACTGCACATGCACCAACTTCTTAGGGACAGGTGTTTCCTACTTCAGTATCACTCTGCTTCAAGTAAGCACAGGTGGTCATGCTCCCCCTGACTTCTCAGGAAGGCTGAGAGCCCTTAGGGGAGATGGGGAGCCGAACCAGACATTATTAGCAGGTTCTCTCTGGGTTTTATACCTCACCCAGAGTTCTCCCACTATCTGTGACCCTCTACAAGGTATATTATAACTTCCTTGGGTCTCAGTTTCCTCTACTGCAAAATGAGGGGTTGGTCTAAATCCCAGTTTCTGAAACTGTGGGTTGTGGTCCCAAAAGGGGTTTCATAACCAAATGTGGGAGTCATAAACTTTGATTTATTATCAGTAAATATTTGCTTTGTATACCTATTTTATATACCTATATACCCAGGGTCATGTGAAAATTTCTTGGGCAAAAAAAGGTTGCAAGTGGGAAAAGTTTAAGAAGAAGCCTTGATCTTAATGGCTTCTGAGATTTATTCCAGCTCTAATATATGATTCTATGATATTGGAAGTGGCTTCTCCCCTAATCTCTATCAATTGATGGAGCCTTTCCTCCTTTTTCAGATAAGACATCTAATCAAAATGCTGCTTTCTCCATAAAGCCCTTCTTGATGAACCCTTATGGAATATATATATATATATACATGTATATGTATATATATATATATATATATTGCCCACATATGGAACTTTTTTCTTTGGCATTTTTACATCCTAATTTATAATATACTTAATGATAAAATATGCCATCTCCCCTAACTACATTAAACTTGAGAGCAGAGAATAGCTCTTAAAGGGTTTTTTTTGTTTTGTTTTGTTCTATTTGGTTTTTTTTTTCATTTCCTCCAGTGCCTAGAGTACTTTCACTAAGTAAATATTTGTTAATTCTCCAATTTTAATCTGTCCATTATCTATTTATCTAAATGCTACAATTATTACCATGATTCTATAAAGATCCATTAGAATTTCAAATTTTAGTGCATGTCAAATGTAACTTTAGCTCCAAAGCAAGGGATATGTGCCTCTTCCTTTTACATCGCATTTCCTGATGCCTCCAAGCTGCTAAAACTTCCCCACAACTAAAATTAATATGTTTTTACTTTGTATGTGTTTTGCATAATCTTGACATGTATGTGTTGACTCCACTGGACAGGATGAAATTTCCTTAAGTGCACCTTTTTCTTTGTATCCCCAGCATCAAGCCCAGTGCTTGGCAGATAGTAGGCACTGAAAAAATACTTGTTGATTCATTCATTTATTCAACAACCATTTTTTCAACACCTTTATATTGCAGAATACTGTCAAAAAAGAGAGAGAGATTCCTACACTGGGTAGGAAGCTAAGTTCCTTTCTAATATATTCATAGTATAACAAGACTATAGGTTTAAAACTATAGGGAACCTTAGAGGCCATTCATCTATTCCAACCTCATTTTAAAAATAAGGAAATTGAGGCCCAGAGAGGTTTAATGACTTGTCCAAAGACATATAATGACAGAGCCAAGATGGGATTCCAAGTCAAACATAATTTCCTCTGTGCCATACTTCCTCCTGCACTACCTTCCATGATCTCTAGTGGCTGTAAATGTGTCTTTGTTACTTTGATTTTCCATTTGGAATATGTTTATGTAGATGCCTAGAATGGGATCCCATAATGACAAACCTATCCCTCCCACTCTGGAGAGGGTGAAAGATATTTGTATTTGTGTGTGGCAATGGGAGTAAAGAGAAGAGAGGAGGGTTAGGGAGACAGTGGGTATTTTGGTAACCACACAAGTTAGTTATTTAGAAGAGTCCTCTTCTAGAAGGCAAAATATAAAAAGAAAGCCCAAATATTCAAGACTTCTTCCTTTCACTGGGACTAACTCAGAAGAATAGGATTTGGTATTTAGTATACCTTAAGGAAGCCCAACAAAATGAATCAATTTAAGGAGAACCCTTTCTGGCCCATAGATTCATGCTCACTTGGCAGTTGAGAAGGAAGAAAAAGTATCACCCTCACCAGCATCCCAGAGAAGACTGATAAACTTTGACCAAAGATGACTTTTGGGCTCAAACTCCCATAAAGCCTACCATATCTCTGATATATCATCCTCATCTGGTCAGTCAACTCTCCTTAAAGTTAAATGAATTTAAATGAAGTTCAATTAAACTTTAGCTATCATAATATGTATATCAAATACTTAAGGTCTGAGAGAATTGTTGGCTGAATTAATTTACCTTTCTAGACCATAAGACCATAGATTTAGAGCTGGGCATTATTGAAAAAGATTTTCTAGTCCATCTCCTTCATTTTGTAGAGGAGGAAAATGAGGCCCAGAAGTGTGAAATGATTTGTCCCAAAATCTCACAAATCCTTTGACTCCAAAGTCTGTGTACTCCACATATGTTTCAGTCTCAAAGGATTCTAAAAATAGTTAGAATATAACCTTTAGGAGAAAAAATAAAGACAAAACCAGGACAAAATTACTTTGGATAGAATGGATTATATTTTAGAGTTGATTTATAAAAGAAAATAACAAACTAATCTATCACTGTAATGTTTTAACTGCTCCAATTTCTTACACCTCTAGGGCAAATAGGAAAGATTCTAATAGTTATATATGTTAATTGTGATAAAACGATGTTCTAGAGTGAATTTTAGTAAAAAAATAAAAGCTTAAGAAACATCTGCAAGACACTGTTGGTGGGGCAGATTACAGGGTAATTTGAAAAGTTCTCTATTTCAAAGGTATCACAGAAACAAAATTTCTAGGCAAAAGGAATATAAAAGCTGAAAGCAGACTGGGGTGGAAAGGGGAAAGGAAGGGAACAAGTATGTATATAGCATTGTGCTAAGCACTTAACAAATATTTACAAATCTCATCTCAGTTGATTGCCATAAAGGTTTGATAAATGACCTTGTGGCTCTATAGAAATGGAAGACAGCTAAAGTAGTCAGTGATATTTGTAAATCTCACAACTGTGTTTAATGGACATAGTATATTTTTCACAGATTGTTCTTACTAGAAATTTTTAGTATTACATAATGATCACATAAAAATCAATCAATCCTTAAACATTTATTATTGAGTTCAATTAATTCTGTTTTTTTTTCTTTTTCTAGTGTGTTCTATTAATCTACTTTTCTTTTCTTTTTTTTTAACCAATACCAAATTGTTACTGCTTTAAAATACAGTTTGAAGTCTGGAATTACTATTGCCCTTTTATTACTAATTTTAAAAATTACTTAATGTTTATGTGTTGTACTTTTGCTATTTCTTCATGTGATGCATAATCATGTGATTTGGGATATTTATGTTTTTAATGTGATTAATTATATGGATTATTTTTCTAATTTTGAACCATCTTTGCATCCTTAATATAAATCTAACAGGGATAATTAATGATTTGGGAGAGATAAAATGCTGAAAATATTTGCATTTTATCCTTACTAGCTTTAGGTTTTAGAGACTACATTGTCTCCTAGAAAATTTGATAGCTTTTGTTCTCAGAATTAAGGGTAATTTATTTAGCCAGATATTATTTTTTGTATCTGAAAGATTAATAGAATTTTCTTCTAAATACACCAGGGCCAGGTGGCTTATTGTTTGTTTGTGGGGGAGGGGGTTATCACTTTTACTAATTCTTTTGGTTACTTCTATTCCTTTTTCTTATAATGGATAATTCAAGATACCCATCTAGTGTTCTCTTTGGATATTTATATTACTGAAGATAACTACCTGTTTCTTTTGCATTATCAATTTTGGTGGCATGTAACTATACATAGCAGGTTAAGATCATTATTTTTATTTCATTTAGCTCTGTTATGATTTCACTTGTTTATTTACTATTTTGTTGAGTAGATTATCTTCCCTCTTTTTAAAAATGAGGTTCTGGGGCAGCTAGGTGGCGCAGTGGATAGAGCACCAGCCCTGAAGTCAGGAAGACCTGAGTTCAAATCTGGTCTCAGACACTTAACATTCCCTAGCTGTGTGACCCTGGGCAAGTCACTTAACCTCAATTGCCTCAGCAAAAAGCAAAAAAAAAAAAAAAGAGGTTCTTATTGTTAACTTTGTTATTTTTTTAAAGAACCAGCTTTTAATTTTATCTTAGTTCTATAGTGTTTTTTTTTACTTCCAATATAACTACTTCTCTCATTTTCCTATCTTTTGTGCATATTTTGAATGTTTAGTGTGGTTTCTAATTTTTTAATCCATATTTAGTTCATTAATTCTCTCTTTTTTCCATTCTGTTAGTCTTTCTTTTTAGAGATATATTTTTCTTTCTGGGGACTTCTTTAGCTGAATCCCAGAAATTTTAGAATGTTGTTTTATTCTTATTTTTCTCCTCTCATTTAAGGAGTTAAATTAAAAATTGTTCCTTTCCTCCTCTCTAGCTTTTTTTGTTTGGATGCTTTACACCCTATTTTTGTGACTTTTCTTTACCTTGTCCTTTTAATCAATTCTCTTCTTTTTTTGTCTATGCTGAATTTGCATGTTTTATTCAAGATCTATAAATTTATTAATTCCCTTTGTAATCTCTTTGTGTATTTCATGCAATTAAAGTTTCTGATGTGCCAAGTCTCAGCTCCCTCTAATAAATTTCTGTCATTTCCCTTAGAGGTCTTGCCCCATCATCCCTTTTTTGTCTGTTTCTCTTATGCCTCACTCTTATAAATATTAAGCCATAAGAGAAGTAATAAGGATAGAAACATAATTTGCCCTGTATCATAAACTGTACAATCTAATTCTCCTGTCTTCCCTCTTCATGATTAGTCTTCTTCCCATTGGCCATTCAATCTCATCTCTGGGTCCATATCCTCCTACTTTTATGGATGTTGCCTGTACCCTAGAGTCTCAGTTTCTCTTTTTCTGAGGCAAGATGTTGTCTATGGAGGAACAACACTCACAGAAGCAGCTAGGTAGTACAATGAATAGTTATAACACTGAGCTTGGAGTCAAATAGGAAGACCTGAATTCAAATCCAACCTCAGACAGTTATTAGTTCTGTGACTCTAGGAAAGTCACTTCACTACTGCCTTCCTCAATTTTATAAATGTAAAATGTAGATAATATTAGTACCTACCTGTCAAGATTGTTGAATTTAAATAAGTGATATCTGTAAAAGAATTAGCACATGCCTGGCACATAGTAGCTGCTTCATAAAACTCATTCCTCATTTAATCCTCAGGGGAGGAAGTAGTCTTACTATGCACCAGCTCAAAATAGATTAGATCCGCAATAGGGAAACTTCCACTCCCTATTCCACAAGAATATTCATCAATAGGAACTTCTTTCCCTTTTATCCTGCCCATTACAATCCATCCTTTATGTTATCTCTATCATTCTCCTGTAACCTCTTTTCCTGATGAGAGGTGATAAGAGATCATTCACATATTGACCTGATTTTTGTAGTTGTGTAGTTAATTAGTCATATCCAACTTTTCATGAGCCCATTTGGGATTTTCTTGGCAAAGATTCCGAAGTGATATGCCATTCTTCAGCTCATTTTATATATGACAAAACTAAGGCAAACAAGGTTGAGTGACTTGCCCAGAGTTATGCACTTACTCTCTGAGCCCAAATTTGAAATTATGACTTTCTGATTCCAGGCTCAGCATGCTATCCACTGAACTACTTAGTTGTCCATTTATCCCATTAGGATACATCATATTTTTCCCTCTGTACTCTACCTCCCCTCTTCTTATTTATATACCCTATCATTTGGCAATTTTGTTCCACAAAATATGGTGATTATTATGGATATTGGTCATGGTATTTCAAGCTTATTTTGCCAACATCCCTTCTCCTTTTTCTTTAAATCTTTTATCCTTAATAAAAAATTAATAATTTCACTTTAACTGCCATAAATCATTCTTTATCTTTTTAAAAGAAATCTCTATCGATGAGTTTTTTTATTCCAATATTTTTCCTTTGAGTAGATATGTTTATTGATAATTACTTACTCAATTTCCTTGTGTTTGTGCTGCAAGAAATTCTCATGCCTTTTTTATAGTGATTATGCCACAAATACCTCTCTTTCAATGAATGTCCATCTTTTTCATAATAATTAAAGCCAAAAAAACTGCTGGGAAAATTGGAAACTAGTATGGAAGAAATTAGGGCTTGACCCACAGCTAACACCACATACCAAGATAAGATCTAAATGGGTTCATGATCTAAATATAAAGAGTGATATTATAAGCAAATTAGAGGAACATAGGATAGTTTACCTCTTAGACCTGTGGAGATGGAATAAATTTATGTCCAAAGAAGATTTGGAACTCTTAACTGAACACCAGATAGATAATTTTGACTATATTAAGTTAAAAAGTTTTTGTACAAACAAAACTAATGCAGACAAGATTAGGAGGAAAGCAATAAATTGGAAAATCATCTTTACATTTAAGGGTTCTGATAAAAGCTTCATTTCTAAAACATATAGAAAATTGTCTCATATTTATAAGAATTCAAGCCACTCTCCAATAGATAAATGGTCAAAGGATATGAACAGATATTTTCAGTTGATGAAATTAAAACCATTTCTAGTCATATGAAAAAGTGCTCCAAATAACTATTAGTCAGAGAAAGGCAAATTAAGACAACTCTGAGGTACCACTACACACCTGTCAGATTGGCTAAAATGACAGGAAAAGATAAAGATGAATGTTGGAGGGGATGTGGGAAAACTGGGACACTGATACATTGTTGGTGGAGCTGTGAATGGATCCAACCATTCTGGAGAGCAATTTGAAACTATGCTCAAAAAGTTATCAAACTGTGCATACCCTTTGACCCAGAAGTGTTTCTATTGGGCCTATATCCCAAAGAGATCTTAAAGGAGGGAAAG
>JAJPUD010001297.1:424304-459858 GCA_023553655.1 Myrmecobius fasciatus | reverse complement strand
TTTTTTTAGTTTTTTACAATGAACTTTACTTTATATTACA
Organism: Myrmecobius fasciatus; assembly: GCA_023553655.1. Taxonomy (NCBI): domain Eukaryota; kingdom Metazoa; phylum Chordata; class Mammalia; order Dasyuromorphia; family Myrmecobiidae; genus Myrmecobius; species Myrmecobius fasciatus. The sequence continues at coordinate 459,818 of JAJPUD010001297.1, read as the reverse complement.
TATTTCCCACTATTTTTCTTCCCTTATTCACTTACAAAAAGACATCCCTTATAAATGAATGTACAGGTTGAAATTGAAAGACTGAATAAATGGGAGGAAAAAGTTCAGAAAAATAAACCAACATATTTAACAAATCAACAATCTGTACCAGAAGTATCAAAAGCATGTCCCTTGGCACAACACTAGGTATTGTGGTCTAAAACAAATTAAAATATAAATGGGAAATATTTAACAAATACATAAAATATAATAAAATATATATAAGGTTAATATTTTTTTCTAAATCAACATATAGCTCACATGGATCATTATATATGGTTTAATGACTCGCATTTCTACTTGAGAACATGCAAACAGAACACCAAATAAATGCAAAGAAAGCTGGGAGTTGTTTTTCATACCTTTTCTTAGGAACCTATCTTAGTCACTATATTTTCAGAATATTGAGATTCAATTTGTTAGTTATTGTTGTATTGTTCTTCCAGTTTAAATAAGTTGTCTACATAAAAACTAAATGCCCTTACTTTATTTTTAAAAAGCATTTCACCCCTCATTATTTTCTTCTTAGAATCTTTCTTCCATCAAAATTTATGAGTTCCTAAAGGAAGTCTTTATTTACCTCTAGATCCTCAAATGAAGAGCACTTCCTTCCCCTCAAATATTTACCTGTTATTGACTTTTTTACTTACTCTACCTCCCCAATGAGCTGCATGAACTAATCTGAGCCCCATTCTCTCTGGATAAAATGATAGATTAGGGGCCAGGAAGATGTTTTCAAATTCTACATCAGATTTTTAGTAGGTATGTAATTCTGAACAAGTTACTATGTTGTCAAGTCTTGGTTTCCTCCCCATATGTAAAATGGGATAATAGCAACTACATAACAAGGTTGTTATGAGGAATCAATAATACATATATGAAGTATTTTCAAATAATAAAGTATTATATAAATGCTAACCATTATTTCATCTGCTATCATGGATTCAACTATCAACTCTATGCAGAAAATCCATTCCTCTACTTACCCTCAATCTCTTTCTGCTATCTGCAGTTTTATATTATCAATTGCCTATTGGGCATCTCCAACTCAACATCCCACAAGCATCTTAAACTCACTGTGCCTAAAACAAAGCCTGTTATCTTTTCTTCAAAAGCATAATCAAGTCCATACTTCTACCCAGTCAGGTTAACAACTTTAGATGATCCTTAAATCTTTCTTTCTCACCTTTCATGTTTAACAAGCACTAAAGAATGTATATATTTATTAGTATGATATGGCACTTTAACAAAAAAAAATGTACAAAAATAACAAAATGAAAGCAAAAACCTCTCCCAAAATTATGAAACATGTGCTCTATTATAACACATATATGCATTTACACAAATATGCACACATATTTATATATTGTGGGTTTAGAAGATACAAGTGTCAAATCTTGACTCTTTTGCTTGATTCATTACTTTTAAAAAATTTCCACAAAAGTTTACTCAATACTTTTAAAATACAAGTCAGAACAATAAAAAGAAATTATAATAAATAGAAGAAATAGAATACATAGAAATAATTTTAATTGTAACATATAAGTAATAGATTGGCATTTCATTCTAGTAAAACTAATTAAACTTTCCCAAGAACTTTCTAAAACGTCAAATGTATTTTATGTAACTACATTTACATACAAGTATACACAGGCACAGACAAATCAAATACTTTTCTTTATGAATTTTGCAGTTCATTGTGATATTGCTAAGATATATAAGTTAATACTTGAATGTTCATAAAATTAAATTATATCTGGACTAAGTAGAATAAGGGAGATTATAGCAAAGGTTTTCCTTGTCAATTTTGTGAGTTAATGCATTACCTAAAAAATTAAATTGTCCTTTTCAGAGATATTACCAGTTCATCAAAATATTCATTATGGTGTTATCATAATGAATTCATTCCTTTTCTTGGTTAAGCATTTTAGGAATTAAAAACAAATCACTTCAATTAAAAAAATTATTCAAATTACATCTTACTTATTCTGGTCAGTAAGCATTGACTTGCTCTTCAAGTATTTTTGAATATCTACTTGCTCTGAAAATCTGAATAGCTCAGTTGAGTCTATATTGGTGATGCCCTTGAGTTTGAGTTCAACATTGTCTTCCTCTTTGATTTTTGCTGACAATCCATTTTATTATATCAGAATGCTCTCCAAATCTTTTGCAAAGGAATTTCCCTTCCTTACCCTTCCAGAACCACTAAGATATTGATTGGTTTGGCTGCTGGATGCTAAACTAGCTTCTTCTTTCTTTGCACAGTGTTTCATTTTCAATTTCTGAAAATAATTTGTCTAATGCAAATATTGTTACAGATTTTGTTTTTTTTTTCCTTTTCTGTGAATTATTAAATATTATTATTTGGTGTTCTGTAAACTTGGGTATTTTATATTTAGAGGGTAATATTCTATTTCTATTGTAGTCTTACTTTTGTTGCCATATAACTGTGCCTAATAGAATCTTATAATTTTTTAGGGTTTCATTGTGATTTTCTGTATACATTATTTTGTTAATTCGATCTTTTGAGTCCTTATTTTGAATCATAGACTAAAAGTTGATCAATTTTGTTAGTTATTTCAAATAAGTTGATTTCAGTTTTCTGGATATTTATAATTCTTTTGGTTCCCAATTTTTCTATCTCCCCTCCATTTTTCAGAATTTCTGTTTTTATTTTGGGTCTGTTTATTTCTTAATTTTAAAATTTCTTTAAAATATGTAGTCTTATTTTTGCTAATATATAATTTAAGGGACATACATTTTTTTCTTCTGAGAACTGCCTTATGTGTACCCTGGAAATGTTGGCATGTTGTCTTACCATCATCATTGCCTTTTTTTTCAATATTTATCAGTGTTCTCAATAATTTGTCCATGGACCAACTCATTATTTAAGACTTCATTAATAATTCTCTAGTTAATTCCTTGCCTTTTTGATTATGCTTCCAAAATTGTTTACTATTTTGTTGTATTTTGATAAGTAAAGAATAATTTTTTTTATTTCATTTTGTATTTTTTTTCTTTTTTGGCAAAACATGCTATATGATGCTGAGAAATATACACATTATTTAATGCTTTGCTTGACCTTTAAAGGCTGTCACATTCTGGTTTTAATCTAACTTATGAGTTTGTAATACTTTACTGTCCTCACACAACATGTTACAGACAGATACCATGATACTTTCTCTTTCAACTCCTGCCTTTGCAGAGATTATATAACTCCCTTCTAAGAACATCTTCCCTCCCTAAATATCCCTCCTAAAAATCTCTAGTTTCCTTCAAAGAATGATTCAAATGTTACCACTTCTAAAGTCTATGCTGGATCCCCAAGGTAAAAGTCATTCTCATATAAATTTATACATATACACTCGTGTACTTATTCATTTGAATACATGCATGCATGTACATGTATATATATATACATGAATTTGTGTGTGCATATAAAGGTAAATATACATTTTTAATTTTCTACGTACATATTCTTTGTCCCTAAGAGAATTTAAATTCCCTGATGACTAGGATTGTTTCATTTTTGTCATGATTTCCCCAGTACCTAGAAATTAGATTGGACACAATCATATCAATAACAGTAAAATGAAATAAAATCTATAACAAATTTTATTGATTTAGATTTTTTTTAAATTGTCAGTTTTACAATAAATATGTTTGTTACTTATTTTGATAGTAAGTTGATTTTTGTTCACTCATTCCAATTATTCATTAATCCAATTTTAAAAAGAAAAATATCTCATACAAATTAGTAAATATTTGTTAGACTCATGTGAAAGTAGTTTTTAAAAAGTAGTTTAGAATATTAATCTAAAACTTCTGAATGCTGGGTATGAAATGTGAGAGAATGATATGAAAGGAATGGCATGTGTCTTGATTTCAAAAGAATGTTAAGTGTATGAATTTCAAGTACTTTGTAGCAAAGCTTGGGGCAGAACACAACTTTGCTGATGGTCTTTTCACTGCTCTCTTGCTGCCTACACAACAAAACAGATTCTAAGAAAATTAATAGGCTTCTTCCACTCTAAAATTCTAGGCTATGTTGTTTTTTGAAACAAATTACACTAACAATGTTTAACCCATGTGAATGGACAAAGGGTTTCCAATCAGCTTTTCTTCACGTGCAAAAAACACCAATTATAAATGATCTGTAAACAATAGCCTTGAATTCCCCCCTCTTAGAAATCTAATATTTGGGACAACCAATCAAATCATTGGTATTTGGTTCATTTTGCCTCTACCAAGAATTTCCTTAGGAAATATCAGAATATACCTCCAATTACTACATCTCTGTCTCCACAAATCTGAGTAAAACATTCTCCAAGGGCTATACAAACATACAATGTAACAGCATATTGAGAATAGGAGAATTTCAATGCTCAGAAACTATAAAAATCATTTAAAGGACTCATAGTAGCCCCATATAAAGATACAATTTTGTTTCTCCTCCCATCCTGGTAGAACACCTTGCCCTTCTCATATCTTTTGCAGCTTACAAGACTCATGTTATTCTGTTGTTTGGATTTCTTGGAGTCTAAGGAAAATGAACTGGGACTTAAAAGAGTCAATACCCCAACATTTTATTAAATCATACTTTCTGGTATGGCAAGTATAAAAATCAACAACCTATCAATATTATCCCAAGGGGTTGGTGATCTAGATAAAGTTGCCTAAATTTGCTTTGTTAATTACCGTTTTCCTTTTACAAACTTTAAAGTAGCCAAACTAAGAATCTCTTAAAATAACATACCTTTTCATTCATTGAATTGGCCTTACTACTAATCAGGTTGAATTAGTGGAGTTTTACTGTAGTTTCTGTGAGAAGGGCCAGCATTTCTCCATCTTATGCCATTCTAACACTGAGCAAAATTAGTAGCATTGTGTTACATAAGTAGTCACTGAGAATTTCAAGAAAGAACTCTTTTCATTGGAAATTTTTGAATGACTGTATGGCTAAGCTTTAACACTTAATGACAAAAGAATATTGAACTATGGACCAAAAGTTCTAGATTTTTAAAAAATAAATCTGTTATTACTTTTATATACCTCAATTAAGTGGCAATCTCAATGTGATGTCATTTTGCAAACTATAGATGATATTATTTGTCCAAATACAGACTATAATTAACACCAGCATTATCCCCTACCAAAAAAATCTGGCTTTTTATAAAATTTGAGGACAATGAAAGTGATATAGATAATATTCTGTCTTAAAAACAATAAGTATATCTTTAAATTCAAACACATTTTTTTTTTTGCTTTTTGCTGAGGCAATTGAGGTTAAGTGACTTGCCCAGGGTCACACAGCTAGGGAATGTTAAGTGTCTCAGATCAAATTTGAACCCAGGTCGTCCTGACTTCAGGGTTGGTGCTCTATCCACTGCGCCACCTAGCTGCCCCAAATTCAAACACATTTTTAAAAGTTTGTCATAAATGTACTCTGTGAAGCAATCCTGTCCAATTATTTAACATACAACTGTATTTTTTATTTTAAGGAAATTTTACTTAAAAGGGTGTAGGTTATATGTTGAGACAGTTTATATTCAGATTCATTTGATATTAAACTTCCATTTAACTTGAGTCTGAAATTTTTTTAAAAAGCTTGTTTAAGATTGATAAGACATAAATATAGAAAGGATTATCTAACAATGATCCTGTCTCTTTTCTGAAAAGTCTGATTTTATTTGGAGAAAGGCTAAGTGTCTGGCAAGGCTTGCTTTGTCAGATCTAGTTGGCCTATCTGGAGTGATCAAGGCTATGAAGGGCTGATTAAACTTTTATGAAGCAATCTGTAATACAGAACAGAGTTCACTGGGGTCCTCTGCTATTTCCTCATTGCATATTTCTTATTGCAAATTGAGGCAGTAATTTCAGACAACACTACACTTAAAAAAATCCAACCACATGTCCATGTGTCTTCTACATAGGAGTACATTTTGCTTTAATAACTGTGTACCTGAAAATTCTGGAAAGAATAGAATTGGTGACTCTAATTTGGGAGCAATATTAACCCCCTTTAGGTTATATAACATCCTAGAAGAAGAAATTTGTTACATAACTCAAAGATACAAGACAATTCACAAAAATTAAACAATTTACTTACTATCTTCTCACTGGAGGGAACAGATTTTTTTTTTTACTGCTATTAAGGTAGCAGTACAGTACCTTAATAGATATATATCCAACCCAGAATGGTATCTGTATGACAAAATATCATTTTCCACTCATGGGAATAATACCTTTCACTTTGTATATGTTATTAAAATATTTGTAATATTGAAAAACATAATCAAGGGGGTGAGGGAACAACCACTCTGCAGGCAGCAGAGGGATAAATCATTAAAGAAAGCCTAGGAATGGGGGCAGACCTGGCAACCTGAAATACAAAAAGGTTGTCTAGGTTCAGGCTCTGTCAACCACCTCTGATCTGTAAATAAAGTGAACTGGAGGCATCTCTCAGACAGGAAATGGAAACTTAGTGAGTAACCCAAGAGGGAGCATAAGCTTTGAAGCAGGAAGAGGCAATGCATCTGCACATGGCTTTGGAAGGAACTCACACAATGTAGATATCCTAAAAGGCAAGATAGTATCTGCCCTAAATACAAGAGAGTCATAAGAGACAATAGTGAAATATTACCTTAGGTAAAGAAGCCTAACTTCACCAATGTGAAGAACCAAACTTAATTATTGCCTACTTGATAAATTTCCATTGACCTGGATAAGACAAAGAGAAATTAGAAATCTAGAAAACAAACTTTAAAAGCTCTCTAAAAAAGGATAAAGAAGATTACAATGTTAGGGCAAGAGATCAAAAGTACAAGGCAGGAAGATTTAGTAATACTTCTTCCTCATCTAGATCCTATAGACACACAGTCATCAAACATTTATTAAATGCTCAGTTTGGGCCAGAGAAAAGCAAAAACAGTATTTAGTCTCAAGGATAAGGGAGGAATCATTTTAAAAAACTATGTACAAACAAGATCCACAAGGTATGAATTAGAAATAAGCACAGAAAGAAGACATTAAAACGAAGGAGAAGCATGGAGGGCTTCTTGCTGAAGATAAAATTTTAGCTGAGACCTGAGAGAAGCCAGGGAAGTAAAGAAATGGATGTGAGGAGGGAAAAAGTCCACAGATACCAGAGTCAAAGAATGGAATGCTCAGTTAGAGAGCTGTTTTATAAGGAGGTTTTGATCTCTTCAGATCTTACTGTGATGTCACCATCAAACTATCTCAGAAAGAAAGCTTTGAGTTTCTTAGGTTAGCACTCAGATAAGTCAAGAGACAAGTACTCAACAAAATCCTTTCTTTTTTTCTCCACCCTGCATGTCACTTTTTTAAAATAGCAGTCTATTTACTTAATCTTATATTTTAAAGTATTCTTTAAAAGCAATCCAATTATTATTTTCATTCCAGTTAGATATTTTCAAACGTTGTTCAGTATAAACAGGAAGCAAAGCATTCCAAAGGCCAAAAATGTTGATGGTGTCCTTACAATGTCTGGCAGGTAGTAAGAACTTAATAAATACTTGTTGATTGATTAACTCAGAATTTGGGGGAGTAAAGGGAAGCAAGCAAGAGAATGAAGAACAGCCTGTGAGGAAGGGAGTCAGTATCAATGGGTATCTTAATTTATTTTCTACCCAGGAAGTTTGCTTACAGGTCAATCCTAGGCAGAACCATTAAGAAACTAAATAAAGTTTGTCTTTTGACACCCTTACTCTTGCACTGTCACCTTATTTCTAGTTTTCAGCACATTCCCCCACATCTTTCCATGTTACTTTAAAATGTTGAGTGTTATAATCAGGTCAGCTACATACAGTCTTCATGGTGCACATTTTTCCTGATTATTATCTAATTGCAGGGCAGAAAGTACTCTTTAATATTTGATTAGATGGCATTTTAACTTTTTGGAGAAGAAAATAATGACAATTTTAGATATAATAAGTAATTCAAATAGTTATTAATTATAGATTTTTTTTCAAAAGGCAAGGAATACTCTGACAGTCATTGAGATTTGGATCCAAAGAAGATTTGAATAATGTGGCGGAAGAAGGAAAGAACAGCTAAAGCTACCTCCTAATATATGAAGAAAGAATTTCAGCAAGGATTCTAGAACTCTTGCAAAAAAAGTAAGTATAATTTACAAAATTTATTTATGTATATTATGTATATGTATAATAGCTATAATTTACTAGCTTTTATTTGCAGAAAAAAAATCCAGTCTCATGAAGATCATTATGTCAGAATAGAAATATCTTCCTTGTTGAATCAACATTCATTAAAGATCACTTTACTTTTATAGTAATAGTTGCATTGCAAATTGCATTTTTACAGAATTGAAAACATGAATTTTTTTAATTTTACAAATTAAAACTCATTAATTTGCTTTAATTAAGAAATTTTAGACTTGGTAGCAAAGCAAAAATTATTTTTAAGTGTTTTGCAAGAAGCTTATCTATATGACTGAATCAGGTTGGCTTAACAGAGCACTTGTGACTTAATTATTAAATATTCTTTACAAAAGATATGTGAGAACTTAACACTGTTGATAGCATTTTGTATAGCAAAAGCTAGCTATATCTTTAGTGTGGTGACAGTTTAGTAATAAGAGATCACTTCCTAAGATCATTACTGGAAAAAAGTTCCCTCATAAAAATTAATCTATTGGTGCCTATATAATACAAAATTTCAATTATTCATCAATCTTATTTATTACCCCATATGTAAGGCTTTTAGCACCTAACTATCCTGACTTTAGGAAGCATGTTTTTATGATTATCAAGAAAGAAATAGTATTTTATTATGTCTTTATTCTAATAAATAGAATGCTACTTTTAAAATAAAAGTAAATTCTCAGTCTAAGGGGTAACAGTCTATGTATAAGTTGCGGTGTTATTTCAAATGACAACAATATGCAAATTAATAGAACAATAGAGATCTATCATTTCATTCTAGATATCTGATTTCATTTCTTTAGAGAACTCCAGGATGACAAAAGGACTTCTACCAATATAAATTGGCACCTTTTCTGCAATTTAAAAGTCTTAGAAAGCTGCCTGGGCTTCTGCACCATTATCCCCAAGGTCATATAGCTAATAGGAGTCAGAGGTGGAACATAACCCCTGGTCTAGCTAATTTCTTGTTGTAGTTCATTGTTCTATCCACTCCATCATCTTCTGCCAAATTAGTAAAAACAAAAACAAAAAACAAAAGCATACATCTATATGTTATGCAAATAAAATAAAATAAAAAAATAAAATAAAATAAAAGCATACATCTACATGATAATATGAGAGGCAGTGGGGACAGTGTTGTACTTAGAAAGCTGTCAAGAAATGCTAAGATCATCTGTCTTTTGTTCTAAGACTTAGTCAACATGGACAAATTAGGCAGCATACTATAATGCTATAGTGGAGAGAACAATGGACCAGGAATTAGAAGTATGCTTACCAGCTAGGTGACCCTAGGCAAGTCACCTGATCTCTTCTCAATTTTATCTAAAATGGGGAGAACAATAGTACCTAATTCAAAGAGGTGTTTGATGAAAAAAAAAAAAAAAAAAAGAGGAAATACACACACATACACACATGTGTGTGTGTTTTTGTGAACTTCTTTTTCTGTATTGTTTACTGGCCTTCAGGTATAAACTTCAACTTCTGCAAAACTCCCCCCAAATCCCCTAATTTAGTTTCTTTTGCCAACCCATGATATATTAAAATCATGATAGGGAAAGTCATGATATAAAAAGAATAACTGTAGTTTTAAGACACTGGGTAACATCCATGAAAGCTCGCTATTCCTCAGTGTCTTCCTCTATAAAATAAAGGAATTGAACCCCAGAGGCTCCTAAATTACTTTCTGGCACTGTCTATGCTACTATTATTGTAATGGTGGAATAAGATAGGAGGAATCTTGTGGCCACTCTCATACAATTGCACAATATAGGCACCCAGTTTTGAATTTCTGAAGCCTTTTCTTCAAAGAATCACTTAAAATAGGAGGATATCAATAATATCACTTCTTTTACAACATAAGCATAACTTTCCAGTCCTTTGTTCAAAAATGTATAGTGTTGGAAGAGATCACAGAAAGTATCTACTGTGACTAGCCACCCAAAAGAAGGGGATTACTGTAGGGAGGCTTCCCACATTCTCTGACACATGGTTATTTAACTTCTGATTAATGCATACATGCATACCCCCAGAGACAGAGAATCTACTACTTCACAAGCCTTACAGGCAGTTCATTCTATTGGTAGAAAGAAGTAGGTACTCATGTCATTTCTTACATTGAGTATAAATCTGACTTACTGTCACTTCCATTTACTGGGTCTGGTTTTGTTCCTAGAATAACATAGGACAACTTAATTCTCTCTTCTGTATGACAATCTTTCAGATTTCTGAAAACAGCTAACCAGTTTTATTCCCATTTTATTCAATTATTTTTTATTCAATTTTATTCACCATTTTATTCAATTATTATTCATATAATATGGTTTCCACTATACTGATTGCTATGCTCTGGGCACAGTTAATTTCACCAGTGTCTGGGATTAAATATGTCAGAAGGAATAAAATCATCAGATGTGGCCTGATTAGTATAAAGTATAGAGATACTCTTAGTCCCAGAAATCTAGATATTTAATTTCTGCTAATGTACTATAAAACTGCATTGTCACTTTTAGCAGTCCATAACACATTGATGTCTGATATTAAATTTGTGGTCAATTAACACCGTCAATCCTTTTCACATAAAAACTTTCAGCAACTTTTTCCATGACTTGCTGCCAAACCAAATCTCTACCATCTTATACCTGTGCCAAAAATATTTTGAACCAATGAAGACTTTTAATTTATTAGATACATTTATTAATCATAGCTTTTTTGTTTTGTGTTCCTATCTTTTAGGGGAGTTTACATCCTCTGATCTACTAATCTCTGGTATTAACGATCCCTCTAAATTTATGCCATCTGCAAATCTGATAAGGAATTCTTCAAACATGTTCTTACAATGAGTCAAACCATTGGTAGCCAGCAAAGAGAGAGTTCTATGGCTTATCACTGAAGACTTCCTTTGCTGACATATCTTTCCTTAAGTATCAGATAAAGATTTCTTAACAGCTGATGATACACTTAACAGTACTAAAATAAATTTTAATTTTATCTTTTCATAAAGCTTATTATTCTTCCTATCACTGTCATTTTCCAGTTTTTCTCCCCTCTATTCTAACCAGTTTTTCAAGAAAGTACATTAAAGCAAAATAAACTGGCAAATTGTTCACATCTAACAGCGGGTATTTCATTCCACATCTGGATTCATGAGTGTATTTTGTCAGCAGTTCTCTGATGACAATTTAAATGGGATAATATATGTAAAACACTTAGTACAGTATATATAGCACAGAAGAGGTGCTATATAAATGCTTGTTCCTTTCCTTTCCCCTTTCCTACCCTAAGTTACAATTGGTCAGAGTATTTGCTGAGGGTTTTCATGTGAAAAGGAGCAGAGGGTTTTAATTGACCACAAGTTTAATATCACATATTAGTGTCTTCTGACTGCTAAAAATGTTGATAGTTGTATAGTACCTTAGCAGAAGTGAAATGTCTAGATTTCTGGATTAAAAGTGTCTCTGTGCAGATCTGATATCTCATACCTCATGTTTAAACCTGTGGGACCTTGATAAGCCAATTTGACTACTCTGAGCCTAAGTTTCTTTATGTGTCAAATGAGGGAGTTGGACTAGATAACCCTCCAGGTCTAGATTGATAGTGGTATGTCTCAGTGTTATTTTTCTTTATGTTTTTGATATTATCTCTATTATCTTCCTGATTCTGCTTATCTCACATTTTATCAGTTCAAACATATTCCTAAGAATCTTTAAAAGTTTTTTATTTGTCATTTCTTGTGGTGTAATAACATTCCTTTGCTTTCACATGCCATAAGACAGGAATACCTCCAACAGTATATGCCTTAAATATTTTGTAGTATCTTTTCCTCTATCTATGATTTCTTTGGGCCACATGCTTAGCAAAATTGTGAAGTCAAAGATTATGAAGAGTTTAGTCCCTTTGTTAACATAATGCTAATTTATTTTCTATTATGTTTGGTCCATTTCCACTTATACCATAAGTATACTGGTGTCCTTTCTTTCCACAGACCCTTAACATTGATAATTTCCATGTTTTATAATTGTTTCAATGTGATGGCCATGGGGAGAAACTATAAAATTTTATAAATTTGCACTTTATTCTTCTTAGTCACTTGGAACATTTTTTCATTGTAATTGTTGATCACTTACATTTCATTTTATGCAAATTATTTATAATATTTTGACCACTTATCTATTTAAGAATGGGATTAGAAGCAAGGCCTGTTACTTCTTTGATGTAGATAATTACTCCCTGTGCCATTTTAGAGTGGCACCTTTTCTATAATTATAATCCTAGAAACTTGCTTGAAGTGGTGAGAGGTTGTGACAACTTGAGATTTCATGGCAGGATGTGTCAGTGGTGGAACTTAAAACCAGGCCTACCTAATTCAGTGTCCAACTCTCTGTATATTACATGATGCTGCTTCTACTCCAGTTAAAGAATAGCTCTTGGTTATTTGTTCCAATTTTTTCTCCTATCAACAATTTCTCTTCTCATTCTCATTGTGCTACTAATTTAACTTACACTAAAGCTTTTTAAATTTTTATATAATTAATAATATTTGTTCTTTTGTGATTTTATCTATAACTTTTTGAATTATGAATTTTCCCCATATTCTAGACCAATGGTGTCAAATTCAAATAGAAATAATCCCTGAAGTATACCTATGGACTAAGAAAATAACAATAAAATTAATATTATCTGTTATAATATATGTATATATAAATACATTTACATATACATATATTTATTCATATCTATGTATATACCCACATAAACATATGTGGGTATATACATAGATATATGCATATGTGTGTATATGCACACACACATTTATTCCAAATACATTTAAGCTGGTTTAAATACTTGGAGCCTTTTTTGAGAGTGAGTTTGACACTCCTGCTGCAGAAAATATACCTCCAAATTCTTCATGTCAGGGTGCTCCATAGGTGCTTCAGCATCCCTTCAGAATAGAATAATCAGGCATCAAAAATCAAGTCCTTTCTTTATGACAGGTATTGTATATCCTCTCTCCTATTAGTCCATGGAATTTCATTAGCATTATTCAGTGCCTGAAAAATCTGTGTGAGTTTTCATTAGGTCCCACTTTATCTTATATATTATTATATAGAATCAATAGTTTGTTTTTTCTTCTTTATGCCTAATTCCTTTTTAGTCTTATTCTTTATTTTATCATTATTCTATCTCTTGACATAGATGACAATTTTCCTTTTCCTTTAGATATAATTCCTCTGTTTTTGTACTTAGATACTTCTTTCATTAATTCCAGTTCAATTTTTTATCCATATTAGAATTCAGTTCTGAAAATTAATAGCGTTTTCACAATCCCAGATCATGCCTAATAAATTGTAGGACAAGGAATTCAAACTCTATCTTTCTAATTTTTAAGACTAGTGTCTTTTTATCCTACTACATTATCTTTTCTGTACTAACAAGACTTAACTTGGAATCAATCTGGTAAAATCACTATTGAGTAATCTGAACCAGAACCAGATGGAAAAACAGAATGCAAGACCTAGAAAACAGACTTCTTCCAAATTTTTTCCATTTACTTTACCTAGTTAAGACTCATGTTACTCTTTCCCCTCCACTTGAGAGAACAACACCATACTGGCCATATGGCTGACAGTTCCTTAGCAGACTGGAGTACTACACCACTTAATTACCCAGGGGGAGTTCTACAGAATGACATTCTGAACTGTTCATTTCTGCCAGAGGCCGCCAACCCTGGCTGCTCCCATTAGTATGTGGTAAAAAGCCCTGCCAGGCCAAAGCCCTTAGCTCTGTATTTGAAACAGCACATCATAATTCAATAAGCTGTTCAAACATGATTTTATTCTAAAATTTTCAAGCCAAGATGTCGTCAAGTCATAGAAATACCCCTCCTCAAATCTCCCCCAAACACAAAGTGGAAATGAGCAATAAGATTCTACAAAGCAAATAGTTACATAGGATTTTCTTGATGTGGACCTTGTAGTTCCATGTTCCTATGGTTTAGGAGGCAGAAGAGACCCTTTGATGTACAATTGGGGTCTACCAAACTGCTTCATGTAATTATCTCAGCTCAGTCAGCTGCTTTTCAACCCTGTTAAAAGTCAGGGACATACATGTTTTGAATTCTTTGCTGTTTGCTCTCTGCTCCTTTACAATCTTTAATTAGCAGTTACTAGTCTTACTTTTGATGTCTTAACATTTAAGTCTTGAGGAAAAAACACTTGCATTAAATAATAGGTTAAAGCTCAGTCTAGAAGGATCAGATCCCAATCAATTTTTGAGCATCTGATGTTGAGAAAACACATACTTAGTTCAGGATTAGAATTATGTGAACCCCTGAAATACCCAAGGCTTGGCAAGCCAAAATGAGCATACTAAAGCCTTCAAGGTTTGCCAGGGCTGCAGGGCTCCCAGTCCAAACAGATGGATTGGCTGAAAGAAACACTCTGTAAAATTCTTACACACTGGCACCTCCCCCTCCCCCCACCCCCATACCCCCTACCTAGTAAATCAGCCTCCCAGCACTGAAAACAAAACAGAAAAAATTAATGGCCCCCTGTTCTGTTCCATTATTTATGCCCTTCTCATGTACCATACTAACCAAGGGATGCTCTTTGATGATTATATCTCCAAAGAACATTACTGTGATCATGGAATATGCTGGGGAACCATAGATAATTAATCAGTCAAACTGAGAGATATGGACAAGAATAACTTTGGGGTTTTGCAAAAGTAAATTTAATGCATAAAACCTGCTCAGAACTGATGAATCAAGTGGCCCTTTTATACACAGATAAGTCAGGATACATATTGTAGAATACTGCTGACTTCTTTCTTTCATCCTTGAAATAGAGGGAATAGGTTTTTTAAGGAGAATTAATTTTTTCACTCCATTCAAGTCTTTGCCTATCACCTCAGACAGTGAATATTTTTGTTCAATATGTTCAGGTGGGAGAGGGGAAGGAACTTTAACATGACATATCCAATAGGAAATGGGCCACCAAATTAATTTACATACTATATACTCATTGACTCATCAAACAGGATTTTCATAGGGTGTTGTATAGTCCCATTTATTAGATTCATAATCTACAAGTTTAATAGCATCTTCTTAAAATGCTAAAGTTTCTAAAAGCTATCTTTTTATCAAGATTTTCACACTGAAATGCCTCAGGCTACACATCTTTCTGAAGGAATATCTGAATGATTTTAAGACAAGTAGGCATGTTATAGATTACAAGTAAGATTACCACCATTCTCTATATGAGCTAAACAAGTGTAATCCTGATTGTACAACATAATGGGGCAAAAGGAATAAAGAACTGAATGACCTTTTGTCTCTGGGAGAAAACAAAAAAAAAAAAGATAACAAACAAAGAAATGTTTCCTTTCCCCCTTTTATCAAATGAAAGCTCTTCAGAGATGATTGAGCTCTTATATGCTTCTGTTTGAATCCTGTAGGATGTTATTCTGTGGAGCTTTGCTCAGAGTACATCAATCAGCCAAAGGAAGCTTATATGTTTGAAGGTTAAAACTCCTTTATGGGGTATGGGGAGGTGGAGGGGGGACCTTCTGTGAAGATTTCTGTTTCTTCAGAGAAGAACATTGTTACCTCCTCTGATCTAGTTTGGTCTTGTGTTAAGTTAACAAATTTTGATACTGTCTTGTCAACTTACTTTAAAAAGATACAGTTTAAGGAAGCAAATGAAACTCCAAAATTCATGGAAAAGTGAGGAATGTACAGAGAATAAATGGTGTAAACAATCAAAATAGTAAGGACTGGAGTTAGGAGACCTGTCAAGAAACCTCAATTCTCAGGTGTTGACTGGTAATATGATCATTACTGACTCATTTCACACCTCAAAGCCTCAGTTTCCTCATCCATAAAAGGAGAATGATCATATTTGTATCATCTACCACAGAGGGTTGTCAAGAACCAAGTATTACCAAAAACTAAATAAGTGTCACTGCTTTATACAGATTGCATGATGTAGTAGAAACAACACAAGTTGCATTTCAGCTACAACATGTGTATGTGTACAATATGTGCAGGATTCTGGAAAAGTCACTTCTCTGTGATTCAGAAAAATAGCAATTAGAATATTTACACTACCTGTGTATAGCAACACTATATAAGATCAACAAATCAGAAGACAATTGTTATTGGATGCTTGCACAACGGACACTGAATAGTCTTCCTGTTGAGTCCTTGGATTTTATTATCTGGTGTAATATATGGAAGACTGATGAATTACTCAGAATCAGAGAACCTGAAAAAGTCTCAGTTCTGCTACTCAGTACTTACGTGACCCTGGGTGTCACTTCAACTTTCCAGATCAGAGTTTCCATATTTCTGCTATGGAGAGGTTGGTTTATATCAGGGCTTCTTAAACATTTTTTTCCACTCTCCCTTTTTGCCTGAGAAATTTTTATGTGATTCTGGGTATATAGGCATATAAAATAAGTATAGAAATCAAACACTTACTGATAAATCATTTCATGATCCCCACATTCAGTCATGGGACCACATATGGGTCACAAACAACAATATAAGAAGCTGGGGATTATATAACCTCTAAGACCTACTCTACTCTTGCTTTTATTCTATGAAAATTAAGTTCAGACTCCAAGTACTTTTGAATTCAATTCCCCAAAAGTAATGGCTACACCACAACCCAAGAATACCACAGTAATGGGGTGATACAAAAAAAAAAGTATGGTCAAAATTGGGCAGGTTCTTCTCTAAACTTTCTAGGTTTTTTGTTTCTTTGTTTTGTTGTTACTGTTGTTGGGGCTTTGTATTTGGTTTCTCTTTACTTGTTTTTAGAATAATCCCTGTTCTAGCAAGAAATACTATTAAGCTTTTGATCCTGACTCAAGATGGACTGGAAAATTGTTATTTTTCCCCCTAATAATTGTTATTTCACAAATCCTTGTGGAAAGATGTTCTAGCATCACAGAAACATAGATATGGAATTATGGAATAGATTTCAGACATCAACTAATCTACTTTACTTCATTTTATAAATGAAGACTTGGCAAGTGAGTTCCCACAGTTACACAAATACTAAATGTCAGAAGCAGGATTTGATTGTGGAGTCTCTACTTCTAGCATTAAAACTTTTTCTTCTGATCTATGGATCTTACTGGAAATTAATCCAGTTAACTATTGTGCAATGGAATAATTTTCTAAGATTATCCTAATGTCAAAAGATTTCAAAAGCATTAAATCAATAATAAAAGTAATCTCATTTTATGTTTTAAAAAATTAAACATATCCTATTCAAAAGTGCAGATTACAATTTCTATAGAATGACTGTATCACTGATATGACTTTACAGTAAATGGTGATATCTGGTAAAAATGAAGACTGATATTTTTGTGGAGATTTAAACTTCAGATTTTCCCTATATGTCTCCAGTTGCTTCTATAATCAGTACTGAACCCAAGTCTTTTCCTCTAACATCCCCTATGAAAGCTATTGGTTTCATTGTTGGTTATTTGTAAGCAAGTTGTGATTGCAATATTCAGATTCTATTTAGGTAGGAGGAAGAATAATTATGTGGGGCTGTTTTGCAGACACAACTAAAAGGAGTCTAGATCTTCTAATAACACACTGATGCAGCTATAGCTACCTCTAAGTCATCTCCAGCCCAACCATCCATGGCTAGGAGTATGGTAGAGTATATTATTATATCCCCTCAGTCCTTAGGTCAAATTACTTTAAAGTTTTCTGAAAATAAGGTCCCAAATCAGAAGGAAGTTGCTCTAAGCACTGAAAAGAAGAGACATATCTACAAGGGTTCCAGTTTTTATAAAATCACTATTGGTTTCATATACCACAGTTCACACATCATAGCAACAGTGGGGGCAAGTCCATCTATAGGGAGAAATTTGCTGATGAAAATTTCATCCCAAAGCATACTTGATTATGGCAAATGCTGAGCCCAGCACAAATAATTCCCAGTTTTTCATCCGTACTGCTAAGATGGATTGCCTAGATAGTCAATCCATTTATATGGTTTTTTATTAGGTGAATGAAGACATGAAAACTGAAATAATTGGAGCATTTCACTTCCAAGAATGGTAAGACCAAGTAAGAAGATGATAAGTTGATTGCTGATGGTTCTTATTTTAACCACTAAACCATTCCTTTTGTAGATGGGGAAAGTATCTTTTACCATCTCCCTATTCTATTCTAATAGTTTGTAATCTGTATTTTTTCTTACTGAAACACTGTGTGGATTTCATTTCCCTCCCCCCTTTTTTCTTTAAGTTTGGTGAGCATGATAAGTAGTTTGTGATTATGAAGCAAAAACTAAGATCAAGGAAGAGGGAGAAGAAGAGGAAGCAGGAAGGAAAGAGAGAAGGAGAGACATAGACATGGACAAATTGGGTGAGAGAATAGGAAAAAAAGAGAAAGAGACAGGGACAGAGACAAAAAGCATTTCTAATAGTAATGGATTGTATTTATCTAACATTTCAATTGACACCTAATATGTATAAAGCTCTAAGTTTATGAAAACAAGGATCATTCAGTCTTTGCCTTCAGGTGAGGGGAAATAGGGCACAACACATATTAAAATTAGTATGCCAAAACAAATTGAGCAAGGGGAGGATACAACTAGCTGGGGAGACCAAGCAAGGCTTCATTGAAAGGATAACAGATAACTTGAGTCCTGAAGGAGAATAACACTTCTCATGGATGGAGAAGAAAAGGGGGACCATTCCAAGTAGGAGGAATAGCTGATATGGATTGTTGCGGAGAGAGAAATATGGTGGGGAGGAAGGGAGAGAGAATTATTAGTAGTCTGATTTACCTAAAACATTAGAGGGGACTATAAAGGTAGGTGAGAGTCACACTGTGGAGCACTTTAGATGTAAAACTGGAGTTTGCATTTTAATCTAAAGTTAATTGGAAGATACTGAGGATTTTTGAGCAGGGTAAAGCTTCTAGGACTTTTTTATTTTGGACTGAACCTATGATTTTGCTGGCTTTAGGAAACTAGGAAGAAATTCCCTCTGCAAAAGTTAATGGACACCTGCTTTGTATCTTATAGTGTGGGCCATTGAAAAGTGACCAGCTCAAGCTCATGCAATCCAGTCTACATCAGAATCAGTGCTTGAAAACACTGGGGCTAGCTTGCTACACCCTACACAACGTTTCTTCTCTAGGTGTGCCTTTTTATGAAAATCCTTTCTGGAGGTATGGAGGGTGACTTGAAGGAGAGTTACTGAAATAGGTGACCTATTAGTACTCTAGTTCACCTGTCCAAGCAAAGAGTGATCAAATGAGACCCAATGCTGTCTCCATGAGTGGATAGAAAGGCACTGCATGATATAAGAAGTTTTGCTGAGGTGGAATTGGTGTTTTAACAAATGATTAAATATGTCTATGGAGTCCTGACTCGTGAAAGCTACACTACTGGGGTAAAAACCATTCTAAGAGTGTGTGTGTGTGTGTGTGTGTGTGTCTATGTGTGTGTGTGTGTGTTTATGTGAGAGAGACAGAGAGATAGAGACAGAGACAGTGGTATTACAAAGGCACTATACCCAGCAAGTAATCTTGTGTGTGTGTGTGTGTGTGTGTGTGTGTATGTGAACTTACTCCAATATAGAATTGCACTCATGAGCTCTAAACGAGACACCACAATTCCTATATTACAAATGTTTCAGGTTTTTTCTCTTTTTTTTCTTTTTTGTAAATCAATGTTCTCTTTAGTATAGCTGTATCTCTTAAGAAAGCTATTAGTTTGTTTAAGTTCTTGATAAACATCTCAATTTTGCAATACCAGCTCTGGGTTCAGAAAATGCTTTGTACAAGGCAAGGTCTTGTGAGGTCCCTCCCTATTGAGTTGAAAACCATAATAGAGATATAGTAACTAGGTGCAAGCTATGGCAACACATAACAAGGACACTGTGACCAGAACATTGCCTCTAACACATAGCCTTGGTTGTCTAGGCACTCACTCAAGGGTGCTAGCATGTCACCTGAGCCTTGGGACCCAGGCTCCAAGTTAGAGCAGCTTGCTAAACACAATGCACATCCCCAGTGACATATGGTATGGTGCTTTGCAGCTCTTCCTACCTTTGTTGATTTTTATAATTACCATGGGACTTTGGGGGGGGTCTTTGTGGGGAAATACTGAATAATCTGTCGGCTGCCTCAGACTGCATGGTGGGCAATCTGAGATCCAGTGAATTGTCTGGCAGCCACCCCAAGACAGCCTCAACGTAAGTAACCCACTGTGATTATTAAACCACTCATATTTATAATGGAATTCTCTGTCTCTTTCTTTGCTACAATTAGCTTGCCCCTTGGTTGGGAAATTCTGGACCTTACAATGTCAAATATGCAAAATGGAAGATTCAGGAGAATCTCCAAGATCATACAACACTTGGATTCAAATTATGGTCACATAAGCAAGAGAAAACGGAAACTCAGAGACTTAAAGATAATTAGAAGGGAGAAGATTAGTTTGAGACACTTGAGGCATTTATAAACAGTTGGCAGGCACTGGATTTATTAATAGATTAAAAAACTATAGGCAAAGGGTGCCATAGGGGCAGAGCACTGGGCCTGGAACTGGGAAGATCTGAATTCAAATCTAGCCTCAGACACTTAATAGCATTGTGACTCTGGGGAAGTGTTAGTTTGCTTTAGTTTCCTCATCTACAAAAGGAGAATAATTGTAGCATCTACTTCCCAGGTTAGCTGTGATGATCAAATGACAAAATAATTATGAAGTATTTTGCACAATGCCTAGTGCATAATAAACACTATATAAATGTTTACTTTTATATTTATTTATATATTTAAGAGTCATCCATGTAGAAATGATCCATGAACCCATGGGCAATGATGATGAGACTGCCAAGAGAATACATTTGCCAAGATCCTTCCTCATAAGGACCATACAGTGTAAATACAACAATTGTTATCCCCAATGTAGAGATAAGGAAATCATATCCAAAGATTTATAAGATTGTATGCAACTGTGCACTTAGGGCATGTTAAAAATAGTGTGAACATTTAAGTCCCAAGTCAGTGCTTTCTTTACATTCCAACTTTCTGATTCATGTCTGCAGCTAACACATATCTTTGATTATTTAACAATTTGATTTATGAATTTCTCTGGTATCTCAGACTATTGCCTCCTCCCCCACATAATATAATGGAGTAAAATTCTAATTGGATACGTAGTGATAGCTAATAATTTGAATGGTGATGAAAGAGATGGATCCATCCCTTCTACCACTTAAACATTTCAGTCAACCAAATTGCAAAGCATTTTCTGAACCCAGAACTACTATTGGAAGATTGAGATATTTATCAAGAACTGAAACAAGCTAATGACATTCTTAAGGGATACAGTTGTTCCAAAAAGCACATGGATTAACAAGAAAAAAAAGAAATAAAAAAAAACCCAAAACATTTGAAATAAAGAAAATGTGGTGTCTCATTTAGAACGTGTTCAATTCTGAGGAAATCCTTGAGGACCCAGTTCATATGTTGTAGAAAGTGTTCAGGCAGTTTATCACCAGGGTCACAGATTTAAAGGGATGAATCTCTGCTCGGCCCATGGCTGCTCAGATTGTGCCTTTTGATTTAATCTGAAGCATTCAGCTAAAAAGCCCTGGTGGCATATGCTTTCTATTGAAGAAGGCGATTTTTCTGAGCTGTTAAGAACTCCAGAGAGACACAAGTAAAACACGGGAACACATGCAGCATACCCTCTGGGATATTTTCTTTCCTATACGCTAATGAAGATTAAAGTGTAAGAAAGCGCACACATCAGTCCAATAGATAATTAATGATGATTGATGATTTACTTTTAATTTATGCTGCAACTTTAATGCAGGTAAAACATGCAGATGCTAAAAACTTCCAGAGGTCTGAAAGGATGAAGTGTTTAATAAATACATAAGAAGAGAACAACCCATGATTATTTAGTGCTTCAAGAAGAACGAATTACTTCCCTCACAACCATTCTGGGTAGCAAGCAGAGGAAGCATTTTTTTTTCTCACTTTTATAAATGAGAAGACTGAAACAGAAAGATAGGAACTCACTTGCCCAAGCTTACATAGCTGGCAGCTATCAGAACCAGGATTCAGCCATTTAGTAAGCCCAAACTTAATGCATTGTTTAGGGTGACCGAAACTGTCAACTTGAAAAAAAAAATTGTCCCATTTTAATAAGACAGATTTCTTTGTCCCCATGATCTTTTTTTCCAAAATGGACTTTTTTTCATCTCTACTGTTTGGTGGTTTTTTGTTTTTTTGTTTTTTTGTGGGGTTTTTGGTTGTTGTTTTATTACTGTTGTTGTTGGGTTTGTGTTTTTTTTTTTTTTTATAAGTATTATTCTTGTTTTAAAAGAGCCTTTGCAGTTTGGTAAACAACACGTAGATTTGGCTTTAGATACTTTAAGGTTTTACATATTTACCTGATGAACATCCTACCAGAACATCTACACCAGTATATATACATATCTTCACTGAAGGCGAAATGTTGAAGAAGTGACCTTGTTTCTCATGGGCCAAAGCATGCCAAAATTCAAGCCATACATCTGTTCAGGGAAGCCTTTCAATATTTCCTCCATTCTGCCAGAATCCCATGATATTGGTTCTTGGTGTTTGCTGTCGTGTATTGTTAAAAGCTGTGTGTCAAAGCAGCATCAGATAGGAAAGATATTTACAAGTGGTAAATTCAAGGCCTTTGGGACTCCTCAAAGTGCAGATCCCCAGGGTGGGCAAATCGCTCAAAAGTGCCCAGAGCTTGGGGTTTTTACCTCGGCATCACAGAAAAGCTTAATGCTTCATTTGCTGACCCAGAACTTGAAATGAACTTAGCTAACAAAGTTGCCTCATGGGGCTAAATTGCTGTGTTCATCTATTATTACTAAGACTAGAACCAAGCCTGAATTCTGACCTGGGTGAGTGAAGAGCTGTCATCTGACTCAAGGGGCCCCTCATAAATTTTTTTTGTTCTTAACTTATAAAGCTTTTGCTCAACTTTCTTTGGTTAGGATTCAATCAAGTGAAAAGCATGACATTCTTATGGGTTCTTCATATTTTCATTGCTAAAAACTTTGGAGGGTTAAGAATAGGTGGGGACAAGGTAGGTAAATTAGTTAAAAGG
Source organism: Myrmecobius fasciatus (assembly GCA_023553655.1). Lineage (NCBI taxonomy): Eukaryota > Metazoa > Chordata > Mammalia > Dasyuromorphia > Myrmecobiidae > Myrmecobius > Myrmecobius fasciatus. The sequence goes on along the minus strand of JAJPUD010001297.1, from coordinate 436,465 downwards.
GATACCTCCAGTAAGCACTTTAAAGACATAATTTGTATTGCACACTAGGGCCTTGGCCATCCTACTTTTAACATTATATTATGGAGGTCTAAAATTCAGAGCTAGAAGGATTGTAGAGACCATTGAACCAAACACATCACTCACATTTTACAAATGAGGAAACAGAGGCCTATAAGATGTAAAAGATAGTGACAAAATACAGGTTGTTTGACTTCAAGCCCTGTATTTCTAATTAAAGGAAAAGAAAGTTATTAGTGTATCTTAAAACCACATCTGTTTAGGAAAAAAAACACTTTCATAAGTACTTCATTCATTGTTATCCATTAATCAATATTTTGATTTTTACAAATGAATATGACTCCTTATATTCAGATTGTGAGACAAGCTGGTAATCATTTGACTTTTCTGCATCTCAGTTTTCTTCAAATGAAAAATAAGAGCATTTGACTATTACTTGAGGAGGCATCTTACAATATTTAATGAAAAAGATGCTGAAAATTCTGAATGTTGATCTAAATAACTGAAAAGAGAAAATGATTTCCTTTCACTTAAGTGTAATTAAGAAAAACAATTGCCTTATAAACAATCTGGCTGTTTTGGGTAATTTTTTATTTTTTGCAAATAAAAAATCCATGAAAAAATGAGATCTTTTGCAAAGGAAAAGTGTTTATCTATCTATCTATCTATCTATCTATCTATCTATCTATCTATCTATCTATCTATCTGTCTGTCTGTCTGTCTGTCTGTCTATCTATCTATCATCTCTCTCTATCTATCTATCTATCTAGAGAGTCCTGTGTCTCTTAAAGGAAATTTAGTTTTTTCTAATAAAATGAAAGAAAATACAAGAATTTTAACATTTAGATATTTTCAGAGAAACATAAGTATTTGTAATATTCATTTATAATCACATTGTGAATTAGCTACAAAATATATATATGTGTGTGTATATACTTATATATGAGTACATTATATACATATGTATATACTTAGCAACTGAGCCATCATATGATTGTAACAGAATTTTTATGCACATTTATGTTTGTATTAATATTAAATATGGTTTGTATATAATATTAAAATGTTTATGTATATATTAGTTATATATTATATATTATTTATATATGCCTATAAACATGAATAGAACTAGGGATCGCACAAAGATCTATGTTTGGATTTCACTATAATTTCATTCTCTTTTTGCTTTCAATGTGATTGTTGTTCTCTCTTCCTGTCTTATATTTCCACAATAAGTTTTTACAGCAAAGTGATGTACTTATTCAGCAACAGATTTCCCATCTAAAAATATGCTGCAGGTTTCCTTTGACAGTTCTAGCAAATATTTGCTTTTCTCCTATGTTAAAACATACCTACAGCCCTCTCTCCCCACCTCCCCTGTTTGCCTTGTGGTTTTAATGCAGAAGAAACTCCTTTATTGATTTTCCTCTTCCCCAGCCTATCTTCATAAATTACCCTATGTGTTTAAACAGATAGTCGTCGATGTTGTGTGATGGGCAATTAGAACCCGTGCCCTTTATTTCTTGGCTGGCACTGTGGATTTCCACGTGTATTTCTCATCTATTAGCTCTAGCAATGGATCTATACTATTCAAGGAGGGAAAGGAAAACAGCATGCAATGCTTTCTTAGTAGGGGTAAAAATCCATTTTCAGAAATGCCCTAATGCTAGGAAAATTAAACCTCAACTCAACAGAGGAAATGTCACTAAGAATGGGATCTGTAACCTTTAGCCAAATTCTGTCTAACAAATAGGAAACCACATAGTCTGACAGTTTACATGTCTGTTAGTGAGAAATAACCAGACTAAAATTTTACCACAAAAACTAATGACCCCATCAGTTCTAATTTGTTTACTCACCAGTCTGGAACAGTTTCTTCCACAGGTATCTCTTTGATTTTCAAAACTGTGCTTCCTAGAGGCTTGAGAAATTAAATGCTAAAAGAGGTCAATTATACAGTAGGTATCTTAAAGACAAGGGCTGCCACTCCTACACTGCTCTAAATTGACTCTTTTTTAAAATGAAGACATGAATATAAACACAAAATTACTACTCAACACAAGTCCCATCTTTCCCTAGATTGCCTTTAATGTGATAGACAGACCTGGATGAATGAACTTAAGTATAGGGAAAAAACATAATTAAAATCAAGAAAATTAAAAAAAAAAAATCAGTAACCCTAGCTACAGGCAAATCCCTAAAGATGTGTATGTTCACTCATAGTGATATTTACTTACTTATTTCCTTATTTATTTAGGATTTAAAATAAAAACAAACAAACAACAACAACAACAACAAATCCTAGTGTATCAGAAATTCCATTAACATAGATAGTTCCCTCTAAGGATGTTTTACTACCAGTGCAAATCAGCACCTGCGGTTTATAGTTTGGGGAAGTTGGCTGGGGCAGAAAGAAATTAAGCAATTTACCTATGGCCATAGAGCCAGAATAGATTAGAGAAATCTGAATCCATATCTTTGTGAGAATTAAGTCTCTTCCTTAGCCATTAGGCCTTGATAATTTTCATATAGGGTTTTAAAGTTTGCCAAGTTCTTTACATTACATCATTTGATCCTAAAAATTACTCTGCTGTAGAAACTCACTGTTATTTGTTATTGAAGATGAGGAAATAGGATCAAAATGCAAAGTCATTTATATGGGGTAACAGAGCTAGGAAGTACCTTGGGTTTGATTCCAAACCCAGGCCTTCCTGCCTATTGAGCCTTAAAGCTCAATACTTTAACTACTCTGGGGCATTGTCTCTCAGAATGAAATTGACATCGTTCATTGAATTATAAAAAAAAAAAAAATTAAAAGATCACCTCTGACAAATGTAGGGAATTTTTATTTCCTATTATTCTTGGCCAAAGGGGAAAAAAAAAAAGACAAACCATTCAGGTTTTTCCCTATGGCAGAAACATTAGCATTATGATGAAAAATATGAGAAGTGAAACACTTTACAAAGATTATAGGAAAACAAATGAATAGACCAATTGTAAGATGATGGGAATGTGATAGCGAAACAGCCCCAACAAAGGATAGGAGTATGCAAAGAGGGCTTTTTATTGTTATTATGTTGGATCTGTAATGGCGGGTAATAAAAGCATCAGTAGGGTGTGCAACCTCGCACTCAGTTTTAGGCTCTCTATCACAGTTAGTATGCTTTTTATACATAAAGAAGGGAAACATTAATCTGAACTACTAAATCAATAGTTTATTAAGAAATAAAATGAGGCAAAGAATGAAAGACTATGTTTCCTTTTCCCATTTATGCTATCGACTTACTCTCTTACAGTCTAGCTTTTCTTGGTGATAAAATGGAAGATTTCATTTTTATGGAAAGAGTTTTGAGATTCCCAAGTAAAGATGTTTAATCAATGAAAAATGACCAAAATTGATAACTCCTCCCAATATTTAGAGCCATCTCTTTCCCTAAATAAAAAGCTTTGTCTTCTAGGAAGTTCATCTGGCAGGTAAGTGTAGATAAAGTTTATGTCTCCAATGATTGAAATGATATCGATTGCATTTTCTTTAAATGAGGAATGAGAAATGGCTTGCGCACTTGTGCACTTGTTGTCAAGGCAATTTTTTTCACCCATCAATCCCAACCCTCCCAGTATGGCTAGTTATATCTAGTTGTTTTATATTTGCATGCAAATTTTATTAAAATTCATTTAAAACTCTTCCAAACTTGGCTGATTTCTACCTTTTCAATCTTCGTACACATTAGTGTCCCTCATATATTTTGACACTGTCATGTTGGTTTTCATATTATGCTCTATCATTTATCTCTATGTCTTTGCAATGATTATTCCCCATCCCTTGAATGAATTCTCCTTATTATGCCTGATTTCCTTTAACATGCAGCTTAACATCCTACTTCTTGATCTGTTTTTTCATTTCCTTCCTATTATAGCTCCTCAAGTCCAGAAAGACTTTGGATCTAGTCCTAATTTGACATGTTAGGCTATGTGACCTTGGACAAGTATTTATCCTCTCACTTCTCACTCCATCCCAAACTATCATCTATTTATTAAGTACCTATGATGCAGCATGCAAATTAGCATGCAAATATTGTACACACAAGTCTCCCATTAGAATGTAACTCCAAACAGGTATTGTTTCACTTTTGCCTTCCTATTATCCAACACTTAGCCCAATGCCTCCAAAAAGCAAACACTTATTGATTGATTAATTGAAGAATGTATGCACAATTCCTTGAAAATGACATTTTGATGTGGAAGTTTATAGAAATATCTTGGGACACCTTTGCCTCTAGAATGTTTTTTCCTCTTCTCCCCACTCTCTCACTGCTACTCATATGTTGATACTTTAATCTCTAAGGGCACATTCCATCCACTCTGTAGCTGTTTGTACACACTTATTTCTATATGTGTTGTCTCCTTTATTAGAATGAATCTCCTCAAAGGCAAGGACTATGGTGTGGTTTTTTTGGTTGTTTGTTTGTTTATGAATTTCTCAGCACTTAGTACTATGCCTGGCATATAGTGACTACATAATAAAAGTTTGTTGATTAAGAGTATTATGCAATAAAAGGCAAGCAAAATTTGTTTCTGAAATAAGCGATTTTCATGATATGCTTGGAGTTACTTTAGTTATTGCTTCCCCCAATTATGTAATCATAAATCACATGTCAGCTAGAATTTTAATAATCTAATAGCAATCATTTTATTTCAAGAAGTAATTTATTAGCAGTAAACTTTTTAAGAGTCAAATTAACTGTACTTCCCAGAATCCACAAGAAAAAGGAAAAAAAGAAAAGAAACCAAGGTATTGAACTCTGCTTTGGGGAAAATGCCCAGTTTTTAAATGTGAGAATATCTCTAGTGACAGCTTTGTAGGTTGTTGTATTTACAATGTACTTAATAGAATCAATGTTAAGTGGGAAGAATGAAAGGAATAAGGGACAAAAAACAGCAAGAGAATATGGCATAGCAAAGATTCTCCCATTCATAGTGTTAAGGACTAATCTAATTATTCTTATTCCTGCTGTGCATTTCTCTTTATCTTTATGAACAATTCACTGTATTTGTAATATGCATATGCACTCCAAAATAGATTGTGTTTATCTTCATGGGGGAGTCTAGGAGTCTTTATTATATGTGCCTATCTTTGTTGTTTTCATTCAATTGATTTTTAGTCATGTCCTACTGTCTGTGACCCCATTTAGCATTTTCTTAGCAAATGTAGTGGAACTGAATTTCTGCTTCCTTCTCCAGCTCATGTTATAGATGAGGAAACTGAGGCAAACAGGATTAAGTAATTTGCCCAGGGTCACATAGCTAGTGTCTGAGGTGACATTTTAACATAGATGCTTCTCCCTCCCTTTCTCTGTCTCTGTCTCTGTCTCTGTCTCTGTCTCTCTCTCTCTCTCTCACACACACACACAAACAAACACAGGAGTTTTTAGATGGATATACATATAATAAAGATACCTTTATGCCCCCACTATCTTTTGTAGATAACTCTTACCTAAACTTGAATCAGAGACCTTTATGTGTTTTATTCAAAGATGATTACAATTTTGCTTTCTTTCAGAATTCTTCTACTTAAATGAGAAATCAACCCGGAACACACACATGTACACATATGAATGCATTCATACAATTTCATATAAATTGATTCACCTAGCTCTAGCTCTCATAAAGGAAGATAATGGAAAATAACATTCCTACAGGTTTTAAAGCTGTAGGAAATTGAGGTTGCAGTACATTGTAAAGATAGGGATTGAGATTATCCTCAGCTAAAAACTACATTGATTAAAAGTTTTTAGCAACACTTGGAAGTCTCCAGTGTCTGGAGGATGAGTGAATCACTTCAGGGACTAATAAAAATTTAAAAAAAATAAGGGGATAGTGTTTGTTAGGTTCAATCCTTTGGAGCCAAACGCATGTTCTCCAAGTATCCTGAAGAATGGAACTTCTCAGTATCATTAAGTATAAATAGAAGAAATATGCAGAGGGGAAGGTTTTCTCCACAGTAAAAGTTGAATTTCTTCAGGCATCTTTGGCTCTGTTTCAACCTCCCTTACCCCGCTCCTTTTTTAGCTTGCATGCAAATGATACAAAGTTTTAGTGTAAAGAAGGGCAGAACTGATACTTAATTAGTATCATTACACACCTTCTTAATAAGTCAAGATGATAAATCTGTGTCTAATGCACAAGAATATTCTAAGTCATTTCTAAATAAGTCTAGACTTATTCACTAGCAGACTCTGATGCATTACATAGGAATTGGAAAGCAAATTAATACTATGATAAATGAATAAAAAGGACTTCACTATTTATTATTTATGTTTAGTTGTTTCCTATTTTAAAAAAAAAACTATAAGTGCAGCAGATAAGTAAGTTCATGAACTCTATAGAGAAAATGTTTTTTGAGTTCAAAGCAAGTATAAGCATATGAGCCTAGCTGATAAATGAGGTAGCAAATTAGTTTTTGAAGATCCATATAAGAATGAAGCAGTAAAAAAAATAAATAAATAAGAACACTCTAAGAGAAAGGCAACCACATATTCATTTACACAGATTTATTCTACTTTGATTCATATACATATATTTTATATGATGTGATCAGTGTTCCAATCCACCATGTCCATTTATGGAGCATGCCAGACATTAGTAGCTTTAGACATTTTCAGTAGCATAAGCATAGTTTCCAAAACCAGGTCTCTAGGCAGAAATATAAAAAAATCCCAAATCTCTCTTTGATCCCCTTCTACTCCTTTATTTTGCAGTAAGAGTCTTTATACCAAGAAAAAGATCTGACTTTAGAATTCCAACAATATCTGCCCTCTTGTGAAATACATTACACTTACAAAGCACTTTTCTCATTCTTTTACTCCTATTAACCCCTTTCCCCAGTGAGTACAGATTTCAAGTTTTAAGGAATTTTTATTAAAGAAAACAAATTTGATCTATTAATGACCAATAATCTAAGTATTTCCTCCTGGCAATATTTTTAAAAGATGCGCTGATTAATTCAAATGAATCTCTGATTAGTGGATCATAGGTAGAAAGTCTGTTCTATATTTTTACAAACTTACCTTGTTATATTCCCAGGTTGCCAGGGCAGGCAATTTTGGGGTGGGAAGCACAGCAGGGCATTAAAGTTTCATTATCACCTAAGACTTATTTTCTTTTTGGAGGGGACATTTTAAAAATATGTATTTATTTAAAATTAAATACAAAATAGGAAAAAACAAAATAGAAAAAGAAAAAGATAAAAAGGAAAAAAACAAACAAAAAAATCATTGTCGTGTGCCCAATAGAACATCAGGGTAAGATGTAACAAAATATAAACAATATATAAAAATAATCAAGAAAGCATATATATTAATAGATAACTTTATATTCATGACCATCCATCTTTACTTTGCTTCCTTATAGGTTATTCTTTTATTCTCTGCTGCTTATTCTTTTTTTCCTCTTTCATCCTCCCCCCAAATAGGCTACAGTTAAACATGGATATATATGTATATATATATAAGCAGAAATATCATACACATATCGATATACACATACATACACCTATATGCATACACTTACATATATCACACACACACATATATATATGCATTTACACTATATAGATATGCATCTAAAACAATATTAATATGATTGGTATATAATGTAGTTCTCTCTTGATTGAATCCTAAGTTTGGCTTTGTCTGAGATCAATAATTACTAGCTCCTTTTTTCCTCTAATAAATTCTGCTCTTGATCTTTGCTATTGTGTTTGCAGATATCTTTCATTTCCTATCCTATCTTTTACTTTAGTTCTACTCCTTTACTTGCCTTGCTATTACTTAAACTCCTCCCACTCATGGATCTCTTCCTTATCTTCTCCCCCATTGTTTCCTTCCTTCTTTGTCCCATTCACATTAGTCTACACACTTTGTCACACTGCCATAAATCTATACCCACCGTATCCTATTCTCTTCTCCCCTGTTTCTTTATAGATTTTGGAGGATGACATACCCTTCATGGTATGTATGTATGTATACACACACACACACACACACACACACACACACAATTTAATTTTCACAATGATCAGCCCTACTACCCTATCTAATGCCTCTGTCTCCATTCTTCCTCTACACTTTATTTCTATAGGTAACTTTTATATTTGCCTAGATAGTTTTGATTCTTAGAGTCAGATCATACTCAGTTTTGCCTCAATTTTTCTTTTAAACTACATATAATGACTAATGTCACTCAGACATATGATTATATTTCCATGTATAAAACATAAACAGTTTGTCCTTGTTTAGTCACTTGAAATTAGTCTGATGCTAGCCTTATATGTTAAATTTTCTATTGAATTCAGAAAAAAATCCTGAAAATCTGTGAGTTCATTGAAAGCCCTTTTTTCATTCAATATTATGCTTAATTTTATTGTATATGGTATTTTTGATCACAGGTCTAGTTTTTTTTTTGATTGTTGAGATATGATATTCTAGAATTTGTAGTCTTATTTTAGGTGCTGATAAATCCTGTACAATTCTAATTGTAACTCCAGCATATTTGAATTGTTGTTATTGTTTGTTTTTTGCAAAAAATAATTCTCTTTGACCTAGAGGTTTCAAAATTTAGCAATAATATTCCTATGTTTTTTCCTTCTAGGATTTCTTTGAGGTGGTGATCAGCAGATTTTTTTCTATTTTTCTTTCCCCTCTTATTCTATCACTTCAAAACAATTTTCTTTGATTAAATCTTATAAAATTATGTTAAGGTTCTCATTTTTTTGGACATAGTTTTCAGGTAATTCAATTATTCTTGGGTTTTCTCTTCTTGATCTATTCTTTAGATCTGTTGTTTTTCTTATGTTTCATACTCTGTTTTATTTTTTCCTTCTTTATATTTTATTTTGTTATTTCTTGGTCTTTTATAGCTTCACTGGCTTCCCCTTGCTCAATACTAATTTTCAAAGAATCTTTTTTCTTCTTTAAGTCTTTGGATCTCCTTTTCTAATTGGTTAATTTTCTTTTTATAGTCTTCTTCTGTTTCTTTTTGCTGAGGCAACTGGGGTTACGTGACTTGCCCAGAGTCACAGAGCTAGGAAGTGTCTGAGACCAGATTTGAACTCAGGTCCTCCTGACTTCAGGGCTGGTTCTCTAACCACTGCACCACCTAGCTGCCCCTAGTCTTCTTATGTTTCTTATATAGTTTTTATTTTATTATTTTGTTATCTATCTATTATTGTTTATTTTTTATCAATCTGTCTTATTTAATTTTTAAATTTTTTTTTGAGTTTTTATCAATTTTTTTCTAGGCAGATAGCCACTTAAAGTTACTCTTTGTGTAAGAGAGGTGTTTTTTGTTGTTGTTTTTTACTTCAGTGTCCTTCTCTGAAGATGAATCCTGGTTTTCCTTAGTCCCATGGTAAGTTTCTGTGGTTGTGTTCTTTCTCCTTTGCCTTTTCATTTTTTAAAAATGAGAATTTTTAGTGTAACTGCCTCTAATTGTGGGGGTGTGAGGATATGTTGCCTCTGCCTTTACTTCATTTCACCCATCTGAGCTGGAACTCCAAACCAAGAACTCTACTCTCCTGTAAGCAACTGCAGCCAGCAGCTTCCCCGCCCCACTATTGCAGTCATAGGGTGTGCTGACTCCTTCTGTAGGGCTGCCTTTCTACAGAACAGTCTGGCATTCCTTATTAGGATAGGTTTCCTCAGTCTTTTCATTCTCAGACCTCCTTTCCTCCCACCCACACATCCTAGGCAGTCTGGGAGGTAAAAGTATATGTGGTTTGGAGTGAGGCTACCTGGGAACTCACCTAGCTCCAGGACTCCTGCTGGTATTTGTACAAAACTAGCCTGGAGATATTTACACCTCAGATCTGATCCTGGGTTCTTATTTTGGTCTTCTCAGGTTGTCCCAGGAGGGCCCCTATTCTGCCCAAAGTCTTACTTGTGTTTAACCTGTTTACCCCAAGGATCAAGTTTGTTTTATTTGTGGGGGAAATCTGGAGAGCTTGGAATTTTTTGACCTATTCTTCCATCTTCCCAGAATTTTTCCTAAGACTTATTTCTAAGGAAAGTATGCTATCTATGTCTAACTTATAGAGCAAAAGTAGGAAACATCAGCTTTAGAAAACAAATTTTCTCTACTCTATTTTCATATCCATCTCTTGCCACTCATGGCAACAATACTCCAATTTTTCATTGATCCAGAAGTGTTTCCTATAAAGCACTTAAGTTACATTCCTATAGTTAAAACATTTCAAATTAGGTGTTATTTTTTCAGTAATGTACTTCCTCCTATAACTCTAGTTTCAATTAATGAATGAATGCTTACTTTATGCCTGCTAATTTGCTAAAGGCAGGAGATACAAAATATAAAAAATCAGAATTTCCTCTGCCCTCAAAGAACTTATATTCTAGAATAGAAGCCATCATACCCCTAGTATGGCTGTTTGGGTCTAGAAAGCCATAACAGGAAAGGTAAGTAGAACTATAGGGCAATTGACTTATCTTTTCTAAGATCATCTTTTCTAAGAAAAATAGTTTTGATTTGGGTACAAATCCCAGAGCTGGAGGTGGAAAACTGAGGGATTGGGGGTGGGGGAATGGAGCAGTGGGGATGGGGGAGTGGAGCAGTGGAGATATGGACAAAGAACAGCATAGTGGGACTGAGTCAGGAGAAATATAGAGAACTTACAAGAACATGAAGCCCGTGCCCCTGTGCAAGAGTTAAGAGTGCCAACTTGCAAGCCAAATATGTGGTGAGTTGGCCTGGAAAAGAAGATTACTAAAAGGCATACTGTATACTTTTTCTTTTAAAATTGATTTGAAACATATTTTTAAATTTTGCTTATATGCAATTTTGGTAATTATTTTGATATTTTCTCTGGTACTCATTCAACTATTTGTTTATAACATTTCAATATAAATATTCATATCTTGATTAATTAAAATGATCTGACTCCAAAGTCACCTATTTACAATTTTATTGATAATAAAATATTTGTTTGAAAAAAGTGTAGATTAAGGGTTCTTCACTTTTTATGTGTCATGGACTACTATGACAAAATGGTAGAGTTTATAGACTCTTCTGTTGCATGAAATAAAAATATACAGGACTGCCAACAAATAAATTATGTGAAAGTAGAGTTATCAAAATATATAAGAAAGAGAACATGTTCATGACAACTAGATTAAGAAAACCTTGTATGGTAGAAAGAGTCTTGTTACTTGGATCAGAAGACATTTTCTTAGACTGAAATTCAAATTCAATCTCAAAAACTTACTATGTGACCCTAACTGAAACTCTTTGTCTTAGCTTCCTCAACTGCAAAATGTGAATGATAGAAACAGCTTTGACTATTTTCCAGAATTGTGAGGATCCAAAAAGATAATGATTCAAAGTGCTTAGGAAAGTGTCTGGCATATATTAAGCCCTATATAAATGTTAATCTTTGTTATTAGTATCATATTATTATTAACATTTCCTGAGATTTCAAGAATCCCTGAGATTCAACATCCCTGACAAATGGTCATCCAATCTCTCTTTAAAGTTTCAGGTGATGGGAATTCCTTTACCTCTTAAACTTGGTTGGACCTCTGTAAAATATTAGGGTAAATTTTTTCTTGTAATAAGCCAAAATATGCTTTCTGAAACTTCCATTCAAAACTAACTTACTATTGCCTTGACCATATGAAAATTCTTCAAATACTTGAAATCAGCAATCATGTTCTCCTTAAACCTCTATCCCCCCCAGAAGGATAATTCATATCAATGAAGATACCTAAAAAGCAGTCTCTATTCTGCCTGTCATGCAGTAGCTATTAAAGAAATGCTTGCTGAATGATTGTTGGCTGTCTCTTTGGTTCATGGGCCAATAAGGATCAAGCAATTCCATTAGATTATAAATTTCTTCAGGCAGGGATTGTTTTTTGCTTTTTTATATATTCTTACTGCTTAGCACAGTATGGGGCTTATTGCAGATCTTTAATAAATGTTTACTGATCCATTGATTCATTAAATAGATTAATTTTCATTGGTGCTTATTATATCATTGAGAAAAAAGTAAAAGCAATGGAAAAATATAGTTAAAATTCTAGGAAATCGGTTCTATAATTTCCACTACAATGATAATCTATTACTTAAAGTCAATA
>JAJPUD010001297.1:385081-409510 GCA_023553655.1 Myrmecobius fasciatus | reverse complement strand
CTCTCTCTCTCTCTCTCTCTCTCTCTCTCTCTCTCTCTCTCTCTCTCGTCATCTCTCTGCCATATCTCTGTCTCTGTCTCTCTCTGTGTCATCTCTCTGTCATCTCTTTCTCTCTGTGTCATTTCTCTCTGTCTCTGTCTCTCTGTTTCTGTTTCTCTCTGTCTCTAGGTCTGTCTCTCTGTCTCTGTCTCCCCATCCTTCCCTTTCCTCCCTTCCTCCTTTTTCCTCTCTTTTTCCCCTTCTCTCTGTATTTAAACAAGTACAAATGTGCAGGAACATAATGGGCATTAACATGATTGTGTGAGATTTTTTATTGCAAATTTGATTATACTTAGTAAACTACAATGTGTGATTTTTTAATGATTTCTTTCCACTTACATTTCTCTGTAATATTCAAAAAAATTTGACTTCTAAAAAGGATGAAACTGAAATATATAAGATATAAACACTTCAAGTACATAAACATCTGATAGGGATACACTAATTTGACTAAATTTGCAAGCTTTTGAACCATAGCCACAAATCATAGATTGACTTAGTAAGTCTATTTGTTGTATAAAAACTATTTCCTTCAATTCATAAGAAAAAATCCCCTGCCCCAGAAACTTTATTGAAATCTATCTTAGCTAAAAAGAAAAAAAGGTAAAATCAACAATAGCAAAACACATGACTCTCTTTCAAAGTTCTCTTGAAAGTATCTGAGGCATTGAAGAAGAAATAACTGAAATGGGCAAGTATTTTTTTGTATATTTTTCACCTCCATCAGTGTCTGGGTATGTCCTTCTAGTACTCTCTCATATCCTGCTCGGAATCATATGCACATCTTAACTTAGGGCTGTGCAGATAAATGTTTAACAACCAGGTCTCTAAAAATCAACACACTTAAGTTTAATTTTCACTATTAATATTTTCTCCATCATTTTCCTTAGTCTAAACAATCAATAAAATATCAAATAAAATTCTGACTCAAAGTGTTGGCCCACATTGAAAATTTAATAATTAGCCTACTCCAGCCTGTTCAAACTGGCTCTAACCTGCCAGAGATTCCAGAGATCCTTAGTAGATAGCAAGAGACTTACCTGTAGATGATGAAGCTTGAAACAGTGGATATTCAAAGCCACTTGCCCAGTGTATCCCCAATTTCCCTAATGAATAGTCAGCCTTTCTCCTTATGTTAAATTTCCCACTATTCTATCTGCTTTCTATTCTTTCTAATCATAAAGTTCCAGCAAAATCATTTGAAAGAGATTGGGATAATCTGTATTATCCCATTCTTGCTTGACTTTGGAACAGGGTATTTAGTGCCAAATATTTTTTAAAGAATTGCATGATCATAGCACTGGGAACTTAGAATATGGAATTGGGAGGGTTTGTAATTGAAATCATGCCTTCCTGCTTCATCGTTTTGGAGATGTAGAAACTGAGACCTACAGAAGTTGTACCTTTTCCAATATGCCAAGGTTGTTTAGCAGTACTTTCAATTGTGTCTGACTCTTTGAGATCTCATATGAGGTTTTCTTGGCAAAAGCACTGGAGCAGTCAACATTTTCTTCTGCAGTTCATGTTACATTGAGGCAAACAGGGTTAAATGATTTGCCTAGGGTCACATAGCTAGTAAAAGGTTGAGGCCTGATTTGAATTCAGGAAGATGAGTCTTCCTAACTCCAGGCCTGGTGCACTATAGAGAGCATCATGGATGTGACCTTTAGTAGGAAAACAAGGGCTAGTAGAACTGAAGTTCTGACTGCCAGATCAACACTCTTTGAATGTTTATCTTGTGGATTTGACTGGTTGCACTTTATAAAAAATACTAAATCATTACATCTTACAATTAAAATTGAAATTATGTTAATAAGAGCTGAACAAGAAATGCCTACCTAGTTTCCTAGTTGGATGTACTTGTCACACAGAGAAATTGGTTTCTATCGGTGTCAGGTTTCTCACATTTCCCATTATGGATCTTAAGAAAAACCAACCACAGCAACAGAATAAAAAGTGTATTTAGAAAGAGAGAAGAAACTCAAGTTTAACAATTAAAGAGCCTAAGAAACACTGAGCTTAACTAAAATATTAAAAAGATAAAACTCTAAGACAAGCCTTGAATATACTTAAGACTTTATCCTAACTATTGACCTCAAAAACTCAACATTAAAAATGTTCTAAAGTGTATCTGAGAATAGATAGGAATTACAATATAAATGTCAGTTATAATTGTAAAATAAAACATTGCCACATTCCTCAATGAATTTTATAAATAATAGTTATTTTTCAGTGTCCAAAGGGTTAATTTTTTTTTATATCCACAGGACTCCTAGATCAACCTTTGATTGTCAAGATACAATTAATATACAAGAGCCATCTGTGAGTGTCACTTATCCTCAGGGCCTATAAGTATAAAAACAGTAACACACTGTGAAAGTAATGGTAACACTTAGAGGTCCCATTATTATTAATTCATTTGACATTCACTGTAATCACACTGGTCTTAATGAATTCATTTGGTGTGTGAATATTACATGTACTTTAAAATACTCTATTGTAAATCAATGATAATGAATATGTCAAATTTTTTAAAAATACTCTGGCTTACATGGCTTAGATGTTTAAATAAAGTATATAAAAAACTCAGTGTTTTAAAGATAGAGCTCACTATTGTTTTATTTGCTATAGTGTAGAGCAAATATAAAGCAACTAAATCATTTCATGGCACAGTAGATAAAGAGTTCTATTATGGAGTCAGAAAGCACAAGTTTGAGCTCAGTCTTCATTTCACATATTTTCATTCTATATGACTGTAGACAAGTCACAAATTTTCTGGATTTATTTCCTTCATTTGTAAATTCAGAATAAAAATATTTGTACTATTGAGCTTATAGGTAGTAGTGAAGAAAGCTGTCTGTATATTATGAAGTGCTTTATGAATATGAGACACAAGGATGACTTTTAAAAAATACTATTAAGCACCAACTGGCACCTATTCCTATGCTGGGAACTGTATGCTAGAAGTTACGTACTTTAAAGTCAGAAACATAGATTCAGACATTTTCCTAGGTGAAAAAGGCAATAAATGATTTTTATACTCTATATTTGGATCTTCAAATAACATTATGTATTATTTAAATGAATGCCAACACATATTGGAGGGAATCAGGTGAAGAAAGAATGGGAGAAATATGAATAGGAGGAAAAAGAGGAGAAGATGTGGTAATAGGAGAAGGGAAAAGAGGTGGAGGAAAAAGAAAAGAAAGAGAGGAGAGGAAGGAGAAGAGGAAAAGGAGGATGGAGAAGAGGGAAGAGAAACATGGAGCAGAAGAAGAAGAGTAGGAAGGAGGAGAAACAAAGGGGAAGAATGAAGGAAGGAGAAGGAAGAAGAAGAAGAAGAAGAGGAGGAGGAGGAGGTTTTTTCACTTACATTATTTTTAGTCATTGTGCTGTGCTTATTTCACTTTTCATTCATCACCATATAAATCTTCTCCAGTCCAAATCTTGTGTCAGATGCTAACAAGCCCTGTAATCCTAGACAAATTGTGTAACCTATCTTAGCCTTAGTTTTCTCTTCTGTAAAATGGGGGTAATAATAGCACTTACCCCATAGAAAAGTTATCAGAATAAAATGAAAATAGAATATGTTCTACAAACCTTAAAGCTCTTTTTTACACATTATTTATTATTATTATACAAAGTTTGCAGCTATTATATCTGCCTGTCTTTTACCACTGAATGATTTATGCCACATATTTTCTACTTTTACTACAATCTCCAAAAGACAAACCTCTTGGAACTTTGTTCAACACTCTGTAGTATGTGCTTTATATCCTGTCAACCAGTTGAAACACCATTTTAGGTTGGTCACTTTATTTCTATACACATGCATCTCCAAAATGTACTGATGAACCCAACATGCCAAAGTTCAGCTATGGGCATATCTACCAAATTCTTCCATTCCTATCCCAAAACTTTAGAAAATTGCTAGAGAAATTTCAGAAAAAGGCTAATGGATGGAGGTGTAGAGAGGGGGAAATTAGGTGTCACAGTGAATAAATAATTGGTCCTGGAGTCAAAGGACCTCAGTTCAAATCCAGTTTAACAATGATTGCCTTCCAAAAAAAGCAAATGAACAAACAAGGTTAATAGTTAATTTATGGTAAGCTCAGAAAGTCACATCATTGGTTCCTGATAATTTCATTCCTTTCCTGTCCATTCTCCAGCTCATAATAGCCAAACTTTCAATCTCCTCAAGTTCTAGCTTCCTCCCCTGGCCCAATCCCTCTGTGCAAATAATTTCTGTTTTACAAAGATGGAATTCTTATTGTGTGTTTCCATATCTTCTTATATTTATCTCAATATCCTTCTCTCCTATTTTCCTTTCTTCTAGATTTAGAAGACAAAAATCTTTATATTTATATACATCATCTCTTTCTTTCATATTCTCTATAAAATTTTCCCTCAATTATCTCATCCATCTCTAGATTCCTCAACCTGTTGTTCTCCATTGCTTCCCCCTTATTTATAAATATATATAAGTCTCCATTGCCTTAAGATAAATTCTTTATAAAATCTTTTTTAATCTACTAGATACTATTCTCCCCTTCCTTTTCACAACCAAACTTCCTGTCAATGTCATCTCTTTCTACTTCTTGATCATCTTGCATGTTTTTCCCCTGTCTCCATTTTCTTCATTGCAGCACCAAATACTGTTACTCAACTCCTATTTAAAAGTCTTTTCTCGGGGCAGCTAGGTGGAGCAGTGGTTAGAGCACCAGCCCTGAAGTCAGGAAGACCTGAGTTCAAATCTGGTCTCAGACACTTAATATTCCCTAGCTGTGTGACCCTGGGAAAGTCACTTAACCCCAATTGCCTCAGCAAAAAGCAAAAAAAAAAAAAAAAAGTCTTTTCTCAAATCCAGATTAATATATGGGTAACTTTCCCTTCTCCCCAGATTTAATCTGAAAGCTCTTCTAATCGAAAGTTTTGAGGGAAAGTAAAGGACAGTAATGATAATAGAATTTGAATTGATACCACATTTGTCCCACATTGAGGGAGAGATTGACTGGAAGTGATACCCACATTTGAGGGAGAAGGGAATACAAGAGAAAAGGAAATGAAGAATGGTTCTTCTGTCTCTGGGAGGTCAACAGGAAACTTAAATATAGTGTCCAGTATGGAATAATTATTGAGGCATAGAATAAAATTTCATTGCCTCTGATATTTAGGAAAAGAGGAATCCCATTAATTGGAAAACCACAAGAGATAACATCCATTAATGTTTGAACAGTTAAAAATTTTATAAGATTTTAATCAACAAAGTTTCCAGGGAGAAGAGCATGCAAAAAAAATTATGCAAATAATAACATTCATCCAGATAGAAGTTGCACATGAGAAATATTGTTTTTAAATTTTTCTAGCAGTTTAGTGACCAGTTAAAACAATGTAGAACATGTTGTACATATATGCAAAAACACAGGAAACTGATGCAAGGTTGTGGGAAAGGAAAACTCCCTCATTTTGGGGAGGGAATAACATTTAAAAAATAATTAAGTGATCGAATTTACTTGATACAGTTAAAAATTAAACCTGTCAATTTTAATATGACATTGTTACATCTGAAATAAACTTAAGTGATATTTTATAAATAACAAATAAATGAGTGGATAAATAAATAAATAAAAGTCATTTCTCCCTAATCATTCAAGAAAGGGCACTATCTTGGTCTCCAATACCTCATAGTCAACCATGTGTAGTTTATTCTCACAAATATGTTTCAATGGTACCTCAAATTCAAGATCTCTCAAACTTAACTTGGCTCTAAATCAGCTTCTCCATATATTTTTCTCTCTTTAAAAACAATAGCACAATTTCCGTGGTCATATAGCTCTGAACTTTGTTTTTTTCCCTGATTTAAAATTTTATTTTTTTAAGTTATACATTTACATTCTTTTTTTATATGTCTCCATATGAATCACTTTGGGAGAGAAAAATCAGAAAAAAAGGAAAAACAGTTATGAGAAAAAAAGCAGAAAGACAAAAAGTGAAAACAGTATACTTAGATCCTCATTCAGGCGCCATAGTTCTCTCTCTTTGGATATGGAGGGAATTTTCCATCCAAAGTTTATTGGAATTGTCTTGGATCATTGAATTGCTGAGAAGAGCTAGATCTATCATAGCTGATAGTCACACAATTTTGCTGTTGCTGTGTATAGTTCTGTTCACCATTTTTAATGGAACAATAATATTCTATTACTTTCATATACCATAACTTTGTCAGCTATTCTCCAATTGACAAGCATTTACTCAATTTCCAATTTCTTGTTACCACTGAAAGAGGTTCTATAAACATTTTTGCACATGTGGGTCCTTTCCCCTCTTTTGTTCTTTGGGATAAAGACCCAGTAGTGGAACTGCTGAGTCAAAGGGTATGCACAAGCAATGGAATGTTATTGTTCTGTAAAAAATGATGAACCAGCTGATTTTAGAAAGTCCTGAAAAGATTTAAGATTTACATGAACTGATGCTGAGTGAAACAAGCAAAACCAGGAATACCTTGTACACAATAACCACAAGAATGTGCGATAATCAGCTATGAAAGACTTGGTTCTTCTCAGTGGTTCAGTGAAACAAAAGAATCCCAATAGACTTTGGATAGGAAATGCCACCTGAATCCAAAAAAAGAACTAGGGAGACAATGTAAATCAACACATACTATGTTCACTTCTTTTTTCTGTTTTTTTTTTTTTAATCTCTCTTAAAGGTTTTGCCTTTTGCTCCAATTTTTCTCTCCCAACATGATGCATAAAACAATGTGCATTAAAAATAAATAATTTTTTAAAGCTTATGCACAGCTTTTGGGGCTTAGTTCAAAATTGCTCTTCAGGATGCCTAGATCAATTCACTGCTCTAACAAAAATACACTACTGTCCCAGTTTTCCCACATCCCCTACTATAGTTATTATTATCTTTTCCTGTCACCTTAGCCAATCTGAGAGATTTGAAGTGGTACTTCAGAGTTATTTTAATTTGCATTTCTCTAATCAATTGTGACTTAGAGCATTTTTTATATGACTATAAATGGCTTAAATTTTTTTCATCTGACAATTGCCTATTTTTTTCCCTTTGCCCACTTGTCAACTGTGGAATGACTTGTATTTTCATAAATTTGACTCAGTACTCTTCATATTTGAGAAATGAGGCTTTTTGTCAGAAACATTGCCTATAAAAATTGTTTCCCAGATTTCTGTTTCTGATGTTGGTTTTGTTTGGGCAAAACCTTTATAATTGAATGTAATCAAAGTTATCTGTTTTGTATTTCATAATGTTTTCTAGTTCTTCTTTGGCCATAAATTCCTTTCTTCTTTACAGATCTAATAGGTTAACTATCCCTTGCTCTCCTAATTTATTTATAATATAACCCTTTAAGCCTAAATCATGTTATAATATAACCCTTTAAGTCCATTTTCACCTTATCTTGGTATAGGTGTGAGATCTTGACCTATGCCTAGTTTCTAGCAGATAATTTCCTAGAGTTCCTAATAATTTTTTTTTCAAATAGTGAGTTCTTATACTGGAAACTGGAATCTTTAAACTTCATGTATTTTACAGCTTCCCACCCTTTCTCTTTGTCTCCTCCTCTACACCTTTCATTTGCACCTAATGCTATTACCATCAGGCAAACAAGATTTGTGGTCATTTTCTTACTATGAAGCAGCTATAGTCAGAATCCCTGGTCTGGTGTTTTTAGTATGGTGGTTCATCATATTTAATTAGCAGAGACATTTAGTTTCTTATTTTATTCTCCCTCACTCAAGAATGACAACAAAAGAAAATCAGATAAGACCTTGTGTGTTAGACCATTATGATTCTGGGGATACTTTGTTTCTGGGTGACTTTCCCCTGGCATTCATATAATTCCTATAGTGTATAAAAACTTAAAGTTTTTATGCCAGATTTTTGAATTGTCTGTGGTCTTTATAGAGAATATCAATGGATTAGGTGCTGACCTTGTTGCCAGATCAATGACACCAGCATCCTAAACAGAAACTTCTGAGCCTGTCTTATTTTCTCAGATGTATTTGTTCCAGAGCCATGGCTTTCTGGTAAACCTCTTCAGGCATAATCTCATTTATATTGGGATCTTTTCTTTCTACTGTACCATACATAGTTCAAGTATTCATCACTATATGACTTGACTATGAAATAATTTTCTAATTCTATGAAATTTAATCTCCATTGCTAACTACTTGCTATATTGCAAGCATGATTTGTAGATGATACCTCAAATTCAGCATTTCTATAAACAAATATCATAAACACAGGTACTTCAATCTGCCCTCTAAGGCCATTTACTCTATTTGGAAGTCACATATTTCATGCTGAGTCATTTGGAATTTTTGTTGGTCATTGTGTTAAGGGATTACCAAGTCTTTCAAAGTTCATTATCTTTGAAATATTGCAATTTTTGTATATTCTTGGTTTTGCTTATAACACTTTATATCAGTTCATATAATTTTTCTGGGTTTTCCTAAAACTATCTTCTTCATAAAATGTATGTCCCACAATACAGCTTTCATCTACATTGTCAAATGGACTTATTTAACTTTATTTATATCATTCACAAAATAATTATATAGCCATAATTATCTGAAAGAAATATCATACTTTCAATTAATATTGTAGTGAACAAATATATAGAAGATGATCGCCGTGGCATCTATAAAAAAAAGTCATCATATTATACTTTATTTATCATGAGTACTTTCATATATTTTCAAGTATATATGAGTATCACATATATTTTCTTTTCTAAAATGATATATTAACTGAAGTTACCCAAAACAAAGAATACTAGATGTGAAATCAGGAAGAACTGAGTTAAAATCCCACCTCAGATACTTTCTTAATACTATGTTCCTTTGGGCAAATCATTCACATATCTCAGCCTTAGTTTCCATTTATAAAATGAGGATAATAATAGTATTTATCTTGGTGTTTTACTGTGAAGGTCAATTGAGGTCATATATGTAAAGTGCTTTGCAAATCTTTAAGCATTACATAAATACTAGCTACTACTATCATTACATTATAGAATACCAATACTATACTCATTTCATTTGCTTCCTAGTTTTATTTGTGGTTGTTGTTTTTAATTATGAGAACGCCTTTTAAAGAAAATATAGGACTTAAAAGAAAAGTCTTCACATTATTTCAACAGGAAGGTGACATGGACAATTCAACTGAATGAATATTTACTAAGTGGGCTCAGATCTTGACTTAGCCATTCACCAGTTATGTGACCATGGGAAGGTCCCTTTATAGCTCTAGAACTTAGTTTTTTCAACTGTAAAAGGAGTGGATTGGAATAGATAACTACTAAATCCCCTCTCTGCCAACTTAAAAACTAACTCTGGCATCAAAATGGTAAGCCTATGGAAGGTAAGTGGACAATAAATATGCCTATCAGAAATATAGAAAATTGAGCCTTTGGGTTCTACTAGCTTTGGGTAGCTACTAGAAGTAGCCACTTCTAGTCTGGGACAGATTAAGGTTTGGGGAAAAGATGCTCATGACCACCATGGGAAGTTAGTGATGTTATTATGACCATTTTACAGATGAAGAAACTGAGACAAAGAGGGGTTAAGCGATGTGCTCAAAGTAACCCAGATAAATAAGTGTATGAATCTGAACTCAAATCTTCCTAACTTCAGGTCTAGAGCTCTATCCACTGAACAACTTTGCCACCTCTGATATTACTTGAGTTGAGCCTTTAAGTGATTCAATAGCAAGTGGTAGATGTGAGGAAGGAAAGATTTCTAGGCATGGAGACAAAAGGGTATAAAACCAAGAGATGATATATCATGTACAGGAAACAGAAGAAAGTTTGGCTGGAGTACAGTATTTTCTTAGTTCCATAGAATAATATGTCCAGTAATGCTGAGTATAAAGTAAAGATTTCCACTTTTCCTTTATCTGCTAGTTGTGATTCAGCCTGTCCTTTTAACCATCTCCCACACCATCATCCACCAACCATGTGTTCAAAAATGCTAGCATAAAGAATGCTCTTTAAATAAAAAGTGCTACTTTTATTATGATATTGTTCCTTCAAATTCTTAATGATGGTCAAGAAAATTCTTAAACCATTGCCTTTATTCACTGATACTTACAAAGCACCCTATTCTGTGGGCTTATATGTCCATAGCATTTTATTTTGTTACCCTTGGGGGATCTATTTCCAATTATCTTTAACAGCATTCTCCCTCAAGAAAAAAGAAAAAAAGAAAAAGGGAAAAAAATCAATTGAACTTCAAAACATACCTTCAATATCAAAGGAATGAGGGTACTGCAAAACCAAATTAGGGCAAAATTTAGTCTGACAGTTAAAGTGAAACATTACAGCTGGGCACAAGAAATTATACTCTACTATCCAAAGACACAGACGAGATCTCAAGTGAAGATATATTGACACGGATTTAACAAATGTCAGTTTTTGAGATCAGTTTCTGAGTCTAAAAGAATAATGTAAAATAATTTCTGATTAGTTAGACATTGAATACAACTTCATACACTCAAAAGTTCCTTTCATCATTTGACTCATATGAAAAAGAACTTGAACACTAAAATTAATATAAATTAAATGTATATTCCCATTGCCAGAAAATTATCAGAGAGCCTGTTATGAAATTTAGTTTATATCTATGTGGACATAATAGATATGATCCCCAATGGTTTTATATATATATTATGACATCAGAGTATTAAAAAGCAATTGCCTATTAGTAATGTCCCTATAGAACTTCCTTTCAAATCTAATGATGGTCTCTGGTTTGAGTGTGGCTTCTTTAGTTGGATATCTAATTTTTCTAGTCATTAATGACCTTAGTTTTACTTATTTCCCTTTATATAGTCCAGCGATAGATCAAATTCTAAATATAAACTCTTTAGTATAAAGATATAACTAAGGAATTTCCATAACTATTTCCCAAATAATACAAGACAGAATTAGGAGTTGAAGCCAGAATTTTAGTAGTGGGACAGTATGACGCAACAAGACTTGGTCCTAGGTACAGATTTTTTAGAGGTATTCATGCAACACTCTCTTTGCCACTTAGCAACATAGCAGTCATTTGATAGCCTATCTCTGTACCTGATCCCATGTTGCCACTCTGTCCCTTCTATTTTTTATGGCTATCACAAGCTTTCCCTAGGCATGGCCTGGATACCTGCTCCACATACAATGATCAAGATCAGTTAGAGAAGACAGGAGCAATAGTGAAAAAGGAAGTCTGAGATAACTATATAGATATTTATACACATATTGGATTTATCATATATTTAACATGTATTAGACTACTTGACATCTAGGGAGGGGTTGAGGGGAAGGAGGGAAAAATTAGCAACAGAATATTTTGCAAGGGTCAATGTAGAAAAAATTACTCGTGTTCTGTAAAAAAAAAAAAAAAAAAAGCTTTTATAAGCAAAAAAAGAAAAAGGAAGTCTGCCTTAGCCTTTGTTCTGCCATATTAAACTGACCACATGCCTTTTCCAGGATATATCTTCCCATACTTTCCCCCTTCTAGTGTATAGTTTAAAATTTTTCTCTTCAAAGCAATTCTCTTCCTCTCATGTTCTATGTATCTTCTAGGATACACTTTAATGAAACCTTGCTTTTTTCCTAAGTCAATGAAACTAAAATCATCTGGGTTTTTCTTATACTCCTAGGAGTATAAAGGACCTAGTGCACTTTCAGGTCTTCTTTCCTTACTATCACTTAGTAACCATTTCAACACCAGGATAGATGACCATCCTGGTCAGATTTTATTTTTTACATCAAGACATATTTGTTGAATAAAACAAGCATTTCTATAACATGGTACAATAAAAAAGATCATGTGTGAAACTGTAAATATACTATGTATAACTTGCTAATCCTTTCAAATATATAATAAAATTATCATACAAATTCCTTTGTTTTTCTCCCTTTTTTCCTGCCTTTTCCTACCCTGCCTTGCAGATGGTTACCATTTGACACAAATAAGGATGTGTTTCTCTGTGTGCATGCATTTATGTAAAATTATTTTCTACATACTTCTATCAGTTCTTTCTCTCATTGCAGATAACATCTTTATTCATATATCCTTTATAGTTAATTTGGATCCTTGTTGTTGTTATCTGTAGATTTCCGTATTACACTCTCTCTTCTCTGCAATTACTTCAACATATCTTGGACATGCTCCTCAACCTATTCTCTAAAGTTCATTTTTTCCTGGAATTCATACTTGTGAGAGAATGAGTAAAAAAAATATTAATGGGTGACTGGGTGCCAAGTACTGGGCTAAGTCTTGAAGATACAAATAAGAAAAATAAAGAGAGTCTCTGCTTTCAAGAAATTTATATTGTAATTTAAGAGACAACATATAGAGAAAAATAGTGACCAGAGAGGGAAAGTTAGGAGAAAGGTGAGTAAGGTTATAGGGAAGCAAGTTGACATAGTCTATCTGGGAACAGTGGTCAAGATTATGTGATCATGGTTAATTTTCCAGAACAGGGGAGGGAAGGTAATAAGCAGGAGGAAAGCGGAATCTGTAAAGGGGTGAGGGAGCTGGAGAATCTACAAAGAAGGTAATGTAAAAAATGAAAGGTAATAATAAAAATATTTTTAAAATAGAGAAACTTAGATTGAGTCTTATATTTGGAATCAGAAAGACCCAGTTTCACTCCAGGGCAACTCATTTAACCATTGTTTGCCTCAGTTTCCTCATCTGTAAGATAGGAATAATAACACTGCCTAATTCACTAGAAAACTCTTGGGATCAAATAAGACATATAGAGCTCTTTGCAAACATTAAACCACTATATAAATGGTTGTTCTTATTATTACAAATACAGTATTCATCAGTTTTTGTTTTCAATTCAGTCTGACCAAGTGACTGGCATAGAATTTTAAAGCATTTTAAAGAAAGGGATGCAAAAGAATCTTTTCTGCATTAAAAAATAAAAGCCTGTTAGTCTGTAATTTTGAAATACATCAATTCCACAATTCTCTGACCTCTCTAAGATGAGCTTTCTAAATGATAAGAATATGAAAGTATGCCAACATTTATAAAGATCCTGTCAGTATAGTTTCATCAATGCTGCACTCAAGCCAGCTGGACTTCATCCATCTTCTTAAATCTCAGCAAACTAGATGGAAGACAACCACATTTTTGAAGCTTTTTAAAAAGGATATATAGAACTCTTGGTATCTTCTATGAACTGGTGTCATCATATTATACATCATCTCATAGAAACCCTACATTTCTATTAAAAGGAAATGCCACAGTAAGTGGTCTTATGGTGCTCTTGGATGATGAGCAACAGCACAGATGGCCAATGTTCTTATATCAATGAACATGACTACTGAGGATCACTTTTTATTTGAAGAACTAAGCTCCAGGGGAAATATACTGTTTTCATCTTTGTGGTTATATCCCCAGTGCCTAATGTCTTGTTTCTTATTAAATGTTGCTTAATGAAACAAAATTGAATTGTAGGAGTGGCATCCTGGAATACAAAATGGATTCATAGTCCATTGAGTAGTCCCAATATCAAACAGGACTAATTTTGTTTATTGTTTCAATTATAAAATGATTCATATGGGTCCATCTCTTGCTTTTTCTTTAGAATTTTGGTTGCATATGAAAATCATGAAATAAAAATTTTAAGTTATTGATTTTCTTCTACTTGAATATTTTGTCCAACAATTAATCAATGACTTGGATAAAGGAATAACTGGTATATTTACTAGATTTGTTGATGGAAAGGAATTATATTGAAATGTAGCCAAGAAATTTAAAAGTTAAAAAATATATGTGATCAAAATATTTTTAATACTTTGTGAACCTCATTTTAAGACCCTTGCTTAAGAGGTTTACAATCTAAAGTTTACAAATACTTTAGAAAAATTAAAAGTTATAGCAGAGAAAGAAGAGATCACAGAATGACAGGATTATAGGTCTAAAAGTGGAAGGATTCTGAAGGTCGTCTAATACTAACCCCTCATTATCATTCCTCATTTTGCAAAGGCAAAGAAGACCTTAAATAGTAAAGAGACGTGCCAACTGTCACACAGCTGATGAAGTCTTCTATTTGATTATTATCAAGTTCAGAGGTACTTACATGATGTTCTTTCTATAAGTAATGTCTGTGAAGTTATATTTTCAATCAAAATTCAACACTTACAGTTCTGAAGGGGGGAGGAGGAAAGACGTATTTATTAAGTATCTACTGTATGCTAGGTACTGTTCTAAATACTTTAAAAATATTATCTTATTTCTAACATCAACCCAGTCAGGTAAGAAAATGAATGAAAACTGAAAGAAATCAAGTGATTGTCCAACATTATACTCTGGTAAATATCTGAGGCTGGATTTCAACTCAAATATTCCTGACTCCGAGGCTCAGTGCTCTATTTCTGAAGGAGTAAATTCAAAAGAAGAAAGCAAAGAAATCAAAAAGGGAAGAGAATCTGTAATTTTCATATTTTCCAGTGACTTACCATAGAAGGAGCTTAATAAATGTTTGCCGAATTAAACTTATCCTTAGTGATTGAAATTAAGAGCTGTTTTGAAAGTCACATAACTATAATCATTTGTTTAAACTATTTGCTAAATGTGTAGAATTAGTGATTAATCTGTGGAAGATCTATCACTCCAAAAAGGAATTTAAAAGAGCTTTTTCTTAAATTATGAGACAAATTATGAAGCTTTTTAGGAAGTATAATACTCTCAAAATCCACAACACAGTGAATAGATAGAATATTTTCTAGTTGCTAGGATTAAGCTGCATTAATGCTTTTCTGATGACTATTCTGATACAATTATTCTATGTCATATGGCAATAACAACAACAATAAATATTTCATTACTAACACTAATATAATGACAAGTTCTTTCAAAAATATACTATACATACAACATATGTATCTATGTTCATATTATAAACACCCATTCATATAGAAAAAGAGACATAATTATCTTATTTGATATTCACAATAGCTTTAAATGTACATTCTACATTTTACAGATATGGAAACTGGTAGTCACTGGGCAAGCAAATTTATAATCATCTTCAGAACATTTTGTTTCAAAACTCTTATGATAAAAGTGCATTATAGTATTTAGTAGAGTGTTTTGTAAACAGCTGGACATAAATGTGCTGTATTATGGGGATGAAGGTAAAGTCATATATTTGGCTCAAAAATGCACAAGCACAGAATGCGGGATATATCAGCAGACCATAGTTCAAAGTAAAAGATCTGGAGAGTTTTACTGGACTGCCCACTCAATGTGAATTAATAATATAACATGATAGCCAAAGACAGACAATAAAATGAGCTAGATTAAAAGGAGGAATAATGTCCAGAATGAGGTTTTAGTATTCTCTGTCCTTTTCACACCAGAGTGATCAGTTTTATATCAGTTTTAGATATCACATTTTGGTTATAAGAGGAGAAAAGAGGAAGAAGGGGGTCTGTTGAACGAGATATGACTCACCTTTGACTAGTCCCCAGGAAATAAAACAAGACAGCGGCAAATTCTGATTCAATATAAAGATCAATAACTCTTTTATCATCAGTTATCCAAAAGTAGCATGAACTAGATATACTGGAAATTTATCATTCCCCTTCATTGAAAACCATAGGATCATGGATCTAGATATATAATGGACTTTTGAGGTCTAGTCTCTTCTTTTGTGGTTGAGAAACCTGAGACCTAGAGTAGTTCAATGACTTGTACATGATGTGAAAGAGATAGGAATTTCTTCAGAGTTCTCTGACTTCAAAATCAGTACTTTTTCCAGTGTCTGTCTTCAAGTGGAAATATAAGATAGCTGACTACTTCACACATATTGCAAAGGGTTTCCTAGTTAGGTAGAGGGTGGGCTGGGTACTTAAGAAGTCTCTTTTTGGAGATTCTATAATACTACTATGGACTAAATGCATCTTTTCTTACCTTGATATTCATGTTTAACTGTCCATTTGTGTTCATCTATATATACAGCTACAATTTAAATTTATTGATCATCATTGTTCTTTATTTCCAAAAATAGTGATGAACTGCAATAAATGGTAAGAATTCTTAAAAATCAAGAGAGGGTTCTGGGAAGATGGCATACTAAATAATAATAATAAAAAAGACTTTCAGCTCTTCAAATTTCTTCCACATAAAAAGACAGAATTTTGCCTCAGAAGGGATATAGAAGAGCAGAATTAAACAAAAGTCAAGGAAAACAAATCAGTTATGTTCCTAAGATAACCTAAGAAGATCCCAGAAAAAAGCCTAAACCCTGGGCAGAGGTTTGGCCTAAGTGAAGTATAAACACCTTCAGGTAAACTTTGGAATCAATAAACAATAAGCCCTGGGGCAGCTGGCATTGGGATATGGCTTCAGTCTTAGAAACTTTCTTCTCCCTGAGAATGCAGGTATCTGAGAGCTAGGTAGGAGAAAAATGAAGGCTCTTCCACAGTTGAGGATTACCAAAAACAGCTGTACTGACCACATTTGGAATTGTGCTGCCTCTACTGGGGAGAAGGAGCTACTAGGTGAGTGCAGTAGCCGAGGGGTAGGGACCCTGCTGTCCATGGACACTTGCAGAAGAGCAGAGCCCCTGGCTTCAGTTCCTGCAAAGAGAGGGCATATAGTTTGCAGCTGCAGGGACTAAGATTGTATGCTGGACAGTGTGATCAAGGGCTCCATCCATGACTTTGGAGTGGTGAGGAGAATCTAATGTCAAGTCCCAGGACAGACCACAGAAAACAACTATAAGAGGGACCTGAGGCTTGAGGCATTATTCCCCATATCTGGGGACTAGACTTTGATCGCACCAACAACTACTAAAAATAAAGCATAAAATTAAATAAAAATGAGCAAAGGAGAAAGAATACAAACATTGCCTAGCTACTATGAGGGATAGAGAAGATCAGGGTTCATATTCAGATGAATATAATAGAGCTAAAAAGCCACTCCTTTTTCAATGAGAAACATCAAATGTCATAAAAAGATTTCTTAGGAAAATTTAAAAAGGATGTTAAGAATCAAATAGGAAAGATAGAGGAAAAATTAGGGAAAAAAACAAGAAAATCAAAAAATTATGAAAAAAGTCAACCAATTTGTAACAGAACTAAAAACTTAAGAAAGAAAATAATTCCTTGAAAATTAAAATTAGACAAAGGGAAGCTAATGATATTCTAATACACAAAGAAATAACAAGACAAAAGATTGAAAAAATAAAAGAGAATGTAAAATGTCTCATTAGAAAAACAATTGATCTGGAGAATGAATTAAGGAGTAATAATACAAAAATAGCTTGAAAAATCATGATAAAAAAGACTCTTGACCAGTATTACAATAAATTAAGAAAAATTTCCCTGAAATTCTAGAACAAGAAAAAAAAGCAGAAATTTAAAAAAAAAATCTATTGATTTCTACCTGAAAGAAAACCCAGGAACAAAACTTACATCAATATCAAAACCAAGTTTTAAAGCTATCAGGTTAAGGAGAAAAAAAATGGAAGCAACAAGAAAAAAATTAAATATCGTGGAGCTACAATAAGGATTATATGAGACGTACCAGTTATTATGTTGAAGAACTATAGGTCTTGGTATACTATATTTCATAGAGGAACAGAGGTGAAGTTATTATTAAGGGTAAATTACCCAGAAAAGTATAAGCCTGAATGGAAAAAAAAAGAACATTTAATCAACTGAAAGACATTCAGATATTTTGGACAAAAACAGCAGAAATTGAAGGGAAATTCAATATATAACATCCAGGAGAAATATAAACTAAAAATTAGGTACTCAATAAGGTTCTATTATCTCATCTCATTTATTTCTTACATATTAACATATCAGTTCTTTTATAATTTTGTCAATTTTATTTGGATAGTTTAAAACAAAGATTTGGGCTGAGCTGAGTATAATGGGTGAGAAAAGAGGGGAAAAAAGAGAAAGTATCTCATACAAATGAGGCAAAAAAGAAAAAAAGACCAAAAAAGCATGGTAGAGTGGGTATTACTAAAATTGTGTTTTCATTGACAATGGGTTAAAGAGGAAACAACAGAGAGAGAAAGAGAAAGAGAGAGAGAGAGACAGAGAGAGAATTATATTATATGATAGCTATATTAATTAATATTGTTTTATTAAATTACTTAAAATAACTAGATAGTATAAAGTTGGAATATTGCTGTGTGTAGGAAATGATGAACTGGTGGATTTGAAAAAAAATATGGAAAGACTTGGACTTATGAAAGAAGATGCTATCCACCTTCAGAGAAAAAGAGGGCAAATGCAAATAAGCATAGTATGGTCTGAATGCAGGAATGTATATATTGTGTATGATAATAGATATCTATGTATATGTATATATAAAAATATTCAAGGAATATAATTGTACTTAATTTTAGCCTTCTGGAGTTGGAGGAGAGGAGAAAAGTAAAAAGTGCAGAGAAGAGAACCAAAAACACCTACAAGGATGCAAAGAAAACTTGGACAGCTCTAAACATGTGTGATATTTATTATATAGGCTTTCTTGAAATGGGAATTATCATTTTCTGAAATTCATATGGTAATATTTTTCCTTTTCTTATTTTGCATTTGTTTAAAATTTTAAAAAAGAAAGGAAAAAAATTCTTAAAATCTTCGTACATTACTTTCCCAAGAAGAAAGGAATTTATTGCCATTACAATAGAAAA
Organism: Myrmecobius fasciatus; assembly: GCA_023553655.1. NCBI lineage: Eukaryota > Metazoa > Chordata > Mammalia > Dasyuromorphia > Myrmecobiidae > Myrmecobius > Myrmecobius fasciatus. Next base: position 390,790 of record JAJPUD010001297.1, on the reverse strand, counting down.
GAAATTGCCCTCATTCCCCACACTATTTTTGGAATAAAAAAGAGATGTTTTTTGTTTCTTCATTTTTTTGCACATTATTGAAACAATATCAAATATTATGTCCTATATTTGGGTTCAAAAGCACTGTAGTGTACAGGATGAAATGATGATCATGAAATCTGAGGTCCTTAATCATGCTCAAAAACTAGTGGTCTATTCATGAGCACAGAATGTCCTTTTAACAATATTTCCATAAAAATAATAATAAGGACAGTAATGAGGTGTGTGATTTGTATATTCCTTATCTGGGAAACCATTTGCATAAATCCACCTTCATTTTCATATCTTCTGGGCCAGAGAATTGACTACTGAATTTTTTAAAGTTAAAAAAATACTTTTATTTTAACATAATTAACATGTATTAGATTTCTTGCCATTTAGGGGAGGGGGTGGGGAGAAAGAGGGAAAAATTTGTAACAAAAAGCTTTGCAAGGGTCAATGTTGAAAAATTACCCATGCATATGTTTTGCAAATAAAAAGCTTTAATAAAAATAAAATTAAATTAAAAAATAAAATTAAAATTAAAATTTTTAAAAATACCATATTTCATAAGGCAATTCAGTTAGTTTTTTAAGAGGTAGCCTGTGTTCAATGAACTCTATTAACCATGTTTTTATGACTTCAAAATAGTTTATACTGAGTAAATAGAAGCTAGTAGGATGTCTAAATTCCAAGTCTGGTTAATTATCTGATTAAACTTGGATAAATAAATTAGTTTTTAAAAGGATTTTTCATCTTCTATAAAATGAATAATTTAGTTTGGGTGATCTCTTTTTATTTTTTTTAATTTATGGAACAAAACAAGCATTTCCATAATTTAGTATAATAAAAAAGATGGTTGCTCATGAAACTACAAATCTATTATATACAACCTCCCCTATTCCTTTTAAATATGTAATAAAGAGATCATGTAAATTTTTCTTTTTCTTTTTTCTCCCTCCCCCACCCTAAAGATGGCTACAAACACACACAAATGTGTGTATACATACATACACATGCAAACATATATTAATTATATAAATGTAAAATAAGTCTATACATATTTCTATTTATCATTTCTTTCTTTGGTTACAGATAATGTCTTCCTTCATATGTGCTTGTAGTTAATTTGGGTATTTATAATAGTCAAAATGATTTATTCACTCAAAGTTGTTCTTAAAACAAAATTTCTGTGACTGTAAACAATGTTCTTTTGGTTCTGCTTGCTTCACTCTTCATTATTTTGTGCAAGGTTATTCCTGTTTTTCTAAGCTCCATCAAGTTCATCATTTCATATAGCACAGTAGTATTTCATCACAATCATGGGCCATAACTTGTTCAATCATTACCCAATTGACAGACATACCCAAAATTTCCACTGCTATGGCACTACAAAGAGAACCGCTATAAATATTTCAGAACATATATGTACTTTTATTTTCTTCTAATTATCTTTGGAAATAGACCTAGTAGTGGGATTGCTATGTCAAAAGCTAGAGGCAGTTAAATAACAATTTTTCCACATCCCCTCCAATATTTGTTGTTTTCCCTTAAATCATTTTAGCCAATTTTATTGTTTCAATTAATGACATTTTAATGTTTCCTTTAATTCCAACATTCTATGGGTTCAAGGAAGATCTCTCTAAGATATGCTTGCATACATCTTAATCATTTTCAGCATCATACTAACTTTCAATCTTGAGTCAAATTTTTTAAAGTTCCCAGTTATATATTACTAAATTAATAAATAATTGGAATTTGATTCTCTGATATATTTACTACTAAAGTCTTTTTACCTATTTTGTTTATCTTTATGACACTTGCAGGGCAGCTAGCAACAGCCTTTATCTCCAATATGCTATAAATTTCATAAAGATGTCCCTTCATGAAAAAGTTGGTGAAATTTGTGGCTTCTTGTGAAAATTAAAAGCAGTACTTGTTTTCTGTAAGGTTGGCATTTAAACAACATAAATTGTTTTTTCTTTTCTCATTATGTTAGGGAAAATACACATCGTTAATTAAAAGGCACATTTCCTTTCTAAAATATATGTCAAACTCAAGCTGTCCAGAATGGTACTTATTATTTTCCTCCCACTTCTGCTCTACCTCCAAATTTCCCTGTTTCTATTGAGGGCACCAGCATTCACATTCTAATATAAATTTAAATGGCATATGTTATTACTTTCTTTTTAGTCTAGCTCACTCATTATATTCAATCAGTTTTCAAGTCCTAATAAATGGATCAGTTCAACATATCTCCCCGTCCTTTCCTCTTTATTCATGTAAATAGTACATTTATATGGACTTTCATTATTTCTACCTAGACTGGAGAAGGAAATAGGAAACCATTCCAGTATCTTTGCCAAAAAAAAAAAAAATCCCAAATGAGGTCACAGAGAATTGGAGGCAATTGAAAAATGATTGAACAATTGAAACTTGGACTACTGTAATAACCTATTAATTGATACTCTGCCTTTCAGTCTCTCCCCTCCCCAATTAATCATTTAGAAAGATATGAAAACTTTTTAAAGCACAGATCAACTTTAAAAAAAATTCCATAGTGGTTTTCCATTGCCTATGGTAAATTCACCTAGAGATTATTCATTATCCTTCAATATCTCAATGTTTTCTACTTACATCCCATTGCCAACATTCACAGACACAGAGACACAGACTCACAGACACACACACACACACACACACACACACACACACACACCTCTCCTTATTCTTCTGGCACCACCACCACCCATGTCTGTCTGTCTGTGTCTCTGTGTGTGTGTGTGTGTGTGTGTGTGTCTCTCTTCTATCTCTCCCTTTTTTTCTCTGTCTCTGTCTCTCTGTTTCCGTCTCTGTCTCTCTCTACCCTTCTCTCCATTATGCCACATTTCTTTTATACTAAATGCTTCATGCATAGGTGTTGAATTGAATTGTTTTAGATTGGAATAATCTGAACTGAAATATATGTTTGAATTTCACCCCTAACTGAACTCTCTCTCTCATACACACACACACACACACACACACACACACACACACACTACACTACACTATCTGGGGAGGCAATGGTGATATTGTTACTAAGCTAAATTGTAGGGAAAAGGTAACTAAACAGTGAAAAACAAGTAGAGGAAAATGTTAAAATTTGTGAAGTCAGATGTTAGTAACTGGAATGTAAATAAGTGAGCAAATGCACCTTAAATTTATATTCCACCAATTAAATTTTGTTTCCAAAATTATCTGTCATTGGAATAAAAGGATAGTAGAAAAACTCACAAAAAGTATCTATCATTTTTTTAAATATGTGAAAATCTTGAAAGGAGTACAATTAAGTTTTTCAATTTAAGACAAACCTGATGGAACATTTTAAAGTTAAATGCTTCTCATAAGTAGATAAATTGCTAATGTAGAAAACCACAAGTTAATGTCCATTTTTTCCAGTTTAAAAGCAGAATCATACATATAATAATATACTTTAATAGCAGTCATCTGAGCAGACCTTTAACAATCAATTTCAAGAGAATTATTACTTAGCACTACTCAACTGCCTTCAAAGATGATTAATTGGTAGGCTGATCTCTATATCTATATTAAAATAAAAGGCTCACACACTTTTCTCACATAATAGGAAATATTACTTGTTTCTCACTCTGATAGGGCACTTGGGAATTTACAGAAAATGTGTCTCAGAAACAAAAGGATTTTCTCATTTCTAGATATCTAGAAAACTTGTGTGGGGTTGCTATAAAATAGACAACTATGGGGGAATTTTTATTTTTCAAGTATTAATTTATATATTAATTTACTATCTTTTCCAAAGTGTTCTCCATGTTCGACAAGTAATGTGAATATGAACTTTATTTCCCTTATAGTGGATTCTCCTTTTATTTCTCTTTTTATCAAAAAGAAGTAAAATCAATAATTAAGACATTTTAAAACACATAATAATTTTACTATATTTTTTGCCCATTTAGAGCAGCATCTGTAAGGAGCCATTCTCCTGTCTTACAAAGTATTCTAAGTAAAAATTTATAGTAGTTTGGTTGTGAGCATGATAACAACATAAAATTTAGAATTTTAATAATTTTAATAGTGTAAAATAGTATCCATGTGAAAGAGGTCTCATATAAGTATTTACAGACTCAATATTACATGCTATATTTTGAAGTACTTGAATAACTTCACATCATCAGGGGGCATACATTTTAGAAAATCTGAAGACATGAAAAATTATTTGCTCCATAGCACAAGGCTCTGGAGACTCATCAAAAGGTAAAGTTCTGCAAAGCACACATTACATTATAGGTTTCATTTTTAAAAACAACATGATTATTGATAATCAGACAATTATTCTTATTGTAATCCTTAACATTAAACAAGATGCTCACTAAAATGATTTTGGATATTTGATGAGAATCAACATTGAAGGAGGAGTTTTTGCAGTTATTTGAGGATTCCATTTCTAATGGCATTTCACCCCAAATTAGGAGCTAAGATTAATATGGCACATCCTTTTAAAACTAGAAGCCACTCAAACAAATTCTCTATGTTAGGAAAATCTGATTCTATTTAAACCCATAAGGATCTGTGAAGTACCTTTACCTGACTATGGCACATTCTTGACTGAATGGATTACCATCTGATGATATTAAGGCATCTCCTGGTAGATTTTTTTTTTAATTCCCTTCATGAAAGTACAAACAAATATCAAGGAATAAGCTGTCAGAATGTAAAATTAAAAAAAAAAACCACAAAGCACAAAGCACAACAAAACCTCAAATATACTACAAGGTGTTAAAATCAAAATAGTATCAAATGATTTAAGAAATTCTAGGAGAATATAACTTACAAATAATTATGAGTACCAATAACTATATTAGAAATGGAAAATATATTTTCTCACAAATGCCATCCAAAATTTTTAAATGATGGTGCTGTGGGTAGAGTGCTAGACCTAGAATGAAGAAGAGCCAAGTGGAAGAAGGGATATGAGTTCCTGGGGTAGAGCCAAGATGGCTGAATAAAGTCAGAAAGCTGCTCCAGCTCTCCTAGTTTCCCTCGAAAACTACATGAAATCAAGTCTCTGAACAGTCTGACTGAATGAAACAAGTCTGCAGCTTAAGACAGACTGAAAAAACTTCAAGATAGGCCTGTCTCACTGTGGTGAAAAGGGTTTTCAGCCCAGGTCAGATAAGCCACAGAAGAAATCTCAAAGGGTAATAAAAATTGGTTTCAAGCCCAAAGAGGCTTCTTGGTAATGCCCATAGAACACTTCAAAAGACAAACAAGAGAGACAAAAAATAAGAAAATAAATGAGAGGTATGCATGAAAGAGTCAACAGTTTGGAAAAGGAAGGAAAAAATGGCCTGAAAAAATAACTTCTTAAACAGCAGAATGAACCAAATGGAAAAAGAGATACAAAGAAGAAAACCTCACATTAAAAACTAGAACAAGGCAAATGGAAGCTAATGACTTTGTGAGACAACAAGAATCAGTCAAATAAACTAGAATGAAAAAAAAATGGAAATCCAGAAAAGACAATTTAAAAGTTATTGGCCTACTTGAAAGCCATGACCAAAAAAAGAACCTGGATAACATTCTATAAGAGGTCTTTAAGGAAAACTGCCCCAATATTCTAGAAACAGAAGGAGAAATATTTATTAAAAGAATCCAGCAATCACCTCTGGAAAG
>JAJPUD010001297.1:327581-382581 GCA_023553655.1 Myrmecobius fasciatus | reverse complement strand
ACTATGTAAACTATTTGCAAAAATAGGTAAAAAAGGAGTACTACCAAATTCCTTCTATGACACAAATATGCACTGATACATAAACCAGGAAGAGTCAAAACAGAGAAAGAAAATTATAAACCAATCTCCCTAATGAATATTGACGCAAAAAAATTAAATGAAATGTTAGCAAAGAGCAAGTTATCAGGAGGATAATATAGTATGACCAAGTAGGATTTATACCAGGAAGCAGGATTGTTTAATATCAGGAAAAATATTACCATCATTGGCCATATCAATAACAATGCTAACAGAAATCATATGATAATGTCAATAGATGCAGAAAAAACTTTTGACAAAATACTGCATTCAGCACCCATTCCTTTTAAAAACACCAGAGAGGACAGGGATAAAGGGAGTTTTCCTTAAAATAATAAGCAGTATCTATCTAAAACCTACAGCAAGCATTATTTGTAATGGAGAGAAGCTTGACACATTCCCAATAAGCTCAGGGTGAAACAAGGATGCCCATTATCATCACCATTATTCAACATTGTTCTAGAAATGTTGGCTTTAGCAATAAGAATAGAAAAGGAAATTAAAGGAATTAGAATAGGCAATGAGGAAATAAAATTATCACTCTTTGTAGATGATATAATGATATACTTAGAGAATCCTAGAAAATCATCAGAAAATCTACTGGAAACAATTTAGCAAAGTTGCAGGATATACTATAAATTCACACAAAACATCAGCATTTCTATATGTTACTGACAAAGTCCATCAGCAAGAGATAGAAAAAAAATCCATTTAAAATTACTGTAGACGAAATAAATCCTTGGGGGTTTACCTGCTAAGACAAACCCAAGAACTATATGAACACCATAACCTAACACATTTCTCAAAAATAAAACCAAATCTAAACAATTGGAAAAATATAAATTGTTCATGGCTAGGCTGAACAAATATAATAAATGACATTTCTGCCTAATTGATCTACCTGTTCAGTGCCATACCAATCAAACTGCCAAAACATTATTTTATAAGACTAGAAAAAATAATAACAAAATTCATTTGGAAGAACAAAAGGTCAAGAATATCAAGGGAATTAATGAAAAAAATGCAAAAGATGGTGGCTTAGCAGTACCGAACCTAAAACTATATTATAAAGCAGCAATAATCAATATCATTTGGTACTGGCTAAGAAATAGAGTGGTAGATCAGTGGAATAGATTAGATAGACACAACATAAATCAAGACCTATAGAAATCTAGTATTTGATAAATACCCAATACTCTAGCTTCTGGAATAAAAATTCACTATTTGAGAAAAGTTGCTGGGAAAATTGGAAAATAATATGTCAGAAAATTGACATAGATTTACATCTCATACCCCATACCAAAGTCATATGATTTGGGCATAAAGGATTACACCATAAACAGATTAGAACTAGGGATATCATATATTTGGAGAAGGGAGGGATTTATGACCAAAAAGGAACTAGAGAACCTTATGAAAGACAAAATGAACAACTTTGATTACATTAAATTTAGAAGTTTTTTCACAAACAAAACAAATAGAAACAAGAATAAAAGGGAAGCACAAAACTGGAAAAAAATCTTTATAGACAGTATTTCTGATAAAGTCTCATTTCTAAAATGTCAAATTTATAAGAATATAAGTCATTCCTCAATTGATAAATACTCAAAGGATACGAACAGACAATTTTTAGAAGACAAAATTTAAACCATTTAAACTTATATGAAAAAATGCTCTCAATCACTATTGATTAGAAAAATGCAAATTAACACAACTCTGAAGTACCACTTCACACCTCTCAGACTGGCTAAGATGACAGGAAAAGATAATGATAAATGTTGGAGAGGATGTGGAAAACTGGGACTCTAATGCATTGTTGGTAGAATTATGAAATGATCCAACTATTTTGGAGAACAATCTGGAACTATCCCCAAAATGCTATAAAAATGTGTATTCCCTTTGACCCAGAAGTGCCTTTACTGAATCCCAAAAAAATCATAAAGACGGAAAAGGACCCACATCCACAAAAATGTTTGTAGCAGCTCTTTTTGTAGTAACAAAGAATTGGAAAAGGAGTGAATGCCCATCAATTGGGGAATGACTGAGCAAGCTGTAGTGCATGAAAGTAATGAAATATTATTGTTCTATAAAAAATCATGAACAAGCTGATTATGTAAAGGCCTGGAAAAATTTACATGAACTGATGCTGAGCAAAACAAGCAGAACCAGGAATAAATTATACATAATAACAGCAATATTGTGTATGATCAACTACGAAAGACTTGGTTCTTCTCAGTGGTTCAGTGATGTGAAGGAAATCCAATAGACTGGACAGAAAATGCCATCTGCATCCAGAAAAAAATCTATAGAGACTGAATGTAAATCAATAATCTCCCATGGTTTTTCCCTTTTGCTCTGATTTTTCTCTCCCAACATGATTCATAAAGTGATATGTATTAAAAAATAAATAAGTAAACTTACAACAACAACAAAAGAAAACAAAGGAAACAAAAGAAGGCCCAGGTGTAAATTTGGCCTCTGATAATTAGCTGCAGGGCCATGAGAAATCCACTTCACCTCTGTTTCATTATCTTTAAAATGCTGATGGTAATTGCATCTACCTCAAAGGAATCTCATGAGGATGAAATGAGATAATATTTGTAAAGCCCATTGAAAATTTGAGAGGCCTAAATAAGTACTACTTTTTCTTATTATATTTGAAGAGAAAACATGTGTATGCATGTGTCCTTTAAGATTCTTAACAAACTTAATCTTACAAAGTTCTGGAACTTCTAAATTATTTTAAGGAAAATAATTTGCTTTTATTTTTCCAAAGTAATTCATTAATTTTTCCCCTGAGACAATTGGGGTTAAAGTGACTTGCCTAGGATCACACAGCTAGGAAGTGTTAAATGTCTGAGGCCAAATTTGAACTCAAGTCCTCCTGACTTCAGGGCTGGTGCTCTATCCACTGCACCACCCAGCTGCTCCTTCATTAAATATTTTGAGTGGCTTTGAAGAATAACTGGTTTCTTCAGAAAGTACACATATGAACTGAAATTACAAACTGCAAATCAAATTCACTTCCTGTCAGGGACTCATTGCCATTGACTGCCCCTTCTGACCTAGGTCTACTGAGAAAGACTCCAAAGGTGTTGTTATCATTAAACTTGTCATACAGTCCTTTGCAGTTTTATGTATCCAAAACTTCTAGCACCGTTTAAGGCAGTATAATACACACAACAGTTGTCCAGGAACAAACAAAATACAGGGGATGGAACATAAATCCTCAAAAAAATCATTCAGGTGATTGAATGCTTCAAAAATCTCACTAGGGTCCTTGTTGTCTCTCCTAAAACACATCATTCAACCATCAGAATTTAAATATTCCTGATTAAACATCAGCATATAAGCCTGAGATCTCCACAGTTTTACATGATGCCATTAAGCAATCCTAGAGAAAGCCTAGAGCTCTTTAAAGACAGAGGTAATAGATGCTACCCTTCTTCTCTAGAAATTATATATCTATGCTCCCCTCAAAAGATCTCTATAGATTGAGAGGAGGAAGGGAGGGAGGGAAAGAGGAAAAGAGGGAAGGAAGAAAGAAGGGAAAGAGGGAGGGAAGGAGAGAGGGGAGGCAAAGTGGTGATAAACCTTTTTAAATCTCTCTAGAATGCTTTTGGGGCAACAGATCTTTTTTCTCTAGTTTGGTGGATTTGCTTGTGCTTATGTTTTCCTGGGCTAGGTCTAGGTCACCCCATCATATGATGATGACGTGAAAGGAAAAACTTTATAAAAGTGCTTTGTATATTGCTGCTGTTTAGACATTATGCCTTGTCTGACTCTTCATGTCTCCATTTGGAGAGTGGTTTGCTATGCCCTTCTGTAGCTTATTTTATGACATGAGGAAAAGGAGACAAACAAGTGACTTTCCCAGTGTCATATAGGTAATGTGTTGGAAACTAAATTTGAACTCAGGTCTTTGACCACAGGCTTGGTGAGCTATCCACTATTTAACCAACTCCCTTATTATCTTATTCTGTTTCTATTGATTAGAACTCTTCCCTTTCCTTGAATCCCAATTCAACTTATCTTTGATCAGTGCAGGTAGAAACTTCTCTCTTTTCTATGACATCAATAGCCTTTCTTTGTACCCCTTATACTATACTATACTTTTTGGCTTGGTATCACACCTGAAAGCATCTCCTTCCCCACTGAAATGTAAGCCCCTTGAAGGTTTATACATCTATGTATCCCCCACCATGAGAGGTACTATATGCTCTGAACAAAGTAGCATCCCCTTAATAAATACTTGTCAAATGAATAAATGAATTTTTAAATAATTCATGAGCTAAAGGCAATTTATAATCCTGAATTCAAATAATGATCAACTTCCCATTTCAATTTATGCTACAAAGACCTGGCCTAACTCAATGTATTCTGAATCCCACTTTAAAATTTTGCCTACCAACTAAAAATATTCTTATCACATATTTATGGATATATCAACCTTGATTTGATATATGGCTATATCAACCTTCACACCAACCTTCAGTCAAAATATAATTTTCCCCTTAACGGAAATTCACAATGCTGAGCATAAGCCAATATAATTTCATATCAGTTAGTATCTCTGATATTTTAAAAATTACATATATAAAGAATTTCTTTAGACTAACTTTCTGGGTGAAAACTAAAAGAATGTTTTTCTACTAAAGCAAGAAATTTATGATCATATTATATACATCTGAAAAGAGACATTGATAATGAATGATTTGACACAACATTAACCATGCTGTCGGAAACAGCAATGCTATAATCTTTCTTTAAAGAGATCCTTCTAATAATATAGAGAAGTTGGAGTGTAGAAGCTTAAGACTTAACCTATTTGATTTTATCATATTCATTTTACTAAGGGGAAATGAGGACAAGTTAGAAACCTCTTTTATATTTTAGTATTGTTTCACATATTTCTAAGGGAGCCATACTCTTCAAAACTAATGGGCAGGACCAGAGAAAAGAAGCAACACATTATGGTACTTTGTCTTATATCCAGTTTGAATCCTAATTAGATATTTTAGTTGGTAAATCAGAATGTGGCAAAAACTCTAACTATTCATTATACTAGTTGCAAAGACCAGTTCAAAAGAAGATCAGTCTTGTAATTTATTTGGCAAATTTTTACAAACCTTTATGTGTAAATATCTCAAGAGAGACAACATATAGGGATAGATAAATGGCACAATAGATAAAATGCCAGGCCTAGAGTCAGGAAGACTTATCTTCCTGAATTCAAATCCTGTAACAGGCCTGGGCAAGTTACCTAACCCTATTTGCCTCATTTACTCATCTTTAAAAAGGGCTGGAGAAGAAAATGCATCTTTTCCAAGATAACCCCTATTGGGGTCATGAAAAGTGGAACATGACTGAAAAATGACCCCCAAACAAAAGCTCTTTCTGAAATGGGAGAATTTCATTTTTCTTTTTGTCTCCAGAATCTAGTATAGTACTTGGCACATAGTGGGTTCTTAATACTTATTAACTGACTTCAAGTTTTGGAATTTTGATATATTTGTAAATCACATTTGAGGTATTTCAATTCAAATTAAATTTCTTCCATCATCTTCCAGTAAATAGAAGTCATTTAATTTAAAAAAATTCATTTTGCACTTGCTAAAACATTTGCAACAGGTGTTGATTATATTAAAGCTCATGTTATTTATTTTTATTGTAGCTATGGTATAATACTATATAATTGATATCAAAACAATTTAATAACTATTATAATTTGTCAGTGACATTGCAGCATTTGTGGATTAATTCTATTCAATATAAATTTATACACATTTTAGTTTTATTATGGCATTATCAACATTTAGTCCTTAGAAGGGATTGTAAGCAAATTTATTTTAAAATATTTATAAAAGTGTTAATATTTTTCAGTTTTTAAAACAAAATCTCTTTTTTTGGGTTCTGACACCAACTATTTTTTGAGTTTTCTTTAGAAATGGAAAATAAAAGAGATAATGGTAAAGAAGTTCTCTTTTCCCTGTACCTTTAACACATCTAATATAAATTAGACAGGGAATGAATAATGTGCCAGCAGGAATCTTCATTCCTTTGGCATTAATCTCTAAGTTTTATGTGGCAACATTACTATTTCTAGCTTTGAGAACACAAATCCACTTTAAGAGGAATGAGGCAGATAGATAACTGACAGATTACAGGCAAGTTAAAATACAGTCACAAAAGTCCCCTTATTGTCATGCCTTATTGTAATGCTTAAAATAGGTTACAAAAAAAAAAAGGAATTGCCCTCAAAATTAGGAGAAATAGCTTATTTTGATCCATGTTTAATTTCAACATAGGATATTTGTATAAAAGCACAAATAAAAAATATAGTACCTATAAACTAGATGTATTTTGAAATTTCACTTTCAAAATAAGCAACACTGACAATTTTTAGAAAAATATAGAGACTTTTTTGGCAGATGACTAATCATTTCTAAAAGAAAATACCTTTAGTTTTACTTTGGATTATCTTTCCTTCTCCTTCAGGCATGAAGAGAATACCACCTTTAAGTAGACATATATTGTTTCAGTTTTGCTTTTATAAAAATAATCCTTGAAGAAAATCTCATTGACTTTTAATTTTCATAACTCTTTGTATCAATATTTAACAGAAGTAGGTAATCATTTCCAGGATAGCTAACGCTGGCTTTCCATGAAATTAGGCAGAGTAGGAAATTGCTTTCATTACTGCCTCTTTCCCTTATCCCTTTCAAAGAGGAAGAAATTAATTCATCTGTTAGGCTACATGTAAAAAAATTAGTTCTGATCTTTATATAGTTGTGTAATTTAAATTAGTACCTGATTCTCTAAAGTCCACAATTTAGGACAGCACAGAATCCACTGCAGCAACTAATTAAACACTTACTGTAAGGTTAAGTTTTTCATTAAATCAATAGGCCCCTAGTGTCAGTTACAAAGCCCTAATTACTATGCAGTAAATTTAGATTGAATTTGAATTAAGGACTGATTTCAATCTAACCGCAGCATGTAAATATTGTAAATTACTAGAATTACAGTTCAATAAAATTGAATGGATTTCACTTTAGATAAACCAAATGCAAATGAGTCAAAAAGAGCCACTGAAAATTCCCCCCAAACATCTTGCCAAGAAGCTCCTAAACATTGCATCGAGTATATTGTTTTGGCAAAGAGAAGGCATCACAGCTCAACAGCTCTGCTGCCCTTTACGTTAATATTTTAATATTTGATTATGTGTTCTAAAAATGAATAAATTTAATCTCTCCCAAGTGATCAAGGAAAATGATGGCTAATGTGCCCACTTACTGTGTAGCTTTGGTTTCATGAGTGTATTGTTGTGCAAAAGCACAGTATGGCACCAGGTTATCAAGTTATAACTAGCAGGGATAAATACAAAAAACACATACCCACATATACTCCCAAATCCACAGCAAACTTCTTTCCATGTAAGTCTCAATCTCTGAAGATTTAAAATAAAATATAAATAATGACAATTTCTATTTTGACAGCTAATAACCCTCTAATCAAAAGAAATGCAAAATTGAAAATAATTGGAGTTTTGTGAATCTTTGCTTCTTTTTTAAACAAGTCTAAATAACAAAAAAAAAAACAGAAAATGAAAAGGACTGGTTGAATTGCATGAAAAGGCAAAATTTGATTTATGTGAGATATTTTCAAAGAGCTACTTGGGCAGCATTCCAATTACATCAAAGCGTTTTGAAGATGTTTATATTATAAAGGGAATGGCAAAGACACAGACTTAGGGCTTGGGAACTGCTACAGACTTCCTCATTTCACTTATTCTTGCATTTCAACTTAAAACGTAAAAAAAAAAAAAACAAAAAAACAAAAAAAAACTAGAATGATTATGTATATACATAAATGATCTTGCACATACTTGTGGGGTCCACAATTCTGCTGATTGCATATTTAAGAATTTTTTTTAATGAAATAGAAACCAGAAACGCTCTTCATAGCTCATTTTCCCCCTTGCTTTGTAAGACAGGTGATTCCCCCCCCCCCATAATGATAGTGTTACAGTCAAGAAAGCCATTCACTGAGACAGAATGCCCTGGGTGCAAATCCATTCTCTGAAATATGCTTTTTGTATGACAATGGACAATCCAATTCACCTCTTAATGGCTATAGGCAACTCTTTTAAGATTATAAATTGATCTTCATTTTTCTAGAGAGTTTCTTCCCCTAGAATTCCCTAGATCAAGGAAATCACAGTACCAGACTAGACAATAGGAAGGATAATTAAAATGCAAGAGAAGGGGGAAATAGAATTTATATCCTGGCCATCTTTTTATAAGGCTTCAATTGGGATCCTTTCTATGACCCTTCTTTCTTAATATAAAATCTATATATTGTCCTAGTACTTCGCCAAAATAACATAGTGTGAATATAGATGTGCCTCTTCTCCCCATTAAAAGCCATTACAATTTACTAGACAGATGAGGTTTTCACATCAGGAAGACCTGGATTTAACTTTTGCCCCAGATACACAAGCTTTGAGAGCATGGTTAAGTCTGCCCTGGGCACTTGTTGCTATTGTTCTTTTGCTCAATTGTGTCTGACTTTGTGAGCTCATAAAATAACTGACCAAAGGATTTTCTTGGCAAAATACTAAAGTTGTTTGCCATTTCGTTCTCCAGTTTTATGCAGGAAGGGATTAAATGACTTGTCCAGGGTCATAGAGCTAGTAAGTATCTGAGGTCACATTTCAACTCTGCTCTGACTTCGGTGCAGAGCTCTATTCACTGTACCACCCAGCTGCCTGCCTTGGGCACTAAAGGAAGAAGTTCCCATGCTGAGAGTTATCTATAATGATGAAAATCCAAGTGTAGACAAAAAAAAATCACATATGCATCTTTATGTTTTAGATGTTAAAAAATCAATAATAATAATATAAAACCCTCTGCCTACAACTAATCAATTTATAACTGAAATCTCAGAAATATATAATAGTAGTCTTAGGCAATGCCAAAGTTTCCCTAAAGCATTATCAATTGTCAAGAAAGACATGAATTCAGAATGCAATTTTCCCATCATGTTGCTGATTGCTGGTGTTTAGTCCATTTCAGGTAATAAAATGAATTTTTCCCTCACAACTGTATAAAAAATTTATTCACATTTCTCCAGGTTTGTTGGCATTTTTAAAAAGTACACTTTCTTCACCTGCTACTTAAGAATGGTCAAAGGGTTAAAAAGTCCCATAGCATTATGGAATCTGTAAGGACTTAAGTTTCTTTGATTTGGGAAAGTAAGAAAGGAAAATCAGCTGGCACTCATATTTTCTTGACCTCAGTTCCCCAAAAGCCCTGCATCTTTATCTGCTCCCTAAATATTATAACCATGTAAAGAAATAAACATCTCAAATTATAGTGTTCTTTCTAGTTATGATTAAAGTTCATTCTTATAACGATCATCAGATTATTGAACATAGACCTGGTATAGGTCAACATTAAATAGCATTTTAATTAATTAGAAAATCCATAAAAAGTCATAACTGTCACATTTGCAGATGATACAAAGCTAAGAGACCTCTAAGATACTGGAACTCACAATAAGGATCTAAAACAAACAAAAAAAATTGGGGATGAAAGAAAGGTAAATCAACCCTAATGTAATGAAATTTGATAGTAATAGAGACTAAAGTAAATGTCTAGAGTTATATTAAAAATAGTCTCCGCGGGTACAAGATGGAAAAGACATGAATAGTTAGAAAATAGCTTCTGTACTAAATACATAGACTTACTGCTATGCTGTAACTTCAAGCAAAGTACTAGAAAATTGTCTGAAAAGGGAGTTAAAAAAAAACCCAAATTCAATTTTAGGCTACATTAAGAAAGGCAAAGTTCCTCTGTACTTTGCTTGAATAAGGTCATGTTTGGAATATTGCTTTTGATTTTAGACCTAGAGAAGGGAAATGTTGACCTAATGTGATCAGAGGCAGTGGATGAAAGAACTCTAGATCATAACATATGGAAAATAGTTGAAAAAATTAGGGGTGGTTAGCTTCAAAAAGAAAATTGGGGGATGGGTAGAAATGATAACTGTCTTTACACATTTAAATAGCTTCTAGATAATAAGGCAAAAAAAATGAGACAAGACCAAAGGTTAGAATGAGGAACAACTGGCAGAAAAGCTTATAAAGTTTATGGTGTATATGTATATACAAGTCTACCTTATATTTTATATATTCTTTGATTTCACTTGTTTTCACATATACATATGTATATATATTCATATATATGTGTGTGTGTTTATTAAAAAATACATTTAACAATCTTTTTCAAAAACAAGAAAAAAACACAAATCAAGTGATAATATAGCGACCTCCAACCCTAACCAGTGAAAGTAAATGAGCTGACAGGACAAGCAAAAAACCAATCAAATGGTTTTATTCTAAATCTCTGTTTAAAGGAAGTCCTGCCAATTTTTATGCTATTTTCCTTCTTTTAAAAAAAATAAGTCTTCAAATAATTCAGGCTGACAACTTTGGAATTATTTTCAAATATCCAAACTCAAGCAATCCTCAAATCTACATAATTAAATATTGAGTAAATGAGCAGAATCAGGAGAGCATTATACACAGTATCAGCAAAGTTACATGATGATCAATTATGATAGACTTAGCAATGTGGTAATCCAAGACAATTCCAATAGACTTGGGGTAGAAAAAAGTCATCTGCCTTCAGAGAGAGAACTATAAAGTCTGAATGTGGATTGGAGCATAGTATTTTCACCTTTTTGTTTGCTTGCTTACTTTTTCTTTTTTGTGTTTTTTTTTCCTTTTGGTCAGATTTTTCTTATATAACATGATATGGAAAAAATGTTTAAAAGTTGCATGTATAACTTATATCAGATTGACTGCTGTCTTGGGGAGGGGGGAAATAAGAGAGGGACAGAAAAAAAATTGGAATGCAAAAGCTTACAAAAATGAATGTTGAAAACTATCTTTAAATGTATTTGGAAAAATTAAATACTTTGAGAAAATAAAATAAAATACTGGATGGCCACAAAAACAAAACAAAACAAAACAAACCCCAGATTGTTCTACCACTATAAGAGCTCTTTAATCTGTCCCCTTTTCTCCATTCAAATACTAATTACTCCAGGTGATCAACTTTCACCTGGACTATTGCATCAACTTCCCTGCAGTTACTCACATAATTTTGAATCTTTCCATTTCCCAATTCATTTTCCACAGAACATCCAATTTTTCCTAAAGATAAGGCTAAATGGGGCCAGCTAGATGGTGCAGTAGATAGAGCACCAACCCTGAAGTCAGGAGGACCTGAGTTCAAATGTGATCTCAGACACTTAACACTTCCTAGCTGTGTGATCCTGGGTAAATCACTTAACCCCAATTGGCTTAGCAAAAATAAATAAAAATAATGCTACAACATTTAATTTTTTAATATATATTTTACACAAACCTTCCCAAGGTGTCTATGAAAGCATCCATCATATTACTCCAAACTGACTACTTTCTGTCCTGAACTCAGCGTTCTACTTACAGCCCTAGCAGAAGTTCCATGCCTAGAATACATTCCTCCCTATTCCAGCTCTTAAAATCCTTAATTTCTTTCAAAGCTTAGCTCAGATTTTAGTCTTTTTTGGAAGCCTTTCTTAATCGTTTTGACAATTAATGCCTTCTCCTCCTCAAATTGGCTTTTACTTACTCATCTCTACTTATGTATTTATATGCTGTATCATTTAATAATTTCCTTTTGGGAATAGAGTGGTTTTGGGTTCTGTTTTGACTTTTTATTGTCAGAACCATGCATATGGTAGGGACTTAAGGTTTATTTAACTGAAATGAGTGGTAATTCATCAACTAACATTTATTAAGTACTTACTGTAACAAGGACTGGGCTATATGCAAGGTATATAAGGAAAGGAAAAAAGCATGATATCTACCCTCAAGCAGCTCACATTCCAGTGGGGGAGACAACATGTAAATAATCTATTATTTACTAGCTGATGTTATAGGCCAGGCAAGGGATTGTTCAAAGAGCATGGATGTGTGAACAAAGAGAAAGGGGTGTATATAAGACATATTGCGAAGTTTAAAATTACAGATTTTGACTCCAGGTTGTATACATTGAATGAAAATATGTGACAAATATAGGATGTTCTTGAGATTGTGACTCTAGATAACTGTAATTGATTGTGACTTTGGCAGTAAGAAGAAAGTTGGGAAGGGAGGGAGATTTTGAAGGAAAGATAAGAAGTTCAATTTTAGACATATTGTTATATAGACAAGATATATAATTTGACATGACCAAAAAGGCAGTGGTGAAATGAGATAATAGTTTTGAATTAGAGATTAGAGCTCACCATAAAATGCCCAGAGATGACAATTGAACCCATGGGAGTTAACAAGACTTCTTAGGTAGTATGAATCAAAAAGAGATGAGGGACCAAGGCAAAGCCTTGAGCTCCATGTTACACATACACCTTGTGCTTCTCCCATTTACAATGGGCTTGTTTTTCAAAGAATTTATTGAAGGATAAGTTGTTGTTCAGTTGTTCAGGAGTATCCAATTCTCTGTGACCCAATGAATCATATTGTCTATGGAGTTTTCTTGGAAGGATACTGGAATGGTTTGCTAATTCCTTCTCCAGTGGGTAAGGCAAACAGAAGTTAAGAGGATAAGGTCATACAGGTAGAAATTGTCTGAGGCCAGATTTGTAGTCAGGTTTTTATGACTCCGGGTCCAGTATTCTTTTCACTGAGACATCTAGCTGTCCCTTCAAGAGTAAAATAACCAAAATGCTTTGTGATTATTTACCAGAGAATTGAAAAGAAAGAAAAACAACTCTATTTGTTAGAATTTCCAGGTACTTCCAAGAATTTTAATTAATCAGACTAAAGAATAAAATATGTGAGTTCTCCAGAATCTATTTATGACACCCGAGAAAGGTAATAGTGCCATCTACCCTAACTTTAAAGGAATGTTCCTTTAAGGGGGAAAGGATGAAAGAAAGTTCTCATTAGGATTACAATCAGATTTTCTACTTAGAATATATGATGTTCTTTGTTTTCTACGTACAGAATCTAATACAGAAGTACCATATTAATTTCAAATCTAAGTATAGACAAATGAATAGCGCAACTAGGCCCTATGAATAGGGCATAATGGAAAGAATACCTGACGTAGAGTCAGGAAGACTTATTTTCCTGAGTTCAAATCTGGCCTAAGATACTTACTAGCTGTGTGATCCTAGGCAAATTACTTTAATCCTATTTATCTCAATTTCCTCATCTGTAAAATGAGCTGGAGAAGGAAATGTCAAACTACTTCAATGTCTTTACCAAGAAAACTCTAAATCAGGATCATGAAGAATTAGATACAATTGAAATGAATGAAATAAAACAATAATAGACCAATAAAGTGTACTCAAAGTCATAGTTACTAGTTACTAGCAAAATACAGCGTTGTATACACAGTAGGCACTTAGCATAATATAGTATTTGCCAAACTGGTGAAACATTGAAATGAATTCTTCATGGTGATAGCTCAGTACAGTAGAAAGAATACTGGCTTTAGAGTCAAAAGTTATGGATTCAAATCCAGTCTCTGATACTTACTCCCTATATGATTTTGGGGAATTGTTTTAATTTCTTTGAACCTACATTTCCTCATCTCTGAAAAATGGCATTTGAGGTCCCTTTTAGCTTTTTTAGATGTAGAATCCTATATTATGCAATTAAAAACAGGACCAAATGTGGTGTATTATTAGAATTAAGTAACATGCTATAATATAAATCTTTTATATAAAATTATTCTCACAAGAATGAAAATGTGCTTGATTGAAAGTAAACTCCTTGAGGGAAGGCATTATTTGGTTTTGTTTTACATATTGTTTATCTCTAGCATCTAGCAGTACTTTTCATAAAATAAATACTTGGTAAACATTTTCAACAAACTACAAATTGAGATGAATAAAAAAGAAAGAAGAAATGAGCTACATGATTCATAAAGCAAAGTGTGTTAAAATAAAAAAATAATGACATCCCCCCAAAAAACAAACAAACAAAAAGAAATGAGCTACTTCCTCTATTTGATGTGAAAGTATGTCCCATGAAAGTGTTTCCATTTTGACTTAGGTCAGATAACACTAATGAGCAATGTAATCATAAATTTTCCTTAAGTATTTATTGCTTAGAGAATACTCAGATGATCTTACCTCTACAGCAATAAGTAATCTTAGAGGCTATGAAGCCAAATTCTTCATTTTACAAGTTTTTAGAAATTAAGGATCAGGGAGGCTTAGTGACTATCAAGATTGACTGATGGAGTAAGTATCGGAGGCTATATTTGAACTCAGATCCTCCTATTTCAGAACTAGTTCTATTTCCACTATGCTAGGACCTATTTATAATAGTAAGATTAGATAAAGGAGAGGTCACTATTAAGACACCAGGAAGAAGCAAGGAAAGAATAAGGTAGCATTCTTCTTCTGCTTCTTCTTCTTGTTGTTGTTCTTTTTTCTTGTTGTTCTTCTTCCTTTCTAGTTTATTGTTTTCAGAAAGAAGAGCTGTGACATTCCTGCTAGAAGAATCTTTTTTGTTTGTTTGTTTTTTTGCTGAGGCAATTGAGGTTAAGTGACTTGCCCAGGGTCACACAGCTAGGGAATGTTAAATGTCTGAGACCAAATTTGAACTCAGGTCCTTCTGACTTCAGGGCTAGTGCTCTATCCACTGCACCACCTAATTGCCCCTTGCTAGAAGAATCTTAAAGTTTTCTCCAAGACATCAAATTACCAGGTGAAAAAGTCTCTACTACTTATAAGTAATCTGTTATTTGTTTTGTGAAGAATAATCAAGTGAAACATCAGTATCCTACAAAATAATACTTAGTTCCAAACATAAATCCTCGTGCTTTGTTGCCCAAAGAAGATGGTCTAAAATAGTGTTCCAATTAATATTTCCTAAGATCTTATCTCATATCTTATTTGAAAATGTCACAATTTAAAACAACTATCTGAGCTTAAAAGTTTCATTAGAAATGCATATTTTCTTTTGTTTTATTAATGATTTCAAATTTGGTTTCAAAAAAAGTTTTGATTAGGTGACAGATAACACTGAATATTCATTTATTTGGGATATTTCTTGATAGAGGATAAAATCCTTTGTCTTTCTAATTTACCACTCTACTTTGTTCCAAGCAAAAAAAAAAAAAAAAGAAAAATAATAAGAAAAAGAAAAAGACAACTTGCATGAGAATGTGCAGGGCATTACTTATTTATATGTAAAACCTTTATTCTATTTTGTTATTTTAGATTAAGTCCTGTTTCAATTCTATTCTCTCAGGGAAGCATTAACTGTTTGAGCTCAGCGTGAACATCAATAAACACTTGGGCTGAAATTTAGATTGGACAATTTTGTCTGGTGAAGTAGAAAAGGACATAGGGAATGGCAAAGAAGAGAATGGCTGATGGAAAGGTGGAGGTTTTAATAACTTGTTGTCTAGTGGGAGTCTCAAATATCTAAATTTAAATCCTGAAGCATATTTAAAGAGAGTAGGGTTGGAGAAAATGCGTGATATTTTACCTTGGCAGGCAGTGTGGGGGCATGTGTTAATGAAAGTAAGGGCTGTACTATAACTAATACATTTGAAACTCTGAAGGTTAAAGCCAGAAGCCCATTAACCTGCAGCATGCTAATTTGGAGGTAGAGAATGGAGGCTCATGACCTCTATAGTAACAGTTGCTGTCGCCCTACATGGGATGTTCTGGCAATGTGCCTAAGAAAGCTAGTGACTGTGGTAAACTGACAAAGAAGTTGAATTTACCTAAAGAAAAACTCCTTAATGGAAAGTCTTCAGCTGTGTTTAAAAGTAGTTTGGTTTTTATTTTGTGAAAGAAGTCTAGCAGTGACTGGCATAAATAAGTCTAGCAGTGACTGGCATAAATTAGACATGCTGAATTTTTTATATTTTGCTTTGTGGAAACAATTGCTTCATTTCAAAAGAATGACTAGTGTGAAACAGAGAGAGAGAGATAGAGACAGAGAGAGACAGAGAGAGAGGAAGGAGGAGAAGCAGGAAGAGAAGGAGAAGGAGGAAGGAGGGGAAAGGGGGGAGGGAGGGAGGGAAAAGAGAAAAGGGGGTGGGGTGGAGTAGAGAGAGTTAACTCATCATTAAAAAGTCTCTCAATATACTAAACTTAGAAAACTCTTATGTCCCATCGAGGAAAACTGGAAGATTTGTCACTTGAAGTTAATTGACTTAATTATTACTTTATGGAATGTGCATAGAGAGAGAAAACTCTCTAGTTGATATCATTTTTAGTATCTGATTTTTAAACATAGACTAATAATCCTTTTTCTTATGAACATGGGAAGGATGCAAACTTTCTGAGTAGCCAGTATCCAAACTGGGTCAAATTTAACTTCTCTGCTAAAGTAGAGGAGTCATTAGGCTATTTGTTAATTTGTTCATCTATAATTATTCATTTTCTTAATTTGTATATGTAAAATGGAAGTTAAGATTTTCATTTTCTAATTATTGGATATTATATGATCTTGGCTCATGTGTGATTTTTATCTGCAAAATGAGGAGCTCATCTCTGATATTCTCTAATTTCTCATCAAATTCTGAATCTATTATTCTATGACCATATGCTTATGAATGTATTAATATGATTAATTGAATAGTATAATAATAATTGCTGACACTGATATAGCTATTTTGTTAGTTATCTCATCTGAGGTGGACAATAACCCTGTGAGATATGGATAGATAAGGAATATAAGGCACAGATAAGGCCAGAGGTTTGCTTACAGTCATGCAGCTAGCTTCTCCAATGACAAAATTTTAAGCCAATCTTCTGTTTCTAAATGCTCTTTAATGTAATACCTCTTGAATAATGTCAATGACTTTGAAGTAGACTCATATGTACATGAACTAGAATTTCTACTTGCTTCTCTAAAAGAAGCATTTGAAATTTCCTGTCATTAAAAACAATGGAGAATTTTCAAATCCAGAACTGAAATTTCAAAGTATGTAAGAAAATGATATTTTAAAAAAAAGTTTAGGGGCAGAAGGTGAATAAGTATTTACTTTTGGTGATTCTGAAGATTCAATAACCAAATAAATGTTAGAAGCTGTCACTAGTTTGCTAATGTAAAAAAAATTTAACTATATTATGACAGAAAAAAGATGATTAATTCTGGTGTGTATATTAGTCCCATTCAGAATTGTACTATTTATTGTGACATTTATTTAAAATACAAGACACATCATGACACAGCTGGGATCAACATCAAGGTCAAAAACGCTTGGGTTGAAAGTCCTGCCTTTGGTACCTACAGCTTTGTGACATGGAGCAAGTAATTTAACAACTCAACAATAGAAGTAGTTTTCTAAGACTAGTAAGGTGTAAAGTAGATCAATTGAATTTCTTCATCAGGAATTCCCTATACCAATGAGATAACAGGTCCCATCCAAAAAAAAAAAAATAGTCAAATGTGGGAGGAAATTATAAATACAAATCAGTATGTTAGTTGAAGGGATATGGCCTAAGGGTAAAAAAAACTTACATAAAAATTATGTCATTCCCAGCCTCAGTTTCTTTCCTCTTTAAAAGATAATTGAAGAAAATCTCTAAAATTCCTCCTTACTTCAAGGTAATGAGGGGTTTTTTTGATCCTCGATTTTTCAATGACATTTTAGTCATTTGATTAAAGTAAATCTCCTGTCAGGATCTGCTGTCACTATTTATAAAATAACTTGCACTTTTTTGAAAGGCTGGCACATATATTCTCATTTGATCATCACAAAACACCTGGCAGTTAAAAGAAAAAAGATATGTAGTTGCTGTAGTTATGTATACAAGGTATACTATGTATGCTCAGGTACACCCTAATGTTGGAAAAATATTAGTATTTTATGTCTCATTTTAAAAAGTTTTAATTTTTATGTAAGATGTATGTGCAACTTTGTACATTTATTGTTGCTAGTGTTTAGTCGTTTTCAGTTGTGTCTGACTCTGTGACTCCATTTCAGGTTTTCTTGTCAGAGATACTGGAGTGATTTGCCATTTCTTTTTCTAGATCATTTTATACATGAGGAAACTGAGGTAAACAAAGTAACATGATTTGCCAAGGGTCAAATGTGTGAAGTACTCTGTATATTATGCCACATAGTTGCCCTGAATTACACACACACACACACACACACACACACACACACACACACCAACATACACACATTTTAATTTCTTTAATTTATTTGCAGAAAAACATTGATTTTCATTTTTTCATTTATTATACTTTAATGAAATATGCTGTTCAAACATATGCCAGTACATTTGGAAGAGGAAATTGAAACATGTTCAGAGTCACAGGGTTAAGAAGTCTATCCAGAGATCTAGAACTGAGCTCTCCTTGTTCTTTGTCTATTTCTTTCTTTCTTCTGATACTGTAGGTGGTCTCATCAATATAAGAAATCCACTGTGGAATAAAAATACCTCTTACAATCCCATAAACATACATTATCCATATCCATCTATTTATAAGTGCATCCTTGGAAAGAGGGACAAATCTTTCCAGAAAATGTAATAGATAATTCCCTTAAATTGATGAGAACATAGCATAAGAGGATTTTGAGATAGAAGAGATCTTAGAAATAATTTAAAGTAACCCCGTTTTGCAGATAAGCGAAGAGAAGCTCAGAAAATGGAAATGAGCTGTCCAAAGTCTCACAGGTAGTGAGCAACAGTAATGATTTTCTTTTAAATTTATTGCATAATTTTTTTAGTCACTTCTCTTGAATTGGAAATATAATCTAAGATGCTGGCATGCTGGGTAAAGAGAAGGAATATAGTTGGTAAAAGAAACAAAATCATTGTGCTCCCCTCTGCCCCCCCCCTTTTTAAACAGATGTTGCTTTCAGTGCCTGGGCTCCTGGAGGGCTATGGTTCTTGTATTCAAAGCTAACCAGGCTCCCAATAGATCTTATTTACCCAAAAAAATCACCAAAAAAAAGAGATGCCTAGAAAATTCTCAAGATCATTACTTAAGAACTCTTGGGGTAAACTTGGACTGAAAATTCATGATTGCAGACTGAATAATCACTCTTCCACTTCCTCAGAGTTTCAAGTTAATATTCGTTGTGCTGGGGTTGCCTATATTATCAATGTCAAAAAAAAAAAAAAAAAAAGGGAAAGAAAGGAAAAGAAAAAAAAAAAAAAAAAAACTAAAAAGTCTTATCTTTAACTTTTATTCCAGGGCTTCAAAAGAGCTTTGAATTTGCATCTTACTCTAGGGAAGATGTAGTTTAAAAACATTTTTGCCCAGCTTGCTCCATTAATTTCTGAGGAAAATTCACCTACTGCTGTGAATATGACAGTTCTCAACCTTGGTGTTTTTACAGGATGTCCCTCCCCAGGGAATAGTCAGCACCATTCTGACTTACCCTGCTGGAACTGCACCTCCTGCTGGGTAATCAGCTCTTGCAGTATGAAAGGAGAGACCTCAGTATGATTAACTGAACACCCCTTACTAGGGCTAAGGAAAAAGAGAAAAGTGAGCTTTTTGGGGGGTAAGGGGACAGAATGTTTTAAGTGATCTTCTATGTTCAATTTGAGGAGACAATTTACAGATGCCAACATGGCTCAATTATTAGTACTTAGAGTATGATATATCCTAGCAAGCTTTAACTAAAAGAAATATTCATCATACTGATCACATGTTCTCTCTCTCCCCCAATTACTTCTGTGAGTCTAGAACAAAATTCATTTTGTAATGATTATCTGACTCAGGTATGGCTGATTTTCTATTACTACAGACTGAAGCCCCTGACAAGGGCACAAAAAGGATTATTTTTCAGCAATTTTTAACACAGCGAGATCAGCAGATAATGTCATCTATGATACAGAGTGAGCCTGACCTGGGGGCCCTAGCTCATTGTTAATGTGGCTCTCATCTCAAATATGCCACAGTGGCAAAAAAAAAAAATCAAACTAAAACCATTCTTCTATAAACACCTTCACTGTCTTTGGAGATAAAAAAGATAAGTTTAGGATTTTTTTTTTCATACTTACAGTCAATTTTGAATAGATTGTTCAACAAAAGACCCCAGAAGTCTCTTTTTCTATTCTAAATATCATTTTCATTTGGAGGGCAGTAGTGTCCTAAAAACAGTGACACTAATCAATATCCATGACATTATTACACTTCAGGTAGCAAATAATCTCTCTGTGCCAGAATTCACAGAAATTCTAAGCAAAACTACAGTAGGATCTGTCAGTGAGAACAAAAGTCCATTGCATTGGATATTTACAAATAGGCAGTCACCTATTTCTTTCTGAAATGTACCAAAATATATATTACAATTTGTTTATTTAAATAACATTATTTAAAATGTATATTTTGTAACATTGAAGTACTCTGAGGTAGATGTTTTATTTAACACAAGAAATTCATTGATGTTAACTTTAACCTTTCCATAATATAATCAAATAGTTAAAATTCTGTGCTGTATAGATGCTATTTGATTTATCAAGTTATTTTTCTGATTAATGACCAGCTATCAAAACTAAATAACAAAATGTCTTTGCTGAAACATTTGTTTTAAAACACTACCACCATGATTAAGCTTATATCTATCTATCTATCTATCTGTTTATATATAGATAAATAGATACTTAGATAATATAATTTAGAAAAGAAGTTGGAAATAAGGATCAATGAAAAGTTCTTGCTTTTAATAGTTTGCACTCTGGACAACATATTTTTGCAATAGTCATAAAATATTGTGAAGATGTGGCATAAAATATTCTTTCCAATTCTATAAGAATCACAGTAAGCTCTGAGTAAGTTTCAAATGGAGATACTCCTACTGACCTTCAAGGGGTATCAATTTAAGGATGGCCCCAAACAACACTAAGGAGGCCAAGGGTTTTCATTATTATTATTTGTTAACTTGTTTTTAATCTTCAGTATTTCACAACATTCATCAAATGCATTAAATATATATTCTGTCCCAGTTACTGTGTAAGGTTATAGGGAGAGTCACTGTTGTCAAAGAGCTTACTTACTGAGAAAAAAATAATTATTTTATTATGTTAACATCCAATTTTATATACAGGACCCAAAGTTCCTCTTTTTGACTGTTAATAACCAATTATTAGTAGCTTAATTATTAGTAAGGTTTTTCTTCCCTTTTTATTTTCTCATTCAATGCCAAATTCTGGTAAAGGACAAAATAGAGAATGAAACATTCTCCTTAATCTTGGGTGGGACCCCAGCCAATTGGGAGAGCTTATTTTGGATTAAAGAGTAAAGAGAATCTTACTTAGGAAGAATTCTTACTGTAATCCAAACTATTACATTGGTCAGATAGGATTGGGTAGAGAATAGATTATTTTGTATAGATTTCTGGAGGTGGAATGAGCTGGGAAAGTATTGACATGATCAGAATAGCATCCTCCAGTCACTCATTAGAAAAAATCAACCTCTCATTATAATATTCATTCTTTCATTAATTGTTAAGCAATCAAAATTGATTTTCATCCTCAGGGATACTCCCTTTTCCAAAGGTATTTAACATTCAACTGCTTCCATGCAGGTCTTTGGTTTCTGAGAGAAATTATGACCTCCAATTTAGTATCTGGTAGAATAGTTAATAAATTAACTATTAAGTTCCCCAAAACTATGCCTCTCAGAATTTTCAATCATCTCACTTTTTCCCACATTAGACTAAGTTCCTTGAGAACAGAGATTTGTTAAGTTTTTGTTTTTCTTTTCTTTGTTCTTGTCCTTTAATTTAGCATCTCGTAGAGTAGTTAATAAATTAACTATTAAGTTTCCCAAAATTATGCCTCTCAGATTTTTCAATCAATTTTCAATCATGTCACTTTTTCCTACATTAGACTGAGTTCCCTGAGGACAGAGACTTGTTAAATTTTAGTTTTTCTTTCTTTGTTCTCATCCTTTCTTTGTGTCCTCAGTATGGTGCCTGTTACATAATAAATATACATTGACTTGTCTTCACTATAATCTGAGATTATAAACTGAAATATTGTTGAATAAATACTTGTCAACAATCACAAAGGAAAATTGTACTTATGTTGGTTAGATGAATCTGAATTAGAACTATCAACTTGGATATTTATAGTGGCTCAGGGGCATCATCTTTGTGCAAGAAGAATATTATTCATATCTGTTTTTTTTTAAGAGCAATTTGGTTATGAACAATACGAATAAACCTTTGTTTTAAAACAGTCTGATTCTAGACAGCATGGAGTTCCGGAAATCTCATAATGATCTCATTCTTGCTTCAGGATTTCTTTACAATGTGTCAAAATACATAGTTATTATATTTATTTATGGGAGGACTTTTGGGTTAAAATGATTTTATCTCAGTCAAATGTTTTCATGTAGCATTTTAATAGCAGATTCAGATCAAGTCTCCAGAGCCAAAGGGAAGTGAAGGGTTGAGGCAACTAGGCTGAAAATGCAATCCCTTTATATTCAGTTAATCTAGATAACTGAGGTTCCTGGAACTATTTATGGAATTGTGCAAAAAAAAAAAAAAAAGATGATTTAAGAAAGATGCCAGAAGCAATTAAGTTGCTGTGGCATCTTTCTTAGATTATCCCCAAACTTGTATGTGATTTAATAGAATGGATATGAGTGTGGAGGCTGCAATTACTGATATTGTTTGCAGCCTCTATAAGGACATTTCACAGAACTCCTCCTATCAACTAGGAAATGATGTGGAATTTATTGTAATTAAGAAAATAAACAAGTCTCAACTCTCTTAGGTGAGAACTTCAGGGAGTGAGCCTACTGAGACATTGAATATATTATTTCTTGTTTTCATAGGCAACTGCCTGCATGTGAGGAAAGAGTCTGAAGCTACATCTACCCCATGCAAAGAGAGCCAATCAAGTTGGTCAATTCAATGAAACTGAAAATCAATCAACTGAGGGTTTTTAAGAATCAATTAGTGGAGAGAAGAGACTGGAGTGGGTAAAGCAAAAGATAAGTTAAATTGGGTATTCTAAATCAGAGAAAAAACACAACTACTCAATTAAACCTACTAACACTATGATTCTTTTTGCCTATTGACCTGGTGCAAATGGCTGGGCACATGGGCTATATGTGAAAGTAGATGTGATGGTAGCATTAGTAGTATAACAACTGCTATATTGATTCAAATAGAATTACCACATGTCTGATTGATGCTAAAAAATATGTCTGTGACATGAAAAGATCAAACCCCAAACTCTTTATGGAAAAGCACTCTCTTCTCAGACTTCAAACACAAATTCTAAAAGAAGTAAAAAGATTCCTATATGTCCTGATAAGCTCTCATGCTCTAAAGATTGTAGTATAATTATCCTTTCCACCTCATGGGGTTAAGGGTATGGTGCTCCCTTAATCTGGGAAAATCCTTTTAAAATATTTTGCCCTTTCTCCTACCAGAGAAGTCTAAATAATTATAGTATTAAAAGTAAAGTATGTTGATATATAATATTCTTTATATATTTATGCATTTTTGAGTTTCTAAACATTTCCTATGCCATCTGCTAGCCTTTTCATGTTGTCTGTGGCTTTCAAAACTCTTCTAAAATTTCATTTAATTTCTTAAGCTGATCCCTGATATATCAAAATTGTGATGGGGAAAGTTGTCAATGTGGAAAGGATAATTGTATATGGAATAGATTTAGAATTAGTAAGAACCTTGGAAACCAACAAGTCCAACCTCCCAGATGAGGAAACTGAGTTATTGACAAGTGTTTTGGATAGAATTTTTGGACTTAGAATGAGGAAGACCAGAATTCAAATTCTGATGGAGAAAAATGTATTAAATGTATGACTGGGCAAATCATTCTCTGAGTTTAAGCTAAGATTATAAATTATAGACAAAGATGCTGATTTCTACTGGTGGAGGGAGTTTCCTTATCAATAATACTTTAAGAAATGAAATTAGCAGTCCAGTTCCTATTATGGCCTGCCTCTATAAAATTCCTAGATATTACCCCTAAAGGAGACCAAGAATTTTATTTTAGAAATAGTTTTTATGCAAGCTTTCCCTTTATCTTGTAGTTGAAAATGCATATCACCATGACTTAACCTTAAAAATAGGCTGTCATTTGAAGCATTTCAATAATTTGAACTTTTACACAAGACTTAAGTTTCTTTAAAAGTGAAGTCTGCATGGCTTTTTTCTTTCCATAATCAGTCAAGTAATCTGCACTAGAACAGTGGAAGATAGAAAGAAGAGATGTCCTTGAAGAGAGAGAAAGTAATTTTTCATTTTTCTTCCTTCACCAGTGTCCTCAAGTTCAGTGTACAAAGTAGGCATTTAATAAATACTGAATGCTGTGAGACACTAATGTTAGCCTGAATGTAGTATTCTCCTATGAATTATGTCTTACTAGTATTATACCTATGCTATGCATAATAATTAGATTTAATAATAAAAAGATCGTGGAATTGTTTTCTTGTTTTGTGACTCTGTGGTTATAAATCAAATAATGTTTTAAGGGTGGAAGTGGCAAGGTGGGAAGTGAGTCCCAGGTGGAACAGCTTAATAAAGCAGAATTTTATTAACTCACTCATTTTTTTTGGAAGAAGATAATGTAGTCATACTAAAACATAAAATACTGCCATTTCAAAAAAAACTTAAAATGAAACAGATAAATTATCTATTCTTTTAATTATTCGCAAATGTTTGTGGGAATCTGATATTTAGTGATATTCATACAAGGGTATAGAAATTTGGAAAAGGCATATAATTCTTCTAGCAGCTTGTTCTCCTGGCAAAGAATCTTGACTTACCACTCAAATAAAATCTGATTCAGAAATGTTCAGGGACATAAATTCTAAAATACATTTTTAAAAATCTCAAAAATCAATGAGCTATTGCTCCTCTTCCCAAATGTCTATCTTTATCCTACCATCGACAATTTCATCAATAATGGTTCATACAATTTGAACTATTTCCTGTTCTTTCATAAGACACATAGTTCTAAGACATCTGAGAATTTCTTCCCTGTACCTGGGATGACCTATTCTCTCTTTCCATCTGTTGATAATCTGTCCATCTTTTAACTAATTTGGAAAGGTCAAGCTAAATACTCTATACTCCATTAATCTTTCTTCAATATCTTCCTGATATGATTTGACAGATTTTTATACTTTATATTTTTTACTTGTCATGTAGTTTTAAATTAAATGGTAATTATTTTGAAATTATTTGAAATATTTTGAAATAAATATTTAAACTATATGGTAATTATTTTGAAATTCAGTAATGTCATCTGTAAGGCTGTTCTCTTTCCTCTCTCTCCTTTTTATCTTTCTTTACTTCTTCCTTTTTTTCTCTCATTTTTCTATTCATAAATAATTGATGAAGAAGTGTGTCTTGAAAATTAATATGTTAGAATGCAAAAAAAATCATTGACTTGGAATCATGAGATGAGGATTCAAAAATTCAAGCTTCATTTCTTGACTAACTGACTTTGAGTAATCTAACAACCTAAGTCTGTTTTCTCATCTATAAAATAGAGATAAAAAGAGTTTCCTCACTTACCTGATGTGACTGTTTTGGGAAATGTGCCTTATAAATCTTAAAGCACTAGATAAAAAGGGGTATTGTCATTGCAGAAAAATTAGCTAGGCTTACAATCTTAAGAGAATTCAATGAAACACAACAAAGTTTATATAAGCAATATTTACTATTGGAGGAGATGTGGAAAAATTGAGACATTAATGCACTGTTGGTAGAGCTGTGAACTGATTCAGCCATTCTGTATAGCAATTTGGAACTATGCCCAAAGGCTTATAAAACTATGCATATGCTTTGATGTATCAATACCACTAGTAGATCTATATCCCAAAATAGATAAAATACAAAAATGTAAAGGACCTGGATGTACAAAAATATTTATAGCAGCTATTTTCTAGTAGCAAAAAAATTAGAAATAAGGGAATTCCCATCGATTGAAGAATAACAACAAGTTGTGGTATACTATTGTGATTACTATGATAACACTGTGCTTGAAAAAAAAATGATGAGGTGAAAGTTCTCAGAAAAACCTGGAAAAACTTGCATGAACTGATGCAAAGAGAAATGAGTAGAACCATAAGACTATTGTAAACAGGAACAGCAGTATTATAAGATGGTCTGCTATGAATGACTTAGTTCTTCTCAGCAATTCAATAGTCCAAGACAGCTCTGAATATTATATAGTCCCAGAGAAAAACAATGTCTGAATACTAATTGAAGCATACCTTTTTTAAAACTTTATTTTTTGTGAGATTTTTGTTTGTTCGTTTTTGATTTGTTTTTTCTTACACTATGACTAGTATGGAAATATGTTTTGCATGTATAATCTTTTTTTAAAAAAGCTCCCTATTTACAAGGGAAATTGAGAATATGGTGTGATAAGTGATCAAAAATATAGAAGCTCAATGACATAACACTAATAAAAATGGGATTTACAGAATTATTTATTCTAGCCTAGAGTAACTGAGGTAGGCACCTACTCTTACCTACCCTGTGATTTAAAAAACAAACAAACAAACATGAAATTAGTCCTACATCTAGAATGGTATGACTGATATATTCAGTATATTAAAAATATTGACTAATATGTATAAACACAAGGCTACAGGCAAATAATCAACTTTCCTTAAAGAAATTTAACCACTCATTCTAAAGATACTATGATAAGGATCAAGAATTATGTCTGGGAAATATGTTTATTACAGAAATTCCTCTCAATATATTGCATGTAAAAATATGAGGAAAACTGACTAATTCTTTTTAATCTCATGCTTGATCATGATGGTATATATTAGCAACTTTATTAGGTATTTCCTCAACTGTCTTCTCAGAAGGAAACCAGAAACTTCATTTCTGTTTTGCTATGATTCGAGGACCTAGTTCACAATTTGAGCAATTGTTTTTCCCAAATATCTACATTAAAATATATAATAATATATCCTTTTTCATGTACGAAAGCAGAAATCCATATAAAATGCATCAAATATGTAATTGTACAGAGCTTGTCTTTTTCTAATATAGAACAAGCTGAGTGAGTTTAAATGGTCTAAATAGTTATTACAGTCTGACTGTGATGTGTTCTTCCCTCTATATTTCCTAAGGAATTTCTTGTATTATAATAATGGTTTCTAGAGGGATAAATTGCATACACAGAACCAACTGCTGAAAACTGTAGGCGGCTCACACAGCGTGATGTAAATCACACCATGGGATACCATTTCTTTATAACGACATTGCCATTAAATTCCATGAGATGCGGCCCACCATAGTACCAGCAAAATCCACCCACATGCTTAAATAGATATTGGGGAACTGGATTTCTTGGGAGTAGGTCATGGGATAAGAAGGCTTGGTCTGAGTAACATCTGAGTCCACCATCTGATGGGCTTAGTGTGAATCATAGAGAACCAATTGGTGGTTTCAGAATGAGGAATAATAAATAGTGTTTGCTAGTCAGTCTAATATGACTAATTGGGTAGAAAGGGTGAAGAGGAAGAAAGAAACAACTGTAATGAATATGTGGGTCCTTAAAGTCCTTGTCAGTTCCCTTTCTTCTGTCACTCCTACATTCTCCCCACCTAAAAGATAACAGTGGAAAGTTGAAATCTGAAAAGAACCATCTTCTGCTACTTCTGCTACTATTTAGATTTAGGTTGTTAATCATAGAGAGTAAACTTCTTATAAGATATACCATTTTTTATCTCTTTCTAGTATCTTTGTAAAAACAAAGCAATTATAAAGCCATTCTGGAGATACATTTTAGTTTATGCAAACCTTTCTCCTGGGGCTGCAGAATAAATAATGATCACCCCTTCCTTTGGTAAACTATGGCTGAGGTTTTTTCCTAATGTTACATCTTAAATTTGACAACAATTCTACCATCAATCATGGAAAGATGAATAGTGACACAGTAGGCACAGAAATATTAAATGGATTGACTATTTGAGGTAGTTGCCTCTTGCACTTAATGAGGATAAACAGCAAAAAATTCTTTTGACAGACTTTCATGGAAGACTTAGGCAAAGATCTGATTCAAGTTGTTTTTGGAAATTAAAAAAAATGTATTTCATTCTTGCTTACTTTTTACTTGAAGTTCAACAGTAAACACAACCTGAAAACTCATGTGTGTATGTGTGTGTCTGTATGTGTGTGTGTTTGTGTGGTGCTAGGATATAGTTTGGGAACTAAAATTATCCATAGTTCAGAGAATGAAATAATTTGGATATTTACAAAGTCCCTCTAATTCCATATTCCATCTTTATTATGCTCCAAAAGGTCCAAAATTTCAAATTTTTAATTCAGTCTGGGGAATTATACTTGTCCTTGAGCCTACTTTCTAACTGGTTGAGAATGGTGGAAAGGTTGGGTGATTTTCCTACAAATGAGCAAATCTGACCATTTTAAAAATAGTTTGTTTGCTGTACAAAAGGATCCATTACAGGATTCCTTTAAACGGATTTTTATCCAATGCAATTAAAGTAGATTTGGATTGATAGAGTATTTATTTACCCACAATTTTATACAAATATGCCTACTAAGGAAAACAAAGTATTCCTATGTATAATTAATTTATTTGTTATTTTGAAATAAAAAAATAAGCATAGAGAGACCTGAGATAAAAGATTTAATTTCCTGACTTTATGTCATAGGATAAATCACTAATCAGGGTCCACACCTGGAAATCAGGATTCCAAAATCTTAGATTCCATTTAGAGTTTCCAAATTAATTTATTAAATAAAACTTTTTGTAAATTTCTATCAATTATGTTACTTTCTTAGGGGAAGAGCACTAAAAAAAGAGCATTCTATTTTGCTTATATTTTAGACTTTTTAAAAATTTATTT
This sequence comes from Myrmecobius fasciatus, assembly GCA_023553655.1. Lineage (NCBI taxonomy): Eukaryota > Metazoa > Chordata > Mammalia > Dasyuromorphia > Myrmecobiidae > Myrmecobius > Myrmecobius fasciatus. The sequence goes on along the minus strand of JAJPUD010001297.1, from coordinate 353,630 downwards.
CTGGTATTTGAACTTTTTTCCCCAGGATGATTGGCTTCATTATGAATGCATCCATTACATCACATGTAAAATGTTTACAATGGCTGGAACATGAAAAAATCAATGGAAGTGGCAAGAAGAACCCCAGCAAGCCTATTTCTGATGAATTATGTCCTTAAATATATACCCTGTATGTGGTACAAAAATATATTGATTACTGGCAACTGTTTCTGTAATGCCAATAATGTACCACTCTCTTGGACTTCCCCTGAAGCAACAGGGTTTAATCAACATGCTCTAAAATAATAAATTGACTACCAAGTAGGAGGCTGAAAGATGAAACTGACTAAAAACTCATAAAATAAAGAACCATTTAAAACTCAGGGAAAACATATGTTTATAAGCAACTTTTTCTGGACAGTTTTTTGCTTGGATCTTTCATGATGAGTAGCCAGAGTGACTGATAGACAAAGTTTACACAACATTTAGGACATATTGACATTTGTCTTTCTATATGCTACTGAAATGAAGACATTTTAAAAGAATATATATGTATATATATGAATATATATACGGATATATAAAATATATATATATATGAACATATATATATATATGTATACACACACATATAGTTACAGGGAGTTCTCAAAATCAACTTCAATGTCTTTTTTGTTGTTGATAGTGTGTCTCACTTTATTCTCAATTAAGAGATCTACAAAGACTGACACTTTGAAAAGCTTTCTTTGATGTGAACATTTACCATATCTGAAGATATGGTAATATTTCAAGAAAAAGAATTACTCTGCTGTACTCTCATAGTAGTGAGAAATTGCTTTAAAAAGAGAGGTGAACTCTGTAGAGCCTGATAACTTTTCATATTGGAAGAAATTAATTCTACTGACATTTATTTTTATTTTTTTTAAGTTGAACTACACAGGAAATATTGTCTTTTGGTTGGTCGAGTTCTTTGAACCTTTCTGCAAAATTTAGCTGCCTACTTCATTTGAGATGCATGTGTCTTCTTGACTACATTTACTAGAGAAGAATTAATTTTTTAAAAATTTAAATGAAATTTTTTATCCCATTTCATAATGTCCCCTGAAAACAATTTCAATTCATTTCTAACTGCTACTAGTACTGATACATACTAAATCTGAAATTTACGATGATCCAGTAACTTCAGAATAATGTTCATAACTTAAAAATGGAAACTTTTTTACTTTCTTGTGTTTTTGATGAGGAGATGATGGAGAAATGGGAGATAAGGAAAGAGAAAAGAGAGAGAGACAAAGAAAGACAGAGATACAGTGAGAGAAAGCAAGAGAAAGCTAGTGTGAGAAAAGAAGGAAGAGGAGGAAAAGAAAGGGGGGAGAGGGAGGAAGGAAAAAAGGAGGGGAGAAGAGACTCTAATCAACATCATCTTTCTTATTTTGAGCCTAAATTGGCTTCCCTATAAATTTCTTCCACTATTTTTAGTGCAGCCCCTATAAACATAGTAAATCTGCTTCCTTTTCTCTATTAGAAATTTTTAAATAGATGAAGATATTTTCATTGTCCTATTCTTGGCCACCCAAACACATACATAAGTATATAAATATTCTCTTCATCTCCAGAAATAAAATGTTTTTCATTCTTTTAATATACTTTACATGAAGCACTCATGAACACACTCTAATGGTCAGTATATCTATTAAAATATGGCATCCAAACCTGAGCTATACTTCACATCTATCAAGACAGGTATTGCTTTCTGTATTATTAATAAATTCCTCAGGGGGTAGGTAGGTGGCGCAGTGGATAGAGCACCAGCCCTGAAGTCAAGAGGACCTGAGTTCAAATTTGATCTCAGACACTTAACACTTCCTAGCTGTGTGATCCTGGGCAAGTCACTTAACTCCAATTGCCTCAGCCAAAAAAAAAATTTTCAGATTTTGGAGTTGGAAGGTACTTGTACCTTTTTACAGATGACAAAAGTGAGGATCAAAGTCATTTAAATAAGTGACAACCAAGATCATAGAGGTATTAAAATATGAGACCTAGAATTAAAATAAAAACATTCTTATTTCAAATATGGGAATTTTTTAACATAGTGCTTTGAATGTAAGAATTTATTTTAATGAAATCTAAGTTTTCATTGAATTCTGTAGAAGTGACATCACACTGTTGCCTCATAAAAACTTCACAGCCAATCAAAACGTCTTCAAGGTTTTCATTCATATCATTAAAAAAAGGCTTGACTAGAATAGCATTTATGATAGAATTCTATAGCTATATGCTAGAGACAGCTCTCAAAGTTAACATCCATCCAATTATTCACTATCTAGACAAGTTAAAAATTCAACTACCTTTTCTATGATCAAGTCTAGTGGCCTCAAATGCAAATTGAAATAGGGCCTACTCAACCATAAATATATTGACTTTGAGAACATACACAGAGACACATATTATCGACATTCTATTGAATATTAATTTATTTTCTTCAATATTTTCTATTACTGTGTGTTTGACAAGAGTGATTTAGTGTATGTAAGTGTGTATATATATATGTATATATGTGTGTGTGTGTATGAATTGTGTGTAGACACATCCATTAATCTTCTTGTTGAGAAATTTTATCCAATGTTTTGATAAAATCAACATATAGCATTACAACATCAGAGATTTTAATCTGATTAGATCTGATTTAGAGACCTCTGATGAAGTAAGTGAGATATCTGTAGGGTTTAAATAATTTGTCTATGGTCATAATTTAGAAAGTGGCTGAGATGAGATTTGGCCTGGGTTTATCTGACTCCAAATCTAGTAACTTCATATTGTACTACTTGTATTATGCCTACCCTTTTACCTCCTATCTTATTAATTTCATAAAAACAAGGAAATTTAGTTGGCTTGATCTTAATAATCCATTCTGGATTCTAACTGATTTCTAGTCTTATTTTAATAATTATTATTTTAGTAGTGGTAGAAACAATGACAATTATGACAATTGATTTTAGAATGGTGCTGAGGACTACACTATTTGTTATTTATTAAATGCTATATTCTATCACTTGTCAAATCATCATAATCAATATTAGGGAAACATTTTTACATAGCACTGTGCTCAGCATTATGGGGAAAACCACAGAAGTAAAAGCTACTTTGGGGGGCAAATGATTTGAGTTTTAGCTGTTGTTAAGCAGCATAAAAACAGAGCTGGACTTGGAACCAACAGATTCTGAATTTGAGCTCTATTGTTCAACTACTTACTAAAACAGGAAATCATTTGACCTTCACTTTGCTAATCTACATAATGGGTATAACAGCCTTATGAATCAAGAAGTTATTTTTATTAAAGTGATTTGTGAACTATAAAAGAATTGTACAAATTGATGTATCATTATTATTAGCATTACTCTGATGAAGAAAACCAAATGAGATAATGTATTTGAAATAACAAGTGAGGAACCAATTTTACATCTGCATTTTAATTCTTTTTCTGTTATAAGAAAATTGTTCTTAAAAGATTAAGTGATTCCAAGTGCATACCCAACTGAAAAACAGTCAGGACTAAATTCCATACTAGTCCTTGCCCTACTCTCATATTCTAAGAAGTCTAGATCTCTCTAAGCTCTTAAACCAATATATTAAAAAGTATTATTCTTCCAATTGTTCATATTTAACTCACAGATAATGATATCAATAATTCTGGAAATTTAGGCAACCATTTGAAGTTTCAAAAAATGGGACATCTGGAAATGAAAATTAATAAAGCATTATAAAATATACCATACTTAGCCTGAGGGAATATGAAGACTGAGCAGTAACTGAAAATTTATCTTTATGCAGATAAAAGATTAGCTAATATATAATGGAAATCAGTTAACCTCCATCTTCCCACTGAATAGAACAAAGAAAAATGACCTTAAAATACAAGGTAGATTAAACATAAAAAATTTTATCAAAACATTTGACAAAGTCTTTCTTATTATACATGTGGACAAGATAGAAAAATTTGGACTAGATAACAGTAGTTAGGTGAATTTTTAAGTGGTACAACAATGTACTCAAAGTATAATTATTAATAGGGTCATGTCAAAATAGAGGTACATCTTTAGTAAAGTGCCCCAGGCACTTTTTTTCTGTCCTATGCTATTCAACATTTTTATCAATGACTTGAATGGTGGCATGGATGATAAGCAAATCAATTTTCAGATGGCATAAAGCCTAGGGATATAGTTAACAAGTTAAATGACAAAATCAGGATTCACAAATATTTCAACAGGCTATATACTATACCATAAACAACATGATTTAAGTCACTTAGGATTAATATGAAGGTCCACACTCTAAAAATCAAGTTCACAAGTGCCTTATATGGGATGTATAGGTAGACAAAAGATTACATTAAAAAAAAAAACTTTTATGGTTTTCAGAGTATGTGAACTTTTGATGGAATCACCATCCTTGTAGTCATCCCAGTCAATAACTTCAGCCTTCCTTGTTACTTTCCCTTCCTTGTGATTATATCCAATCATGTCTTGCCAAGCCTTATTGATTTTATACAATAATTTTCATAGTTTCCTATTCTATTCCCTAAGCCATTCCCCTTGTTCATGCTTTCATCACATTTCACTGAGACTATAACATGAATATTCTAATTGCCTCATGATTTCTTTTCTTCAATTGAATTCCCACACAGCTGACAAATTAATATTCCTAAAGCATTGGACTGATTGTCTTCCCTGATCAAATATCTTCAGTGGATCCTTCTCACCTCTAGAAATAGAAATTCCCCAAACTTTTTTCCCTTAATATTCTTTAAAACAGAGCTTCTATTTACTTTAGCGGACTTCTCTTACATTACTCTCATTCATACACTCAATGTTCCAGCCAAAGGGGACTATTATATGTTCCCTGAACTGTACGTGACAAATGTTTTTCCAAATCTTTGAGCTGACTATATCCCATGCTTGAAATACATTTCCCCTCCTTTGTCCTTTCCTGGATTTACCATTGCTGTAATCATGTTGAACTTGCTAGACACACTACTTTCCTGCTCTTCTAGTCATGACTTTTCTCTCTGATATTTGGTTTTCAATTTTCAAAGTTTAAGATTATTAGATTTGCAACCCTGATGAATGTGGCTCTTTCCAACAATGATGCCAGTTCCAATGATCTTGTGATGAAGAGAACCATCTACATCCAGGGAGAGGACTGTGGGAACTGCATGTGGACTACAACATAGCATTTTCACTCTTTCTGTTGTTTTTTTATTGCATTTTTTCTTTCTCAGTTTTTTTCCCTTCTTGACTCGATTTTTCTTATGCAGCAAGATAACTGTATAAATATGTATACACATATTGGATTTAATATAAATTTTAACATATTTAGCATGTATTGGATTACCTGCCATCTAAGGGAGGGTGTGGGGGAGGGGAAGGAGGGGGAAATTTAGAACACAAGGTTTTGCAAGGGCCAATGTTGAAAAATTATCCATGCATATGTTTTGTAAATAAAAGGCTTTAATAAAAAAAGAAAGAAAGAAAGAAAAAATAGTATAAGATTTAAAATTTGAAACAGCCTTCCTAAAGTCATATAAATGGCATTGGAATCCATGCTCCCATACAACAGTTCCAGGATTTGATATCTGCCTGTAAGATATTAGGGCTCTTTTATGGAGTACAGGTTCTATCAACAAATTAAATTTAAATAATATTTATTAAGAGTCTACTTGGGCAAACCCTGTGTTAGAGTCAGAGAATAGAAAGATGAATCACAGTTCAGTTCTTCCCTTTGATGTGTTCACAAAGTTCTTGAGTGGGTAAGTCATATACAAACTACTGTAACAGATTAGAAAAGGATTAAAAGCAGAGGGAATGTCATTTGGAGTGGAACAAGAGATTTAAGGGAAAAAGTATTATTTATAGGAAGAGAGTGATTATATAATATTGTACTGGGAATAAAAAAAAAAACAACCTGAATTCAAACCCCATCTCAAATATTTTCTTAGCTTTGTGATCCAATCAAGTCATTTAATCTCTCTCGGCCTCAGTTTCTTCATTCATAAAATGGGAGTAAAAATGGCATCTATCTCACATGGTCATTTTGAAGATCAAATGAGATTACGTGAAGCATTTTGCAAATCTCAAGATTTTATTCAAATGCTAATTTTAGTATAATTATATTATTATTGTTATTGTTAAAAATGAAAGAACTCATGGAAATTGCAACTTTTCTTCCAGACTGAAATCTGGGAAATAGGTCACTAATGAAGATGGGGTGGGGATGTATGTGGTAAAAAGAGAGTATCCAGATATTGGGAACTGATTTTAAAAGGGGAAAAGTTTGGAGAGGAAAGGACCAGATCAAAGAACAGCCAGTAGTTCTGTTTTTCTAATCATAGGGCACCTGAGCAGGAGGAACATTAGATAAGATAATATAGATAACGTTGAAAACATATTTTGGAGGACCTTGAATGCAAGCTAAGAAATTTTTTAGTTTATTCTAGAGGTAATATATAGCCACTGAATGTTTTTAATTTGGAGAATGAAGGCATCAGACTTCTGAATTAAAGAAAGATTATTTTAGCTACAATGGGAAAAATAAAATTGTACATATGACAAATCTAGTATATTCTTTATCTTGTTGCCATCATAATATCTCCTTTCACAAACGGTGTATCAACCAGTTGCCCAAGTCACTTTTGGAATAAAAATTCATCAGCCCCTGCAGCTTCTGACATATGAGCAATTAGAAAGCCTCAGGCTGATTTTACTCAGTGCCTGGAAGCATCTGCATTTATGAACCTGCAACACCTTTGATGAGAAGCCACTTCCTATTCCTTTTACCAGAGAGATTTGAATTCTCAAAAGGTATTCATATTTTAATAGGGAAATAAAGTCTTAAGTCAAAGGAATGAATTTCTAATAACAGGATGTCATCCCTCAATTATAAGTCAAAGAGTTAATGGGAGAAGATTTACTAGTGATCAGCTTATCAAATCCGAGAATTTTAATAGCTACCCATTGGTGAAGACAGTTTTGGCTTTAAAAAAAAGACCATATCAAATGTTATGGTATTTCTCTTTTATATTCAAAAACTTTTAAAATGAAAGATAAAAAGCAATAAAATTTATCTCTTTTATTCCTGATCGTTATCACTGAATTATAACCAACATATAGCAAATATTATAGCAGAATATTTGAATTGTGAACTCCTTTCTTCACCTTGATAATAATGCATATTTAAGAAAATGTTGATGACAGAAATAAAGAAAAGCTTTAGGTAAAAATCCAAGAGATAGACACAATTTGATGTTGTCTATTGTTGTTCTGCTAGAGAAAATGGTCAAAACCAGCTTTGAAATTTAAGTAATGGATAAAGAATGGAAGAAACTGTTAGGTATTAAGTAAATCAAGCTCCCCCAGCTTGGAAACCCAGATATCCAGACAGGACAAACTGTGCTGAATTGCAACACTCCTCTTCTCATTGTAGCAAATTGCCATGATCCAGAAGACAATAAAATCATTAGGGGGAAAAGGGAACAGATGCTCTTTTCTTTTTAAAATCCTTCAATCCCTAGAAAGAGGAATGTATTCCTTCAAGAGCTGTTTTATTATCAGTGAAGAGTGCTAGAAAATTACTCCCAAAGTCTCTTTCGTGAATGATATTCTGTAAATTCGGTGGATCAGAGAACCTATCTTAAGAAATAAAATCAATTGTGCCTTGTAGATGATGTTGTTTATAAAAATAGTTTGTTTTTATGAATAAAATGTTGCTATGGTGACATCATCAGACTAAATACAGGTACAACTGGAATGTATGTTGAATGCCAATAGAATTTCAAGGATTTAAAGGATATCATAACGAAGGAATCTTAGACTTTTAAATAAATCTTTCTTCACTGATATATTATTTACTATGAAATGTGATGGTGAAAACATCATTCAAATGCAAGATTTCTACTGCATATAAATTAGTTTACTGGTGAAAAATACGACCTATAAAATGTACAGGCTAATTTAAAGCTACATTTTTTTGTAAACCCATGATTTTTTATTTTGTTAAAATCATTTTGCTCTAGAAGATCATGAGTGAACATCATTTCTAAATTTTATATCCTGATTTGATAATTTCTACAAAAATAATTTTAGTCAATTACAGCATGTATTGAAGAGCTTGATAGTTTCACTGAAATACTAAGCATAATTTGTGTCTTTAATAAGTATTTCTCAGAAGCAGTGTGCCAAAATGAAAAGAGATCCATCCCTGTGGTGTGGATGATCTGGGTTTTAAGTCCTGACTCTAACACGTACTGTCTGTGGGACCCTTAACTTAATAAATTTACATACGCTCATAAGTTCCAAAGAAGGTGACAATCTGCATTAGTAGAAACGGTTACTTTAATATTCTGTATCACTGCAATCTCTGACCTGAATCAGAAACAAAGGATAAGTATAATTTCCCACCCACTTTTGCTTCAACATATTTTTCCAACTTTTTTTCATATATCTTTATGTTCCATTTCTCGAATATTTGTATCTCCACATTAATTTGTCAGATGATAATAAAGTCTTATTTCATGGTGACAATATTTCCCATATGACAAAACAATTCATAACAAGCATGGGATGAGGCTAGGTGAAAATGGTTTAAATAAAACCATCATTACCACTGGGGGAACTAATCAGTGCCTATCTTATTCTCAATAGGTGAAGAGCATTGTCTAGGTTTCCCAAAACTCCCCATAGCCTTGAAATTCCACAAGAAGGTATTTTAACAAGCTTTTGGGAAGTGACAGTTGTCAAAGTAAGAGAATCAAGTATAAATGTATGGCACAGTACTTTTTATCTCTATTCAGTATCTACAAAATCTATGTAACATCTCATATAAATGTATATACATATATATTCACACACATTTAAAAACTATCATTTCTTTCAAATATCACCTATGACACTTAGTCATTCTATAGAGTGACTTTTCTCAATCCCTGCCTGAAACATATGTTTAAACTAGTTTTCATTGATTATAGTAATATACATTTAAGAAGTAGAGTCCTAGCATAACATGTGGCATAGCAAATGAAAGAATAAATTATCTTTTTTTTTACTTATAATCATAGCATCATAAATGATTCTTGAAATTATAATCATAGCCAGATATGGAAGTTTCTAAGCATCACAGTAAGAAAAACCATTGGGGACTTCAACGATTTAAGTTGCTAAGGTAAAAGGTTTTCATTCATCTTAATGATCACAAAAACAATCAACAATGCCAACAAAAACTGGACACCTATTCTGTTCTGAAATAAGTATGCTTCTTGAATAGATGGACAAGATATGCTCATTAAAGCAGCAAATAGGCATAATTTCTATTTAATGATCTCACTAGTATGCAACAGATTTTTCACTCAATATAGTCCACTAAACACTTGTTATAGATTTTTCTGGGCACATTTATCATTTCTGCTTTATGAACCAAAGCTGTTTTAATTTCCACACCTATTCTATATATCATTCTCACAAATTATTTTTGGTTCACAATTGACTCTGAAGGCATTTACCAGCAGGACCAAATTCTATGCGTACTGAACATTTCCAACTAATTTTTTTAAATGTCATTATAAAATAACTTTTTAAAATTCTAATGAAGAATCACACATTTCTTCAGAGACATAGATCGTTCTTATTGATATAATATAGCTAGAGTGAAGGTAGTATGGATGGAAGAGAGGGAAAAATATTTTCTATAATGTTCCATGAAATTTGCATATGAGAAAGTAGCACCATTTGAATAAAAAAGAAAATCAGAAATCAAGTGTCTTGGGAGCTTAGGTTGTGATAGAACTCATAAAGATACTCACCAGAGTTACAATATGGCAGTTTGGGGAGCTCTCTGTAGACTTTAAGAAAAGCTGGAAATGCTGTACCTAAGCAGGAAGATCTACCAAATCTTAATAGTTGATCTTGACAGATGATAATCCACAATTGTATTCACCTTTCTTCTTCAAAAAAGGGTCCTGACCTATGAAGAGAATGATGTATATTTATATAGTAACTAATACACTGAGTTTCCACAGAAGTAAACTATACATTTCTCATTTCCTTTATACTAGTTACTCATTTAGTCAACAATGATTTATATTATAGGTATAATTTGAAAAGCAGGGTAGCATAGTAGAAAAAGCACCAGATTTGGAATCAATGCATCTTCACTTTTGCCAGATGCTTCCCAGACAAATTATTTTATTTCTCTAGGCCTCAATTTCTTCTTTAATCATATTTTAAGTGCTTTGATGTGACCTTGTGATGCTATGGAGTAATAAAAGACTGAGGAGAAATGAGGCCATATATTCCAATATGACCAGGGAAATCCTACTTACATCAAACATTTTTCATATAAAATATAGAGCTAAGAAATGTTATTACATTTGCTTAGTAGCACATGGTCCAATGATACTGGAGTAAATAATGGAGTACAAATGTAAGTAAGCAGTGTCAGTACATCTTGGAGAAGCTGGCAGTGCCAATAAGGAATGTGTGGTACCAAGAGGAAAGAAACCTCAAGAGAAACAGAAGACAGTGTCAAACATTGCATGGAATCACTCAGAAAAATCAGCTTTTCAACCATTTTTTAATCTACTTCATTGAAGTCTTCCAAAAGTCAACTAAATAATCACATTTCAAGACAGGATTCCCAGCAATGAAAGCTTTGTTCATAACTAGTCCATTAACATAAAAACAAAAAAAATTTATACTACCCTGGACTTCCAAGGTAAATTAATAAAGGCAGAATATGTAAGCAGATATGACACTCTCCACTTACAGAGTATGCCATCATATCCAGATATAAAAGGGACCTGTCAAGATTTAAGAAGAATGGAGCAGTGCATGGTATGGAGTTGGGTAAGGGTGAGGGAGGTCCATCATATTTATCAGTAGTGTAATGTATAAGAATAAATGAAGGAAAGGAGCAGAGCACCCCAATATTGAAGTTACCAGCTTGCATAGCTATAGAGAATAGTCTCTATTTTTCAGAAGGAAAACCAAAGTGCAAAGAGGATATAAGAAACATGAAGAAGAGTATTTCTGACTCTAATTTCCTTTCCTACCCAGAATGCCATGCTTAGAAGTTATCTCTTCCAACCACTCTTCTTTTAAGTATCAAAACCCAAGGCCAGATTAAGTGACTTATATTGTCACACACTAAGAAGTTAATTTGAAATCTGGTCTTGTAATTTCCTGATCAGTGCAGTTTCTACTGCTTTGTTTTCTGTTATTTAGGTCATCACCATAATAGAATAGGGATTGAATCTTACAGGTCTATAGGTGGTGGAAAGAAAATGTGATGAGAAGGAGTGAGGAAAGAGTAGATACTAATTAAGATTGAGATGAATGAATGATTCCTGGGTTTTTATTCTCTTGTATCATTGTGGTATGTTCATGACTAACTGTGTTGAAGTTGATTCATGGCTTATAATGCTCCAGAACCCACATCAATCTAGCTTGTAGGAGACAAGAGAAGCAAGCAATGGCTACAATTGTGACCAGACTTAGCTTTTAGGTTTCTGACTTCTATCCTCAATCTCTTCCTTATTCTACCACTCCTGGTCACTATAACTTCTGATTTCTCATGGGGTTGGTAAGTGGTAGTTAGTGTGCATGGACTAGAAAGAAAAACTAAATCTATATTCTGAGATCAATAGTAACAGAGAAAAATCGTTGTGGGAACGAGAAATTAAGGAGATTCTTATTCTATTTCATAGATGGCATGGGGGAAGCCTGTGAGTTAAAGAGAAAAGGTAGCAAACTGGTACCAGGCAAAGTACAGCAATGCAATGTGCCAACTACACTTAGATGGATATTTATTACTGTCACTGATGTGACCCTGAAACAGCAGTATCTGATAGGTTAATACATGATCTCATCAAGCAAAATGTCTCTAGATGCAAATATGCATCTCATCTTTTAAAGTAATTGGAATACAAGGGCTCAAAAATTTAGTTATGACCAAAAATCTCTAGGTGGAAAGAGTCTATATTCCAAGCTCAAATTGCATACCTAATAAGTATCAATTGATTTCTTTGCTCTCTAGAAAAAGTTATAAACTCCTCTGTTTGACATTTGAAGCCCTTCAATATATGGCAGCAGCCTACCTTTTCAGATGTATTGTGCATAGTTCTCTTTTATATATCCTCTACTTAGACAAATTGGTCTATTTCCGAATCCCCCCACAACCCATTCTATCCTTTGTATCCGTGCTGTAGAACTTACTATCCCCCATGGTTAAAATGTAATTTCTATTCATTGTCACCTCCTCCAATTCTTAGCTTCCTTTAAACTCAACTTAAATGCTATTTCCTGCAGGAAGATTATCCTGATTCATCCCTCCCTTCATGAGAAAAGATGGAGGAATAGACTATTCCTCCTAGAATTTACTTAGTATAAATTTTGTGTTTACTTTTCTTTGTAGATATTTTCATGACAATAGAAATTCCTTAAGAAGTTCCTTCCCTACTCCTCCCTCCCTCCTTCTCTCCCGTTTTCCTTTTCCACCTTTCTCCCACCTCCCTCCCTCTCTGCCCCTATCCTCCCTTTCTTTCTTCCTTCCCCCTTCCTTCGTTTTTCCTCTTTTCAATATATGTATTTGTACATTTAAAACACACAGTTGCTTTCAAATATCACCTATGACATAGTCATTTATCAAATAATTTTCTCAACCTTCTTTCCTTTCCTCTTTTTTTGCCAGGGAAAAGAATGAGAGTGACTTTGATTTTTGAGTAACGATAACTTTATTTATTTTAATACACTCTAACTATGTGATCCTCACAAGTTTTCAAACTTATAAGTCTTCCAAGATTCTCTCTATAATCATAAAATGCAGAGCAGCTTCCAATATGCATTGGTGGAGGGAGGCTCCTTACTCAGAACTCTCTAAACCAATGAATAATAATTCTAGTGAGGGCTTGTGATTGGAATGTTTACAGGCATTGAACTAGTAGTTATCAAGATTTTTTAAAAAGGACTAATTCATTTCTGTTTTTCTATACTCTGTATCTGACACATAATAGATATTAAATAAATGCTTGTTGAATGAATGGATTAAAAAAAGGGGAAACAGAAACAACAGTGGCCTGTTTGTCAAACAGTAACTTGACATTGGGGAATTTTAACAACACATTTACAAATTATATTTCCAGAAGGAAGCTAGGAATTCACCTCATTTGAACCTCTTATTTTTACAGATGAGAAGAGCACAACCCCAAAAAGTTTCACTGACTTTCCCCAAAAGATAATGATTTGTGGTAGAGCTGAGTAAGAGAACCCAAAGTCTTCACATCCCCAGTACACCATTTTTTTTTCTGATCAACCACACAATATAACACTATAATGTGCTGTCCTTCATGATGTTCCTGACCACTGTTACTAGAATATGCCCCTTAAATTATGTTTCTATTTCTAAGGAGAGATTTACCCTCTCCACACTCATTTGTTGGCTATTCCCTTGAGATATATGATGGTAACACCAAGAACTAAATTAATGGTGGCAATGGCCAAACATAAAAAGGCATTACATATCCTTTTGTGGAGGAGAGTAGGAAATCTTATTCCTCCCTTTGCCTCCACTAATGTTCTAATTGTGGCCAACATGAGCTTAGTTAGCAGAGATGGAGAGATGAAGGTCAACGGAAATTTTCTGTTGATACAACTTCAATGACCAATAATGTGGTCAAGGTCAAATGTTAATTGCCCTTGTAGGTTCCAGGATGCTTAAGAGGGTTTGGGCATCTTTCTAATCTTAATACTCAGATTTTTAGATTAGATGAGCAACATTTTCTAAAAATGCAGATCAGAAGCGGAAGTCAAGGAACTTCTAAACTCAGACTTTTGTAGCACTATAATAATCAATTCTAGAATGTTCAAATATGTAATCCAACATAAGAAGAATTTTAGAAATTTATCTGACTAAAACTTTTGTTACTATTTTTTTTCCTCCATTGGATTATAAAAATGGGGAGAAGGAAGAGGATAAGCTTATTCTGAATTAAGTATTGTATGAAGTGCTTTGTGAGTATTATCTCATTTGATCCTGCCAAGAAGCCTGTGAGAAAGATACTGTTATTTTTACCATTTTACAGTAGAGGAAACTGAGGCAGACCTCAGTTAAGTGATTTGTCCAGTCACACAGTTAGGAAGCAACTGAATCTGGATTTGAATTCACATTTTTTTTTACTTTAGGCTCACTAAGTCTTAAGTGTCTGTCTACTGCATTACCTAGTTGCTCTTATAACTTTCTAAAAAAGTAATAAAAATTTTCATTCATTTTCAAAGTAGTTAATGCAAAGTAGTACAGTATAGTAGAAAGGCAGAAGACCCGAGTCCCAAATCTGCCACCTATTCCATATCTGACAACTGGAAAACCCAGTGAACATTTCTGGACCTTAACCACTTCATTTATAAAATGAAAAGAATGGTTTAGATGATTTCAATGGCACATCCCAGTTCTAAAGAGTTATGATCCTGTGATTCGGATCCTCTAGACCAAGAGCAACAGACCTCCCATAAAACGTCTCATTTGGAGTGGGATTTAGCAATTTACTATGAGTCATTCTGTAAGGCCAAGAGTAAAGTCCTCAAGAGCCTTATAACTCAGCATGCTTTCAAATGAATTCTGACCAGTTTGTAGGGCTTTCCAGATGGTCATGCATATTTTATCAAAGCTAACATTTTGAAGAATATTGGACATTTTAAAGATGTAACCAAACCCAGAGAGTCTTGTATTGTTTCCTAAGGGGGCTTCTGAGGTAAAGAGGAGGTATCAAATTGTCTGTAACAAACAATTCAGGTGTTAATTAGATGTGATTGAAAATAGTGGGGTTTGTGCCTGCTAATGTACAAAGACAGAGAGAAATTCATCCTTGTTCCACCCAACTATTATAAATCCTTGTGTTGCATATTATTGGAAAGAGTTGTACTTTTCTTTAAAAATATAGAAATAACATCTAAATATTTTAGCTGATAAAAGTTTAAAATAATTGAGAATTGATATTTGCTTAAGATTTGCTTGTTAGTAAAATTGTTTACATGATGAAAAAGATAAATTCCATTGACATGCCTCCCAAATATTTTAAATATATTAAATCCAAGCATACTGAAACTCAAAGAATGGGTTGTTTAACTGGCATTTGATGCTGATGCAGACAAACTGGGCAGTATAAACTACACAACATTTATTCAGTGTTCAGGATAAATGACTACATGGTGAGTATAGAGATATTCACAATACACACAGACACACACATACAAACAGCCTCTATTTATGATTTTTTTCTATGTTTTCCTATAAGTTTCTTTTGCCTCCCAGTAGCACATATGACCAACAGTAATGGTAAGAAATTATGATCACAATATAAATAGACAATCTTGCCCTTCATTCACTCCAGATCTTGTTTTCATTTCATTTCATTCACTCCAGCATAAAATGGAGATTATAGTGAAATAAATTATTCCATTGTCAACCTTCATGAAGTGGCTGTATTTAGCTTTTAGGGTAATGTTAACTTCACTGTTGTATTAGTAATCTCATCAACTTTTTGGTTAGGGATGGATAAATAACTAGCTTTTAGTATGTAAATTACTAAGAAAAACGTTTTGCAGAAAATGGGTCAGGTTAGAGATGTAAATGAGGCCTAAAATGTCTCATTAGGTTTTGAATTGCCTTTTTTTCTTTTTCTTTTTGTTTTCCAAGCATTATAAATCTTGTAAGCTTTTGGGGTAATTTTCTTGCTTGAATAAACTAGTAAGGTCTTTTCCAATAATAAATGAACTTAAATATTTCTCAAAACTAATTCTGCCTGAAAAAAATCTAACAAACTGAAATAAAGAAGTTCTTTGTCTATCTTTCCAAAGTTATTCATATTGTTCTCTAAAATTTTAGATCATTAGCTGAACAAATTATGTATGCACATTTAATAAGACCTAGTATTGGGGAATGTTGGTAAAATTTTCTTGCTGGCTTTTATTCAAAATCAAACATGAACCTGAAATATTTCTTAATATCTTGGGGTAAACTAATGACCATGTAAAATATGTATGACTGTAGAAATTATGCATATATTTTTCTAGGAATCCCTTTTGAAAAATTACTAAACCACAAATGTGGTTTCATGTCAGTGTCAGAGCTGAAAGCAATCTGGATGACTTTTTTAAGTCATAGTTTTAATTTAATGAATAAAGTCATTATACACATGCACATACTGAAATTTTTATGCGTAAATTATTTCACAAGCAGATGTATTTCTATATATCTAGATAGACCTGTGTCTCTTTAGATCTATTCAAATAGTGGCAACTTTGAGATTATCTAAGCATTATATTCTTAACTTTTTTGTGTTATGAAACCTCTATTAATCTGGTGAAGCCTAAGAAGCCCTTCTCAAAATAAAAATTTTATTGCAGAAAATTGATAGAATTATACGGGAATTATAAAAGCATTACACAGAATTATGTTATTATTGTTTAGTTGTTATTCATTCATGTCTCTGTGACCCCTTCTGGGGTTCTTTTGACAAAGATATTGGCATAGTTTGCTATTTCCTTCTCTAGTTCGTTTTATAGATGAGGAAACTGAGGCAAACAAAGTTAAGTGAGTTGCCCAGGTTCACCTAATTAGTGACTGAGACCAGATTTCAACTGAGGAAGATGAGTTTTCTTTTTACTAGCCTAGGACTTTATCCATAGCTAATTTCTCCAAGTAGAATTATAAAGGAAACTAATTATATGGAAATACTCATCAAAATATTAATCAATAAACATTTTTAAGTGCCCCCTATGTGCCAGGCATGAGTGATAATTGCTGAGGATACAAAAGAGTTTTGTAAGAAAAAAAAAAAAAACCAACCTCTACTCCCAAGGAGTTTACAATCTACAATATGTAAGTATATACATACATACATACATATATACAATACCCACACATACATATTTTGTAGTTCATGGAATCTTTAAGAATTTCTGGTCTAATCCAATTATGTTTTTTTCACAAATGAGGAAGATGTGTGTGAAAGAAAGAAAGTCATTTGTTCACTGGCACAAGTTGGTAGAGGTCTCCTAATTTCTAATCCTGTGAACCTTCAACTACAACATGAAACCATCTTGGTTCTATTCATTACTGGCCCATCTCTTCCAAACCATTTGATCTAGTATGTGGCACTGCTACTATTGAATCAGTTTTCTGAGTAAAGGAATCACTATAGTCACAAAAGCTTTGCTTCTTCTGAGGCACTAATAAAATAGCATCATATCTCAGAGTAACTGTCACTAGGCAGCTTCACACATCTTACTTTTTTGCCACATTGGTTTCTATCTGCAACCCACTAATTTAGAGCAGTTTAAATTAGCTTCTTGACAATATATGGAGCGTTTGTTGGTTATCTTATTCTATCACAACATCGCCAATGTTTGGGACAGTTTAAGATCTCAGATTCATGACAAGAGGCTGAATTTTTTGTCACTCTAAAAGCTGCAAAAGTGGAAAAGTAAATATGCAATTACAGCAGCTACTGATATTTAACCAGCTGAAAGCCCTACAAGGGCAATCAATCAACCAGTCACCATCATTTTGTAGTTTTCTGTTTTGTAGTTAGCTGGTACAAAACAAGAAAACTTCCAGTGATAAAGACTCTTCAGAACAAGTCTGCATTCTCAATTGTCATTGGCAACAAAGATCATCATTTACAACCCATCAATTCAGAAAAAAAAAAAAAATGAATGAAGATCAGTTTGCCTCTAAGAGCCACATTGTAATGAAGGCTTTTTACATGGTTCCCTAGACTTTTTCTTCAGTATCCCAGTAATAACAATAGCTTTTAAAAAGACACTTAAATGGGTCTTTAAAAATATAGCCACTCTCTTTCCAAAGTAGCTCATCTGTGTATTCTGCTTACTTTTAGTGAATAGTTTTCATAGGATCATTAATTTGATACAACGCTTAAGTGAAAAAAAAAAAAAAGAAAGGATTGAATTCTGCACAGGAATATTTAATATGACCTAGGCCAATTTAGGACTAGTTGATGATGCAGTGGATAAAGTGCTAGGCCTGGAGTCAGGAAGGCTCATCTTCTTGAATTCAAATGTGTCCACAAACTTAATATCTGTAACTTAACCCTTTTTTTGCCTCAGTTTCTTCATCTGTAAAAATAAACTGGACAAGAAAATGGGGTCACAAAGAATTGGATAAGACTGAAATGACTAAACAACAACAAAGGCTAAATTGCTTCACTAATATTTATGCATAAAATAAAAATTAGTCTTACTTTACTGTTGTTCTAATCTGGCATCTCAATAGGTCATTATAAAAAATAAAAACAAAAACATTTTATTTACAAATGACCTTATTCAGCAGCTAGATGGTATAGTGCTTGGGCAATGACCATGGAGTAAGGAACATCTAAATTCAAATTTAAATTCAGCTATTTACTAGCTATTTGACCCTGGAAAAGTCACAATCTTTATTTGTCTCAATTTTTTCCATCTCTATAATGGGAATAATAATGGTACCTACCTTATAGGGTTATTATGAAGATCAAATGTATTATTACATACAAAGCACTTTACAAACCCTAAGGTATTAAAGAAATGTTAGATTCTACTATCATCATCATTGTCATCAATAGCATTATTATCACTCTCTACTAAAATAAAAGCCATGGTGATGGAAACAGTGATATCCCTTATAGCACTTTTTAGCGCAGCCACTTTTACATTTTTTTTCACATTGGTATAAGGAGGTAATCAGTACAGTATCAATGTACACTGGCACCTGTCATTCAACTTGCCTAAGTACAATGAGAAGTTAAGTGACATCCTCAGGATCATATAATCAGTAAATGTCAGAAGTGACACTTGAACCTAACTCTGAGACTCCTAACTCTAGGGTCATCACTCAATCTGTCATGCCACACTGCCTTTCACAGACCAGACTCTTAATAAAATTTTGTTGTATTTGAGAACTTGAACTTTTTAAGCCTATTTCACAAAAATACTTTCCATGACATAAAATGATCTTATTGTGAATGCATAGTTTTTATTAAGTTTCCTGAACTCCAAAAATGAGCTTAGTTTGCTTCCAACAAATGAAGTTCCTGGCTTAGTTTGTGGTAATTTAATGCCAAATTGTCAAAGAAAGTAGTTTGCAAGACTTTCCAAGATTCAGCCTCCCTAACTCTTTCTCACCTATCTGTCTAATATTTAAGGTTACTAAGCTCAAAATAAACAATCAAAAGCTTTGTACTGCAATGCCAGAGAAACTGAGGCAAGACAGAGATTGGTTTTTAATCTTTTAATGTGGAGAGTTTAGGCTAGCTGGTCTAATGGAACTCATGTTCAAAAATCATTCAACCCTTAGCAGCTGAGGCAGTTATCTTTTATAGGGTTTTTTCTGTAGGGGAATAAAGGCAGATGAGGCGGGGGGGGGGCGGCGGCTGTGTGTGAGATACTGGGTGAGTGGGCAAGCCATAATTCCAGGAGAGGAACATAACTTAGTCCTGATAGGATAAGGGTCAAGATAAGAAGGTTAAGAGCAGGAGACAGCAAGGTGAGCAGCAATACTCAAAAGGAGGGGGAATTATCCCATCAAGGATTCAGATAAGACACTTGGAGTTTTATGACTCAATGGTATTTCAAGGCTTCTTTTCAATTCTCCCAATCCTAATGGCAAGGAAAAGGGGGGACTACAATAATTTTATGCAAGGCATTACAGTATCTATATAAGAACAATATATTTTATTTTTATTTGCCTTAATTATCAAATTCCTTTTATTTTGAATCTAAATATATATTCAAGAAAGGTCAATATCCCCTCTATGGAACAGCACTGTATAAGACCAATGGGATAAACAGCTTATTGAAAAAAAATTCAATAACATACCTATACTGTATGTTTCTCTGTGTGTGTATTCAGATATCTGTATGTTTCATTAGCACATACCTGTATGTATATATGTACACGTAATTTAAAATTTCCTAATTGACATGCACATTTGGGAAGTTAACTCAATTCTTCTTAGGGGGATTCTTGCATTTTGTTGATAGATTATCTGATTAGAAAGATATATAAATTCATAATTCCCAAATTTACATTGTTGTTTTAAGCTTTCCCTTTTATTATAACACAGAAAATGTGTCTGCCCTTAAAAAAACAGAAAACAGGCTAGGGATAAGAAGTCCCTCCTCTAACTAATTAATACCACCCACCAGCTTCTTCATACTTCTCCCTGTCAGCCTCATGCCTCTGGTATCCTGTTCCACAATAATCTTAACTTCCTATTCTGTTTCATGGAATGTGTTGTGTTGTTTGCAAACTACTCTATATAATAAATCTATGCTCCCCAATTACTTTACATTCATTTTATATCAATTTACAGGGGTACATGATCCTTTTTTCCATTTGAATATAAAGAAATCTCTTTAGGTGGAAAGTATTATTCAATTTAAATCTGTAGTCAGTGAAACATCAAATGCCTAAAATGTGCCAGGGATTGTGCTGAGTGTTGAGAATATAAAGAAAAGCAAAAAGCAGCCCCTTCAAAAATCTTAAAAGATTGAATTGTTAGCAAATAAGCATCAGTAAATTTCTCAAAGTTATTATTAAAACTTTTCCCAAGAGAGAAGAAAGGAAAGGGGATTAACCAGACTTGTAAGAAAAGTAGAAATGGCAACAAGCCATAAGAGAAATAACTATTCTTTTCTGGATGAGCAGGAGAGTTTTAAACCTCTTCAAAATTACAGTTTGTTTCAAGGACCTGTTTGAATTCTGTGTTTTAACAGGCATGTTCACATCATTTCTCAGTCCCCACTGCTTCTTTCACTGCTACAATAAATTTCAAGTGATTAACAAAATACTACAACTTCAGTGTCTGAGTTCCAGTACGAATTGTTACCCCCTCTCCGAGAAGAAAAAAAATCATTCCTGAACCTGAGTTCTAACATCTTAGAGGAGGTCAAGGATACTCACTCGCAACAAGTTTTCCTTAAGGATAGTTTGATGTTGTCTAATGTACCTGCTCAGAACAGCAAGTCTGAAACAAGATATCAAATTGATCCACCGCTTCTTGGAAGAAGGGCTTGGCGAGGTGATGAAAACTGTCTCCCAGGAAAGGAGGTTTAGATATTGCATTCATCAAGCGTTCCTTTCTAGCAAGAGACAAGTGGCTGGCTTGTCACTAGCAATAAGAGCAGCTAGATTTCACTGACATACTGCCCAGTGAGAAGAGGCAAAAGGCTGAGGAGGCTATACTGATGGCCCCTCTCTAAGGACAACAGAGGAAGAGAAAGAAACATTTTAAATAAAGAATACAACTCGCTTTTGATGTAAAGTGGCAAAGATTTCAGAAGGGAATGGGAATCCAAAGAGAAGACCTCGGCTTATTTTTCTTTTATTTTGACATGTTTTCTCAGAACAGTTGATAAGACTTATAGTAAACTTTATTTCAGATCTCCATACAGATTCAAATTACTAGAAGTAGACAGTTGGCATCATGTACGAGAGGGATAAAATCAGAACTGGCCCCTTTGATTGACAATTTTAATAAGTTCTAGAAAAGATCAATTAAATATTATCAGACAAGTTAATGAAGAGGTTGCCAGTATAAAACAACTTTCTTGTTACTGAATCACATTCTGCCATTATTCCAATATGCAAAGAACATACATATGTAAAATAAAATTTATATAACTATCATATATTGAAAAGTAATAGTAAGCTCTATATAATGGATTCGCAGTTTCATTGTGATTATCTTTTTTATTATACTGTTTTGGAAATGCTTGTTTTATTCCATAAATTGAAAATAGAATGAATTTTTTAAAAATTTAAAATATACATGTGTATTTCATATATTTGTATTACTTATTTAAATGTTTATATTCCTATATAACCACACGCATACATACATATATATGTACATGTTTGTATAATATACATACTATATATATAATGTGCATACATATATATTCTTTCCATATTCTAACACGTGCAGAATATAATTCATTGACATTACAATTTTTTCAAGCAAGCTGCCTATTTATAGACTTGTCTGAATATAGCTGATCTTTTCCGGCATTTTTAAACACACATACACACATATATGCATTTATATATACTTTTTGTCTTTCCTAGGTTTTCTCTACAATGATATTTATGTCATATTAAAACACACACACACACATACATACACACACTAGTTGAGCTTAACCACTTGGGATTCACAACTAAATGATAATTTGTATAAGATTAGTTATCTTAAACCATTCAACCTAGTGTTTTATCTGCATCATATAATTGTGGATTTAATAATCATGTTCAATCATATATACAAGCTACATGTTTACAAAATGCAATATGTGAAACCATCTAATTAAAATTCCAAATAAAAGAGAATACTCTTAAAGGATGAAGGTGTGTTTGAAGGGTATACCTTAGCAACATAAGCTATATTTTCAAAGACTCCACAATGAAGGTCTGGGGGGAAAAAGGAAACATTTTCTAAAAGGAACTCATTTGAGCCTTCTTCCTTTCGAAAGTTCATATATAGGTGTGTGTGTGTGTGTATACATATACATACATATATATATGTAAAGTAAATTAAATTTCCTTTTTTTTCCACAGGCAATAATGTTATGCAATTTGCAATTAAAAATAAATTAGGCACAAAATCTGCAACAGATTGTTTTTAAACTTTCATTAAACCTTTTGAGTTATGCTGCTAGATGCAACCTGCTAGCAGAAATGCTAGGGCTGAAATGAGTTTTTGGCATATGAGGGAAAACCATGCCTTCAATTTACAATAATTTAATTTACAGCTTAGCTGATTGGATGTAGCATTTTAACACCATTTTGGAGGTTTAAGAACAGCAAGTGCCATAATCCTCTGAGTATTTTGATCACTAGCAGGAAAGCATGTAACATACTTTGTGTTCAAGGGAAACCTTTATCCAGAATGCAAAGCTGGTGCTGAATTACAATCACATTGAAAAAGATTGCAAGCCTGTGGGTATTAAGCTTTGCACTCGCAGAGCTCAACCAAAAGATTTATGCAATCTACTCTGGGACCTGAGACTTATTCATACAGTTGATCTGATAAGAGTATGCTAAGACCTTGAAGTTTATTTTTATCATAAGTTTTGCATTCAAGGTCTCAACCATTAGACCTTTTTAGTGCTAATCAAAAATGTTTCTTGCAAACTCAAGCACTGACACTGAACAAGCAGGTAAAATCCCTACCACTAAAAAATTAGGAAAAAAAAGTTTACCCCTTAAATAAAAGAAAATTTTCAAGACTTAAAAACAACCTCTGGTGTCTTAGATGTTATTTCAGATTTCTTTGCTGTGCTTGTCTGAGAATGATTTGTCAGATATCTTCACTCCTCAAATTCAAGTGATTTTAATGACAGATGCCATCTGTATCAGAAAGTAGGCAACTCTTTTTCAGAACTTTTTTTGGTTAACCAATGAGTCATGGGTTATTTATACATTCTAGGTTGCTCAATTGCAGTCTTTAATCTATGACTCAAAGATAAAGTGGAAAAAAATATCATTTTGTGATGACTCTTCTATTTATTCTTGCAACAAAAAATGTTTGTTTAAACTTTTTACCATGTTGTTGTTTGGCCATTTTAGTCTTGTCTTAAACTTTGTGACTTCATCTGGTGATTCATTGGCAAATATACTACAGTGGTTGCTGTTTCCTTCTCCAGCTCATTTTATAGATGAAAAAACAGAAGCCAGTAGGGTTAAGTGACCTGCCCAGGGTCACACAGTTAATAAGTGTCTGAAGCCAAACTTGAACTCAGGAAGATGTACTTTCATTCCAGGTCTAACTCTCAATCCACTGTGATATATGTGTATGTGACATTTGTGTTTATATGGAGAGGGAGGAATGGTGTGTTGAAACTTAATAAGATGTTATTTCCTATTTTAGAAAAGAACAATTGAAGGAAACATATTAAATGTCTCATTCAATGTTATTGGCAAGACGAATATATCTATCCAGTATAAGAAGAAATTTTGATATTCAGGATAGAAATACTGGGTTCTAAATTCCTGTTTTTTGCTCACTGTATGACCTCCATTACATCCCTTCCAATATTCGGGCCTCAATTTCACAATCTATAAAATGGACTAGTTGATATCTTAAGGTCTTTCCAATTCTAATAATCTAAGTCTCTTTAAACCTTATGTTCTTGGCTCTTTGTGCCATGAAATTACTGAAAATCTCTGTAGGTGTATTCATAAGATGAGAATGCTATCTTTCCTGATGCCCACATTTTAGAAAGAGTTTAAATAATCTCATAAAAATCTAGTGTAAGCCTCTTACTATTTTAATCATTTCTTCATATTCATTCAAATTAAATTGAAGATAAGTGTGAAGAAATTGGAGTTGAAACTAGGGAGCACAAGGGAAAGGAAGAAAAAGAAAGAGAAGGCTGCTGGAGCCAAAGTTAAATTTGTAAAGAAACACACCAAGAAGAGAAGTAAGAAAAGCTTCACTGATCAGAGTTGAGACCCTGGATGGTGAGAATGAACTAATGGACTAAGGAGCAAGAAAGAAACAAAGGATAAATTCAAGGTTGTAGACACAGATCAGGATTCAGAAATCCAAGGGAATATAAGGAAAAAACTGGAAAATTCTAAAATATTTTCAAAGATCCCAAATCATACAATGCTTCAAAAATTACATGAAAACACCCAAATTATCAGTGAATAGTTAATCAAAAGTGATATGGTATTATTGATGAAACTTGGGCAGAAGGATTCCAGTAAACAATTGGGTAAAAAGGCCAACTGGTAAGTCATGAGAATAAAAAACCACAGAAAATGGTCCTATAACTAAAGTATGACATAGTGACTTGTACGTGGTACATTTTTCAAATGAAGGAATGATTAAAGATCTCAAGACATGTAATATCTTCCTTCTACCATGCTATTATTAAGGTCCTAAAGTGGGAGAAGAAAACCAAAATGATTTAAAAATAAAATAATCAGTAGTCAAGCAGCAGAGAGAATTCTGGGGCTGTATTTTTTTTTACTCTTTACCATTTTTTCTTGTATGATTTTATAAATTTCTATTACAGTTTCTTTCTCTTTTTTTGTCTTTATATTCTATAATGATATAATTTTTCTGCTTCAAGAGTTCTTCCTATTTTTGATACCATGAAATCCTTTGTGACTAATAAAGCTTGTGAACTACTTTCTTAGGATATAATTTTTAATTCAAAATCAAAAGAAATGCTAAATTTCATTTAAAGATTAATGAAAAACAAAGAAAAAATGTTTTCCATAAATGTTTATGGACTCCATGAAATTCATCTCCATACAAGGTAGAGGTCCACCAACCTCAAGTCAAGGACCTCTGATCTAGTTTTCTTTATTTGGTATCCCTGTCAAAACAGTAATTCTCTCCTCAAATTTATGCACATGCATTGTGTATTTTTGGTCATTGGAAATGGTCAAAATAATATGTGATACTCTCAATAAGAAGACATCATGTTATTTTATAAGAACAGAATAGTGTTTTCCTGCTTGCCAATATGCTTCTTTAAAAGATGCAGCATTTATCATTTAACAAACATTCATTTATTAAAATACTTATTACGGACCACTCAGTCACTGGGGTTATAAAACAAATGTAAAATATTCCCAACATTCAAGAATGTTGGAGTAGACAATATTTACATACATGTACTTAGAAGACATACAAAATCAATTCAAAGGGATATAGATGGGGCAAGCACGAGGAGACCAGGATGAGAAACATTCTAATGTAGTAAGGAAATGTATTTTTATATTTATACATATAGATAGATAGATAGATAGATAGATAGATAGATAGATAGATAGATGTATACTATTTGTGTCTAGTGACCATCTCTAGAACAGGGGATGAGAAAAATTTACATAATAATTTTATTATATAATTAAACGGAATAACAAGTTGTACATAATGAATTTGCAATTCCATGTTCAATCCCCTTTTAAATTAGATTGTTATGGAAATGTTTGCTTTATTCTATAAGTTAAAAATAA
>JAJPUD010001297.1:300070-322581 GCA_023553655.1 Myrmecobius fasciatus | reverse complement strand
TCTGAAAATTGTCTGTTCATATCTTTTGACCATTTGTCAATTGGAGAATGGCTTGAATTCTTATATATTTGAGTCAATTCTCTATATATTTTAGAAATGAGGCCTTTATCAGAACCTTTGGATGTAAAAATATTTTCCCGGTTTCCTGCTACCCTTCCAATCTTGTCTGCATTCATTTTGTTTGTACAAAAATTTTTTAACTTGATATAGTCAAACTTATCTATTTTGTGATTAATGATGACCTCTAGTTCTTCTTTGGTCACAAATTCCTTCCCCCTCCACAGGTCTGAGAGGTAAACCCTCCTACATTGTTCTAATTTGTTTATAATATCATTCTTTATGCCTAGATCATGAATCCATTTTGACCTTATCTTGGTATATGGTGTTAGGTGTGGGTCAATGCCTAATTTCTTCCATACTAGTTTCCAATTATCCCAGCAGTTTTTGTCAAATAGTGAGTTTTTATCCCCAAAACTGGGGTCTTTGGGTTTATCAAACACTAGATTACAATTGTCATTGAGTATTTTGTCCTGTGAACCTAACCTATTCCACTGATCCACTACTCTATTTCTTATCCAGTATCAAATGGTTTTGGTGACCACTGCTTTATAATATAGTTTTAGATCTGGTGCAGCTAGGCCATTGGGTTGTATCTCTAAGAGGAGAGGGAAATAAATAGATAATGCTTTCCAGGCTTAAGGGAGAACCAATGCAAAAGCACAGAGTTGAGAAGTTCAGTGTTCTGTATAAAGTACAGTAAACAAAAAACAAAAAACAAAAAAAAACAACAACAGTTTAGTGGACCATAGAGAATATAAAGAAGAATAATATGCAATAATGGAAAGGTAGCCTACAGTCAGTTGTGAACAACATTAAAAATCAAAAAGAGGGGATTATACTTGATCACAGGGTTAAAAGGAATCCATTGACTATCATGGAGAAGGCAAAAGTAGCCAAACCTACAATTTAGGAAAGTACCTTTTGTGTTCTAACTGGAGAATTAAACAGATGTAAAAATGACAATAATTGGTAACTGTTGGTCTATATCGAGTGAGAGCAAAGAGTCAAGGATGAAATGGAAGTTGTGGACCTGAGTGAGTAGAAGAATAGTGGCACTTTCCATGGGAATAGGGATTCTTGGAAGAGAGGAATTAAGGTGAGAAACAACACATATGTGTTTTGAACATACTGAGTCTGAGAGCCTAGTAGGTTATACAGTTTGAAATGTACATAGCCAATTGGTTATCTGGAACTAGAGCTCAGGAGAGAGACTAGGGCCGGATATATAGATCTTGGGAGTTATTTGCAGGGAGATGATAATGACATCCATTTAGTTGGATATTTAAACCTGTGTATATAGATGACTTTGGGCAACAGTCTGTAATAACTGCTCTATCTCTTTCTAGGACTGAAAATAGTGACTGCAATTAACCCCTTGAATGGTGAAACTACATATTTAAGTAATAGAAGTGACAGGTTTTTGTAAGAACCTATCATGCTAAAATTATAGTTTGGCTTTACTTTCCCCTGAATGCATTACCTTACATTTGACCACAGTAAATCTCATCTGTCATATACTAAGCACTCAATTTTTTTCTAATGTAGTCATGTAATTTATTGGTGACACTTGGCATGTCACTATCTTTAAGAGCCTTTGTGTCATCCACAAACATATTTCAGTTTTCATTTTTTATTCCAAGTAATATATAAAAATGTTAACTCTTCTCTGGTAATTATTCTTTATGGACTTTTAAAACCCAGTTCAATTCAATTAAGTTACTAAACATTTATTAAGTATTGTACTAAATGCTTGCATTACAAGGATTAAAATATTCCAAAAGTGATGTTTCCATTGTTATTGATAGTGATAGTAAATCAATATTGAAATGTAGGATGTGTTTAGGGAAGACTAGTACCTCTGATCTGAGATCTGCTGAGTCCTTCTCATGGTTGCTTTCCACCTTTGGTGTCCACTTTATCCCTCTAACTCTTATGTGTAGCTCCAAGAAGCTGTAGCATGAACAGTGGCCACACCCAGGTAAACCATTTTGGCATATGAACTAAACTAGGCTGGGGGTAACTGATGTGTTTCAAACCTCCCAGTGAGTTAGAGGGGTGACTTTCTCAAGCATGTGGAGATTTCTCTGGGGAAATGAATTGATGAGAATAATTTGTTCCAATGGCCATGAAGGCAGCTGAAGCAGTGCTGTGGAGCCTGGTTATTGCCATGGTTATCCACTGCATCTCAAGCCATTATCATTCAGATTGACTCTGTTTTGACAATGGACCATGATGACTCTGGAAGAGTCACTGAAGCTGGCAACTTTGTGTTACTCTGCCTCACTTTAAATCTAATTTACACATGAATCAAAAGATATGATTCATATCATATTATCATTTGTACTTATTTCAGTGTCCTGTGGCAATGGGAAAGTAACAAAGCAGCAGGTGCAGATGCTCTGGGAGCTGTATTCACAGCCCTGCATATAGGTAACCCAGGTCTTTTCATTGGAAGCAGCAAGGAGATTCAACAACACCCTAGGTGTCTGAGCAGCCTTTGAGGATTGCACAGCTCACTTGCTGGTATGGGGAAGGGGCTAGAAAGGTGCGCAAAAATTGTCTGCTTAGCCAACCCCAGCTTAGTTACCAAGGTACCCACTTTTAAACAACACAAAATCCAATGGATTTTGTCCTGAAAGAAGTAGCAGCTCTGAGTGAAACAAGATTAGTAAATGAAGACTAACAGTGAAGTCAAACCTAGATACATGGTTTTGTTTGTTTGTTTTCTTTTGGAGTAGCTGCAGTGAAAGGCAATGCTGTGAAGCTGGTATAGGTTTTGCAATCAAAACTAATCCAGTCAATGAGCTTATGTGCCTATCAAAAGAAGAGAATGACAGGCTCATGACAATGCGATTGCTACTTGTAGGAAAATGCTATTTCACCATCATCATTGGCTATACTCCAACCATGACACACCCTGAGGAGGTCAAAGAAGAATTTTATGAACACCTGGAGACACTTATAATCAGTGTGCCAAAAGAGGAGACACATAATTCTGGGTGGTTTTAATGCAAGAGTGGACTCAGATTATCAGACTTGGCAGGGAGTCTTTGGGTTGGAAATAACAACAGCAATGGTCACTTACTACTGAAGACTTATGCATCCCTTGATCGTAGAGCAAGGAATAATCTCCCTGTCAGATCAGGGGAGAAGGGAGGAATTTATGACCAAAGAACTAGAGAACATTACAAAATGAAAAGTGAGTAACTTTGATTACATTAAATTATAAAGTTTTTGCACAAACAAAACCAGTTCACCCAAGATTTGAAGGGAAAGAGAAAGCTGGGAAACAATTTTTCTAGCAGTGTTTCTGATAAAGGTCTCATTTCTCTAATATATAAAAAGCTGAGTCAAATTTATAGAAATACAATTAATTTATCAATTGGTAAATGGTCAAAGAATATGAACAATTTTCTGATGAAGAAATTACAGCCATCTATTGTATAAAAATGCTCTAAAACACTATTGATAAGAGAAATGAAAATTAAAACAATTCTGAAGTACCATCTCACACCTATCAGATTGATTAAGATGAAGGAAAAGATAATGATAAATACTGGAGGGGATTTGGGAAAATAAACACTGATGGTGTTGGTTGGTGGAGTTGTGAACTGATTCTGGAGAACAATTTGGAACTATGTCCAAAAGACTAAAACTGCATAATTTTTGATCTAGCAGTATCACTACAGGGTCTGTATCCCAAGGAGATCATAGGATAAGGACCCACATGTGCAAAAAGATTTATAGAGCTCTTTTTTTGTGGTAGCAAAGAATTGAATAATAAGTGGTTGTGCATCAATTGAGGAATGACTGGATAAGTTATGGTATGTGAAAGTAATGTAATATTATTGTTCTTTCTCATGAACAAGCTGATTTCAAAAAAATCTGGAAAAACTTAGATGAGCTGATGCTGAATGAAGCCAGCAAAACTGGGAAAATATTGTACAAAGTATCAGCAAGAATGTGTGCTGATCAAGTACATTAGACTTGGCTCTTCTCAGAAATTCAGTGATCCAAGGCAGTTTCAATAAACTTTGGATAGAAAATGTCATCCACATGGAAATAGGGAAATATGTTTAAAATTATTATACATGCATAACCTATATTAGATTGCTTGCTGTCTTGAAGAAGGGGAAGGTAAAAAAATGGATCTCAAAATATTACAAAAATGAATGTTGAAAACTATCTTTACATGTAATTAGAAACATTTAAGGGAAAATAAAACTTTAGAATTGATTGCATGTCATGGGAGACACTGACACAAGATTGTCTAGCATGATGTGCCTTCATCAGAGAAAGTCCTATGTTCTATGAACAAAGCAGAATTGAAGTAACTAAAAAAAAAAACAACAACATACACATACTACACAAAAAAGTAAGATGTGCAAAGTTAGAGAATCACGCCAAATGTACACATGGACTATTTATGCCTGACCTGTGGTAGTTTCAAGTTCATATTGGTCTAGTCAGCCACACTGAAACTTGACTAATGTAGTGATGTCATTTTGGTCCTCTTCCACAACAAAGGCCAGCAATCAAATCAATACAGAAATATTGGCTATTCTGTTCCATTTCTCTTTCCAAGTTCATTGACAAAGCTTTTTGGAATGTTCTGGGAATGTTAGATCTCATGGGAGGTTTATTTTTCCTTCCATGGCTTTTCAATATGTTTTTTGAGGTGCTACTGTTTGTCAACTATCATATTTTTTGCTCCATAATAAATTGCAAATAAGCTCATAATTGTCTTTGGCTACCATGTCATCCCATTTGGGAAGGAGAAAAAAAAATTGCTTTTTTAAGAAAAGTTGATTAGCTTTCCTCATTTTTTAGGGAATGCTTTAAACTTATTAAACTTCTCTAATAACTTATGATGGTCAGATTATTTATTCTTGTTCAATCTTTGTCCATTTGGAATTTTCTTAGCAAAGATAGTTAAGTGATTTGCCATTTTCTTTTCCAGTTTACTTTACAGATAAGTAACTGAAGCAAATAGAGTTAAGTGACTTGTTCAGGGTCACATAGCTAGTATAAATATCAGAAACCTTTATTTTTAAATATTTCAACAGAAACAGATTATTTATCATAGAATCATAGGACCATATCTAGAAGGCACTTTAATATCTAGAAGCCATCTAATTCAATTCCCCAACTGTACAACTGAGAAAAATAAGCTTAACTGATTTGTCCAAAATCAGACAGATTATAAGCATCCAAAGCAGGGTTTGGATCCAGGTTCTCTGACAATCTGTGCTCCTTCTATTGTACCAACCTTCTTTCAATGACCTATTTAATTAGATTTTTTTTGGAGGAACTGCAATCGTTCAGTGGTTTTCTTCATTCTTTCCTCTAATTTTTTTTTTAATTTTTACCTTTTTTCCCAACCAATAGAGAGTTTGACTAGACAGACAACTCATTCTACAAAGATTCCTACAAGGTAAGTAGCCTTTCAATTAAAATGTAGTTAATTTCTTTCACTCTCAGCTGTGTCATTTACTAGTGTGATAATAAAGTCATTTAACCTTTTTTGGTTTCAGTTTGCTCATATGTAACATAAGGAGTTAATTTTTAAATTATAAATTTCTGTTCCCATGATCTTACTCTTTGTTTATTTAGTCTCAAACCCATAGTAACTTATTTTATACAGCTGTATCTATTGTTAGCTACTCCTTTACATGTTTTACAATGATACAATTAGGAATAAAGGATGAGGAAATAGTATTAGAGCAAGAGTTAATGATAGATAGTCATGAAAATACTGGGGGGACAGGGGTTGAAGTCATGACCTGTGAAATTATTGATACAGAGAACATTTTTCGAACAGGGAAGACTATTACTTACTCTGCAACTTATACCTGTATAGAGTTACCTCTCCCCTCCACTAGCAAGTATTTGTCTAAAGTAAAACTTGACCCAAGATGTTCCTGATTCATGCTATCTTGCTGTAAAATTTGAGGCTAGAGCCATCTCTAAAGGTTCCATCCAGAAGTCAAGAGGAAAGGTTCCTTTTTCATCTTATCCTCAACCTGCCAAATCCTGAAAGAACTTTTATATAAGTGGAATCAGATTGAGATGAAATTCAAGGGCAATTATGAAGATAAAACGAACTCTTTTTTAAAATTGTTATTAGGGGCAGCTAGGTGGCGCAGTGGATAGAGCACCAGCCCTGAGGTCAGGAGGACCTGAGTTCAAATCTGGTCTCAGACACATAACAGCTGTGTGACCCTGGCCAAGTCACTTAACCCCAATTGCCTCAGAAAAAAAAATTGTTATTAAAGGTTTTTTTTTTATTTTCAAAATGCACAAATAATTTTTCAACATTGATCCTTGCATAGCCTTATGTTCCAAATTTTCTCCTCCTTCCCCCAATTTTCTCCCCTAGATGGTAAGTAATACAATATATGTTACACCTATTAAAATATATGTTAAATCCAATATATGCAAGCATATTTGTACAATTATCTTGCTTCACAAGAAAGATCAGATCGAAAAGGAAAGAAAATGAATAAGAAAACAAAATGCAAATGAACAAAACAAAAAGAGTTAGAATGTCATGTTGTGATCCACAACAGTCCTCTCTCTGGATGTAGATAGCTCTCTTCATGAAAAGATCATTGAAACTGGCCTCAATCACCTCATTGTTGGAAAGAGTCAAGTCCATCAGAATTGATCATCATATAGTATTATTATTGCCATATATGATGTTCTCCTGGTTCTGCTCATTTCACTCAGCATCAGTTCATGCAAGTCTCTCCAGGCCTCTCTGAAATCATCCTGCTGGTTGTTTCTCACAGAACAATAATATTCCATAACATTCATATACCATAATTTGTTCAGCCATTCTCCAATTGATGGGCATCCATTCAGTTTCCAGTTTCTAGCCACTACAAAACGGGCTGCCACAAATATTCTTGCACATGTGGGTCCCTTTCCTTCCTTTAAGATCTCTTTGGGATATAAATCCAATAGAAACACTGCTGGGTCAAAGGGTATGCACAGTTTGATAACTTTTTGAGCATAGCTCCAAATTGCTCTCCAGAATGGTTGGATCTGTCCACCAACAATGTATCAGTGTCCCAATTTTCCCACATCCCCTCCAACATTCATCATTATCTTTTCCTGTCATCTTAGCCAATCTGACAGGTGTGTAGTGGTATCTCAGAGTTGTCTTAATTTGCATTTCTCTTATCAATAGTGATTTAGAGCACAAAAAGAAGTCTTAAAAAGGGTAAAATATAGCTTGCACCTCTCATATGGATAGGGCAAGAGTTATTTATCATGCCTTTGTGACAGTGGGTAGATTATTTAAGTTGATTAAATAGTCTTCTCCCACCCCATCCCAAAGCCAGGTGATGTTAGCATATCCTTCTCCTTGATCTCTTCCAACTTGCCAAAAGCTGTTTCCCATATTGGAAAGACCTGTGATGATTGAGCTACCCACACCTGAAGTTTATTTAGAGTAACAAGGAGAATGCATCACCCCTATACTGAAGTGAATCTGTGTAGTATATTCACTAGAGTGAGCATGATTAGATTAATTTTGCATGAATCTTTATTTTTCAAGCTCAGACACTCCTGGACAGTTATTGTTGTTGGATGTAGTTGTAATAATTGTTTTGGTGTTTTTATTTTTACTTTTTAACTCTAGTCCAATTTTTCTGGCTCTATCTTTCTCTGTCACTGTCTCTGTGTATATGTCTCTCTCTGTGTCTGTCACCCACTAAACTTTGAATTTCATTGACTCTTTTTTGCCAGTGTAATCTCTGAGTACTTGGGCAGTGCCCTACCTCAACTTCAAACCTTTATTTGTTTTGTGTCACTTGTTTCTGGCTCCTGGCAAAACATGTTTTTGGTACCATGTGCCTCAACCTAATCAAACCCACTAGCTTCATAAAATCATTGTTGTTATTATTAGATCTTTGTATCCTTACTCTATGAACAGCCTTATTAATAGATTCACTGACCCTGTTGAGCCACCGACCTTCCAATTTAGGTGTGAAGGCCTCCAAATCATGCACCAAGGAATGCCTCTAATTTAAACTGATCTGGAGTCACAATTTCTAATACTCTAGTCACTTCTAAGTCTACTTAGAAGTGACTAGAGTATTAGAAATAACCTAGTTCAATCGCTTCATTTTAGAGATGCAGAAACAAAAGGCCAAACAATTGCCTGGGGTCACACAGAGTAAGCAGCAGAACTAGGTTTTATACTAGTTTGCTTGCCCCATCTTGGTAAGCAGGACATAATCAGAACCCATTAGTAGGCTATTCATGTAAAGCTTTAAAAATAGTACAAGTCTTAAAAATGCAATTACATGGAGCACAAAAACTTGGTCTGAAAAATAAGGGGTCAAGAATTGAAAAAGGAGACTGGTGATGGGTCACACAGTCCAGAGTTGAAGGAACCAGCAAACAGGAATTTGATATTAAGCCAATTTCTTATTTTGGACTTAGAGTTGCTGGTTTTAAACAAACTTTTAATAACTTCCTAATGAGATACCTTCCCTTCTCTTCTATTCCAAGGTAGCTTTCTCAAGCCATATAGGCAAAAGTGGTTAATTGGGAACAAATGGCCAAGGTGAAGAGTATGTGGGCAGAGAGAATCCAACATTCTGGCAGGCATATCCTAATAACATGTTGAACTATGTCAATATCATTTTAGGTTTTTAAGTTCTTAAGTCAGGGAATCTAGCTGCTTAGCTTTATATAGCACCCTATAGTGCCAAGTATACATGGGCACTGAATATTTTATGTTGGTGATGATTCAAAGGTGTCCTTTTGGAAATGTAGAAGCATGCTGCTTAGAAATACATCAAGTTTCACATTAATCATTTATCACCAAATATAGCTTTAAGTGAGACCTTTCCAAAGCAATTGAGTATATTTTCCTTTAAATATGTTTCATGAGGGGCAATGAAATATAGACCCTAAACACTTTCAAAGACTTGGTTTCATTATTCCACATTAACCCAATGAACAAGCAAGATAATTTCATTTTCACACAGTAGAGAAACTATTTCACAATTTAAATCTTTAAGCCAGTTTGCAATAAAATCATAGATTTGGATCTGCAAGGAACGTTGGGGATTATCTGGCCCAGCAGTTTTTGATCTTTTTCGTGTTATGGACGACTTTGGCAGTATGATGATGCCTATGGGTCATTTCTCAGAATGTTTTTAATGCATAAAATAAAATGCATAGGAATACAAAAAACAATTATTTTTAAATACAGTTATAAAAAGATTCTAAAGTTCATGTACCTCAAAGTAAAGAACCTTGATTGGTCCACACTCTTTATTTTATAGATGGATAAAGAGTCTACAGAACCAGGTGACTTATCCAAGGTGAAACCTAAAGAAAATATTATTGCTAGGATTTTAACCGAAATCTTTTATCACCAAATTATCTACTCCTTCAACTAAGCTCCTCTACCTTATATTATGCCTTGTCATGTTCAGAGTATGCTTTAAAATATTCATAAAGACAAAAAAAGAATTTTTTAAAAATGAGTTCTGTCAGCAAAAGTGATCCAGGCTGGAAACCTGTCAGGCCTATGGTGGAAAAGCAGATAGATGTAAAATATTAAAAGGCCTGTTGACTAGAGAAAAGGAACTAGGAAAAGTCATACAGTCAAAAGCAATATAACACTGAATAGTCCTGCTCATGGGGTTTCTCCTGATTGGAAGTTTAGGGTCATGAGAAAAGGTCAGGCTGCAAAGCCACCATGCTTTGGGAAGTTTTAGTTCAGCTATAGAGAGGCATGGGAGAAGAAAAAAAAAACAGGATATAGGAGTAGGGGAATAAAGCCATATAGAGAAAGGCAATTCTTGCCTGCCTTTTTCTCCTGTGGACTTCAGAAAATCCCTGCAGGATACAGGCAGATGAGGTTCTGACTAAGGTATTAAGCACCTAATTAAAGAGCTTGATATCTGAAGGGAGAGGAAGCAAGCTGAGGTGCTAAGCTTTCATGATTCTCTGATGCCAGGTATAGGCAAAAGGGAAGAACTTTTTTTAGTAGGAAGGTAACAAGCCCAGAAGTACAGATGCTTCCAAACCACTGAAAGCTAAACTTCTGGAACCTTTTAACACCACAACCACCACTGGCTTTCAGGGCTAACTGTGCACAGGTTAAGACCCAGGGCTGTGTTACATTATCTTGAAGCTTTAATGTAAGTTCTAAGTAATTCTGAAACTCTAAAGAGAGTTAAATAGCTGTAGATAAGTGATGTTAGTCAGCAGAGAACCTAGTTTTGCTTAGAGTTCAATTCCTTTAAATCTTGCTCTTAGCTATATTTCTATGTGATTTCTTTCTTCCTGTAAAATATTAATTAAATATAAAATTATATGTTTTAGTAAATGTTATTTTGTCAAAAAACCAAATCAATTACCATGATTATGTGAGTTATCTATTGTATCTCAATAACGCATACTGAAAAAATATCTAATTTTTTGTTATATATTCCAAGTCTAGACACCATCTATTGGCAAGTATTCAAATTGCAAGAACAAGATCTCTAAAGAACACTTAGTATCCATGAGATTCAGGTAGTCCACCTGTTTTCAGAGGAGTAAATGTTATGCAGGGAATCCTCAAGCTACTCTAAATGTTAATGAAATGTATTTAAAAGTAACTTTATCCAGGTCTTCATCTATTACTTTTAATTCATACATAAGTTTTATAAAAATGAGTATCACAGAAAACAAAGGAGAAGAATATAGTGTCAGCATGTTATAATATGTAATAAATGAATTAATCTAAAAAAACATCATGCCAAGGAACTATAAAATAGGAAGAAATGAAGGGTTGATTACACGGTAAGAGAAAAGCCTAGGCAGTCTGAGTGGTGAAACAGTACTTTGCCAGTAATCAATTGATATGAGGAAATAAAGAATAATAAAGAAATAAAGAATAGCCACCAGCACCTTTGATGGATTTCCTTAGACAAAATTATGGGAGGACATAAACAAGGGCCATTCTGCATTGGCAGGTATGCATTGGTATGATCCTAATTGTTAGGGAGAGCTACCAAATCAAGAAATCATATATCTATTTTTTGAGTATTTGAGTATATCAGAATTAAACCATTAAACACAGTAATACACAGAAACAAATAACACCTGACATAATATGACATATTGTATTCATTAACATGTAACTGAAAATGAATAATTGAATGGAAAATAAGTGATTAATGTGTTTAATTTTTTATTTTAAAAGTTTTGGTTATTTTAGAATATTCCTCCTTTCCTTGAATATATTCACTCAAAAGATTATTTCCAAGAAAATATATAATAAATATTTTTTAAAATAGGTCCTGAGAATATAGCTATTGAATCTTCCTTGTCTTTTTTTTTTCCTCTCCAACCTGAACATCAAATTTCTTCAGTGGGTTCTCATATGGTATTACTTCAAGGTTCATCTCCACAGTGGCTGCTTTTCTCTAGATGTTTTCTATCTTATCAATCTACTTCCCTAAAATAATGGGGCCTAGAGCTTAAGAGAACACTACCTTTGTTGTCTACAGTGACAAATGACAAATGACAATACTGGGACTCTATTACCTTCCTAAACTCCTATAAGAAAAAGCCTCTCTCTAAAGCCCAAGATTGTCAGTTTCTTTTTTAATATACATTTATTTATATGCATATATATATTTTTATGAATTTTATATGTACACATAAATTTTTTTGCTGAGACAATTGGGGTTAAGTGGCTTGCCCAGGTCTGAATTCAAATTTAACCTCAGGTCCTCTTGACTTCAGGAAGCCTATCCGATGTGCCACCTAGCTGCTGATTGTCTTAGTTTCATTGGCTGACAGACCATGTTATGGAATCATACTGACAATGAAAGCTAACCAATCCTTTTTATTGGAGGGTAAGTTTCAGTTCAGCAACACCTCCCTCATTGTAATTATGTTGTAATTATGAAATTGTTGTTGAATCTAGCTACTAAGACCTCCATTTTTCCATCTTAAACCCTTAGATTTAATACAATATTCTAGACTTCTGAGGTCTTTTTTGAGCCAGTGAGTTATTTGGTTCTGCTTTGCATTATTTATGAATCTAAGAAACCTATCATCCCCACACTCTCCAAGTCATTGATTTTATTTGAAAAAAAAAGAAACACAGGATTAAATCTTAGGTACACCCTATTAAAGACCCCCTTTCAATTTGAAGAAAACTTCCATTTAGCTAAAATTCTCTACTACGTTCTATTTTCATTTATAATAAAAAGTTAGTACTGCTTCAATTCTTTCAACAGTCAATTAATTGGTTACAGATTCTGAAATTTCAAATTATTACTTAAAGATCTTATAGGAATTGTTTTGAAGAAATTAAAATCATTTCTAATCATAAGAAAAAAATGCTCTAAATCACTATTGAACTGAGAAATGCACATTAAGACAACGCTGAGCTACCACTGCATACCTCTTAGATTGGCTAAGATGACAGGAAAGATAATGATAAATGTTAGAGGGGATGTGGGAAAACTGAAACACTAATACATTGTTTATGGAGTTATGAACTGATTCAACTATTCTGGAGATAATTTGGAACTATGCCCAAAGGGCTATCAAACTGCATATCCTTTGATACATCAGTGTCTCTCCTGGGCCTATATCCCAAAGAGATCATAAAGGAAGGAAAGGGACCCACATGTGCAAAAATGTTTGTGGAAGCCCTTGTCGTAGCAGCAAGGAACTAGAAACTGTGTGAATGCTCCTCAGTTGGAGAGTGGCTAAATAAGTTATGTTATATGAATGTTATGGAATATTATTGTTCTGTAAGAAACGACCAGCAGGATGATTTCAGAGAGGCCTGGAGAGACTTGCATGAACTGATGCTGAGAGAAATGAGCAGAACCAGTAGATCATTGTGCATGACACCAGCAAGCTCATGTGATCATTAAGTCTGTTGGACGTAGCTCTTTTCAATAATGAGGTGATTCAGATCAGTTCCAATAGACTTATGATGGAGAGAGCCATCTGTAACCAGAAAGAAGACTGTAGGGACTGAGTGTGGATCACAATGTAGTTTTTCACATTTGTTGTTGTTTGTTGCTTCCTTTTTATTTTTCTCCTTTCCCCCCTTTTTGTTCTGATTTTTCTTATGCAACATGATAAATGTAGAATTATGTATAGAAGAATTGCATATGGTTAACATATATTGGATTACTTGCCATCTAGGGAAAGGGATGAGGGAAGGAAAGGAGAAAAAATTGGAACACAAGGTTTTGCAAGGATGAATGGTGAAAACTATCTTTGCATGTATTTTGGAAATAAAAAACCTATTTAAAAAAAAAGAATTGTTTGTTTTTTATCAACCTACACAGAACTTCATAGACTACATCAGAGGGACAACTACTGTGAGGGACACATGGAAAAAAAAGAATGCGAATTAATTAAAATAAAAAACCTTTTAAAATAGTAAGAGATAAAGAAAGATGGTTTATAGGACTGTAGGAGTAGGGGGACATATGGAATAAGCTGGATTTTGTGGTGCCATAGAAAAGCTTTATTCTTTAGGTTTGGGTCAAATCCTAGCTTTACTGTTTACCACCTGTGTGACATAAGGTACGCTACTACACCTCTCTGACTCATTTATAAAATTTGGGTGTTGAACTTAGGGAACCACTGATAGAGTTTGTAGTTCCCAATTAAAAAAAAAAATCCTTTAGTTACTAGGGGAAATTAATACTATTTTAAAGAGAATATTAAAATTTATATATGTGAGAATTAAGAAGGGTCAGTTATAATTCACAAAATCTTTGTGAGCATTTAGGAACTCAGAAAAATGTAACAACTTCCAAGAAATTTTTTAAATGTTGTGTTTAATTTGGATTAAACTCCTCCAAGCAGAAATACGTATAATATACATACATACATAATGATAAAAAGTTTTCAAGACAGGACAGGTAAAAGTAAATCTTAATAAGTATATCAAAAAGAGAATTTAGCATTCTGATGTCCCTGTGTTTATTAGGAAAATTATAATCTTAAGTGAAAAGATAAATGCATTTAATCTTAAATGAAGAAAAATAAATGTCTGAGGTATTTTTGAATTAATCAAACAAACAAACAAAAAGCCCACAACATTTCTTTTGTTCCCAGTTCTTTTTGTCTCCCAAGATTAGAGAAAGAAGCTGGGAAGTTGCCTGAGCTCTCCCCAGTTTCCCTAAGAAGCAACAATCAAATCTCAAAATAGATTCTGGAGTGACAGAACAGAGAAAAAGATTGAGTGAAATGATTTTCCAACTTATGATAACTTAGGACTTCATGAAAGGTCTGTCTTACTTGGTTAAAAGAGGAGTGTAGTCCAGTAGAGCCAGTGTCCAAATAAGCCAGCAGGAAGCTCTTACCCTCAACACAATTAGCACATTAGCAAATGAAGGTCTTCTATCCCAGTTAGCAAGCTAGTGGTGCAGTAGACCAGATATGAAGCTGTCAGCCCCAGCACAGAAGGCAAACTGACAGCCTGGAAACCAGAATACAACAGCTGTGACAAGACCAGGTCAGCTCTGCAAGGTGGGCAAACTGCCAGCCCTAAAGGTTTGCACAAAGTCCTAAGTACAAGAAACTTGGGACAATGGCCCCTGTGCTCCAAGAGCAAAGCTCAAATTTAAAAGTCATGAAATGGGATAAAAAATGAACAAAAAACAGAAAAGATCCCTGACCATAAAAGCTACTATAGTAGCTTTTTTTTTTTTTGCAAGGATGACTAAAAGATTAACTCAGAAGAGAATAATAACGTCAAAATGCCTACCTGTGAAGCCTCAAAGGGTAATATGAATTGATCTAAAAATAAGGGTTAAATGCAAATATCACAACAGTTGTTTATCTTTTCTCCAAAAAATCTTTGATGGTGAAATGTAGGATCTGCCATTGATTTTTTCTTTTGCTCATGTATCATATTCAGCAGGTGACAGAGTTGATTTCTTCCTTCTTCTGTGCAAATAACACAAGCCATTTGCAAGTGTCTTGCTAGATGAATTAAAATCCTCTCAAAATCCAAAATAATTCATTGCTGTTATTTAGGCA
The DNA here is from genome assembly GCA_023553655.1 of Myrmecobius fasciatus. Classification (NCBI taxonomy): domain Eukaryota; kingdom Metazoa; phylum Chordata; class Mammalia; order Dasyuromorphia; family Myrmecobiidae; genus Myrmecobius; species Myrmecobius fasciatus. The sequence goes on along the minus strand of JAJPUD010001297.1, from coordinate 307,485 downwards.
TGTCAATTAATTTTAAGAATATAGATAAACACAATATGGTATTATTTCAGCATTTTTCTATCTTCTTTTAGAAGGAGTTCTAAAGAACTAAAGAAACACTTTTAGGTGCTAAGATGGTAATCATTAGAGTACTATAGACCAAGTCTTAGAGCATCCATTTTTATAACAGTTGGTGGCAATTTGATTAACATTTACATGGAGAGAGGGATTCACAAGTCAGAAAAATCCAGCCTTTCTCTGAACTATACAAACTGCTTAAATAAATCCATACTAATACATTAATTTAAGAAATTCTGGCTGCCTTGGGGGAAATAATAGTTCTTTTCCCCCTCTCTCCAGAATTCAGCTACAAGCAAAGGATTCTGGGTTTTGGTTGTACTAAAGATATCCACTCAAAACAAAGAACAAATATAATCAAAATTTTAAAAAGTGCTTTTGTTGAGATATTTTTGATAATTTCATAACTAAAAACTGTTATCCTTCAAGTTTGAACATCAACAATAGTGTTTGCTATGGTCAGATGTTTAGAATTTTTTTTCCTAGAAGATTTTCCCTTATTATACCCTCAGGAGATATACATTTCTCTGGCAGGATAATTTGGGAAGAACAGCAAATTATTTCAAAGTTATGAACTGAAAGTATTCTTTAAGCTACCAAGCAATAATATATCAGTGGTTTCATTGGATTTTGAGTTAAAACAAATACATGATTAATATAAATAAAGGAGTCACTTATTGCGAATAAAAATAAATGTTCTTCAACTATTCATTTAGTATTTTTTCTAGGTAACAATAATAGCAATAGCTAATATTTGGTAGAAAATCGGAAATGAAAAATTTTTGAATATAAGAGGTAATGTGACAATTTATACTGTTAAAAAAAAAATCAAGAGGAAGAGGGGTGGAACCAAGGTAGTGGAGAGTAGACAGGTCTTTTCTGAGCTCTTCCTGTCTTCCCTCAGATCAACATTAGCTCAAGCCTCTGAACTGGTTTTGGAGTAACAGAACACACAAATATTTGAAGTGTAATAAATTTCCAGCAGAAGATATTTTGAAAGAACTCCAGAAAAGGTCTATTTCAGTCATGATGGGGAAGGGGGGAAGAGGAGGGAAGCAGCAGAGTACAGCTGGGGCAGTGTGGTGTCTGCCCACCAGGGGAATCTACTGGGAGGCTCTTAGCCAAAATACATCAGCATTGGTCACGTGTCCTGGTTCAGAAGTCAGTAGGTCAGCATTCTAGCTGTAAGACCTCCACCAGAACCAGAAAAGGCAAATAGTGAGCCCCTGAACCCCAGCATAACAAGGGACCACTCAGATGGGAAAGAAATCAGCAGTATCGGCCTCTGGCCAGCATGAAGCTGCTGTTGCCTGTAGAGGAAGCTTAGGAAAATCTCCCCTTTGCCCTAAGAGCAGACTTCAACCTTTAAAAATAAGCAAAAAAAGGCAAAAAGAGCTCTAACCAGAGATAGCTTTTATAGAGACAAAGAACACACTTTAAACTTTGAGAATACTAAGGGCAAAATGTCTCCAGATGTAATTCCAAAGGATGATATGAGTTGCTCTCCACTGCACAAGATTTTCTTGGAAGAATTCAAAAAGATTCTTAAAAAAGAGTTAGAAGAAAAATGGGGAAATATGAGGAATGAAAAGTTTGCAGGAGAGTTTGGAAAAGGAAACACAGAAATTATCTGAAGAAAACTCCTGAAAAAATAGATTTAATGAAATGGAAAAAGCATATAACTCTTCACAAAACAGATTTGATGAAATGGAAAAAGTATATAACTCCTTACAAAATGGATTTGATGAAATGGAAAAAGAAACTAACTTGTTGAAAAATAGAACCTGTGAAATGGGAAAAAATATCCAATGAACAAAACAACCCATTTAAAAGTGGCCAAATGCAAAAGGAGATAAAAATGTTAACTGAAGAAAATAATTCACTAAAAATTAGAATTGAACAAATGGAAATGAATGACTTAATGAGACTTCAAGAATCAGTCAAACAAAACCAAAAAAAAGAAAAAAATATAAGAAAATGTAAACTATCTTACTGGAAAAACAACTGACCTGAACAATCGATCCAGAAAAGACAATCTTTCATCTTTCAGGAAATCATCAAGGAAAACTTCCTTGATGTTTTAGAACCAGAGGGGAAAATAGCCATTGAAAGAATTCTCCAATCACCTCCCGAAAGAAATTCCTAAATGAAAACTCCAAGGAATACCATAGCTAAATTTCAGAATTATCAGATCAAGAAGAAAATACTGCAAGCAGCCAGAAAGAAACAATTCAAATATTGAGGAGCCACAATCAGGATTACCTAGGACCTAATAACTTTCACTTTAAAGGACTGAAAAGGCTAGAATATGATATTCCAAAGGGCAAAGGAATTTGGATTACAGTCAAGAATCAACTATCTTGTGCATTTTTTTTGTAGCAGCAAGGAACTAGAAACTGAGTGGATACCCATCATTTGGAGAATGACTGAATAAGTTATGGTATATGAATGTTATGGAATATTATTGTCTATAAAAAATGATCAGCAGGCTGATTTCAAAAAGACCTGGAGAAACTTACATGAAGTGATGCTAAGTGAAGTGATTAGAACCAAGAAAACATTGTACACAGCAACAACAAGATTATGTGATGATCAATTCTGATGTATGTGGCTCTTTTCAATAATAGGTGACTCAGTACAGTTCCAATAGATCGTGATGGACAGAGTCCATCCCAAAAAAGGATTGTTGAGACTGACTCTGGGTCACAACATAGTATTTCCACTTTTTTGTTGTTGTTTGCTTTCTTTTTGATATTTTTCTCATTTCCCCCCTTTTTGATCTGTTTTTTCTTGTGCAACATGATAAATGTAGAAGTATGAAGAATTGCATATGTTTAACATATATTGAATTACTTGACATCTAGGGGAGAGAGTGGGGGAAGGAAGGAAAAAATTGGAACACAAGGTTTTACAAACATGAATGTTGAAAATTATGCATATGTTTTGAAAATAAAAAAATTTAATTTAAAAAAATTTTTAAAAAGTAAAAAAAAATCTGTCCAAGATGTAGATACTAAGATATAAGGCAAAGTATAATAGAAAATAGACTAAAATCATCAAATGCATCTGAGTATCTCATTTTTTTGTTCCCTTATTGCTCCGTGAACAAAGATTTCATATTTGTGTACTAAATGACTGGACAACTGTCATTAATTAATTAAAATTATATATCTTAAAAGGAGTGTGATTTTTTTTTGTACTTTCTTCTCTCTTTTCTGTCATTGCCATAGCAGAAATGAAAACTGACTATACAAGATAGAGGATCATCCTTGTTTCATGATTTACCAAGGTGAAAAAATGAAAAATATATACCATTCATTCTAGTCCTCTTCATGTGACTCTTGTCAAGTCAATAAGCATTTTTTAGGTGCCTATCATAGCAGACACTGAGATAATACATTGATAATAAAGAGAGGAAAAACACACACCTCAAGGAACTCACAATCCAGGGGCTTTTCTTATCCATAACTTTTTCTATATTTGCTACAGAGAGTGTACCCAACGTATTAGTGACTGTCAGCATTCTTGACAAAACACTAGACTATCTTCTTTATCATTTAAGTTTTGAGGACTTTTATTGCAACTTGTTTTATTCTAACTATATTCTTGCTTTCATTGCAATTTTAAATCACTCTGTGATTATATGCTGCAGCCATACCTTTCTATTGATTTCGGTGTGACATTTAGTTACTTTAAAAAAAATGAATGCAGAAAATGTACAGATAAAATTATTTAAATTAATTAAAGTTATTACTTTCTATTAGGTAGTCAAAACAGTGGTTGTCTTTGTCCAGAGGGATAAGTATAACCTAAGACTGAAAATCCCTCTCTAAATAAAAATGATAATTGTAAGAAGAATAATTTGCCTTTTAACAAATTATTTCCAAAAATATTCTATTTTATTTGTCATTCAAAATTAACTTATATAGATCCTTTTACTGAATGAAAAAAGTACTTCTTGGGAAGAAAGAAAGAAAAACAATTTAGAATTTAAAATGTAACAAAACATATATTAAATTTTTTTAAAAGAAAAAAAAAGACATGGGAAATATGTCCAGTCTGACTTTAAATTTAAAATCAGGTGGAGATAAAATTGAGATTTTAATAACTTAACTTCTCAGGATTTTGGTTTTTGGATGGGGAAACCTATGAAGTCCCTTCTGGATAAAACATTGAGCTTTTGTGTGTGGAAACAGATGTATTTAGAACCAACATCCCAACTCCCAGCCTAGGAAGAGAAGGTAGAGATGACCTTGTTCCTCATCAGCCCCTTCCATTTCTTTTATCTCTCTAAATTCTAAGGAGTTGGATATATATACTATGCTGACAATTCAAATATTTCTATTTCTGGTCCCAGTTCCTTCTCTGAGCTTCAATCTCACATAATCATTTGCTATTTGGGCATTTCACACTGAAGGATTCAAAGACATCTCAAACTCAACATGTACAAATCAGAACTGATTCTATTTTCTTTTAAACCTCCTTCTTTTCTGAATCCCCTTATTTCTGCTAAAGGACATAGAACTCTTGCATTCTTCCAGATTAAAACCTCAGGATTATCATCAATTCCCTAACTCTCCCTCATCTTTCATATTCAATCAATTTCCTTTCCTCTCTAAACCATCTTCCACAAAGTTGCCAAAGTGACTTTTTAAAATTACAAACTCACCATACTACTCTCCAACCTAATAAACTCCAATGACTCCCCATTCTCTCTAAGATAAAATATAAACTTCTTTTCAAGGGTAATTTTTTTCAGTCTCACTTCTGCTGCCTGTCTCATGATGTGCTATCCAGTGAAATGGGCTTGCTATTTGTTCTCCACACAAAAAATTTCTTCTCATTTCCTATGTTTAAGTACTGGCCATCATTAATACCTAGAATGTATTTCTCCTAAAATCTACCTTATAGAAACCCACCTTTCCATCATCTATTAGGTGTTTGTTAGTTGATTTAAGTTAATTGTGTATACACTCATTAATTGATTAGTTGATTGACCTTGTTAGCTTAGATGAAAGTATATCATAAAAATCTTTTTTTTTCTTTGAAAAAAAAGTGAATGCTTTCAACATTTCTTGGTTTGTCTCTCAGATCAGTGATTTCATAGGAGCTATAGGAGCTCTCAGAAAGAAAACTCATTTTATAAATGCAAAGTTAGCAACTGCACTTCAATTTATAATCTTAGAGATTTCCCTAGGGGCACTAAGAAGGTAAATGAATTTCAATGATCACTTTGCTATTTTCAGTCAATGGCAAAATTTTAACTCAGGTCTTAGAGCTAAAAGGTTAGCATATATCCACTATGAAATGCTGACTTTTATAATTTCCTAAAAAGCAAATCATACTAAGTAGTTATGATAGTAAACAGAGATAACAAGTAAAATCTGAAGATGAGTTCAGATTCCAATGTTGGTAAGAAAGTCATTAGCATTTGAGCTTCAGTTTTCTCATTTGCAAAGTCGTGACAAAAATTCTTGTATTGCCAGGGCTATGAATTGTATTAAAAATGGAAATCTATAAACTATAAAATATTGTATGAATATGAGTTGCTAGGGCTTAGGCTAGCTACTTGACTTTTTCCAGTATAATAGTTACTTAGAACATTCATTCACTCTTCTTTTAAGAATCTTTTATTAAAGTGCTTCGAATGTACAGAGTACTGTGCTCAGTGTTTGAGGTGATAAAAAAATGATTTAGACAGAATCTATAGCTACCATCAATAATATTTAAAAGAACAAAATCTTTTCCAGGTTCAATCCAATTGTAATTTAAAGAAAAACTAGATTATCCATAGGATATTCAGTCAGACAATCCTTATAACAAAAAGCATTTATTTATAATTTCTTACATCAAAAATCAATACTTTTTAAAAATCCATTTATCATAGCAGTCATTGAGTTGAGAAATAAATGTATTTATGCCATTTATTGAGTGGTCAACCTAAGAATAACTGTCAGGGTTATTTATGTGGTTGACCAGAGTTTCTTATTTTATAACAAGTTTCTCCTAATTTCCAGGCCTATATTTATTCTCCTACATCATACTACTTCTCTTTAGTTCTCTTTGTTTTTTAAACTTCATGACTATATTGTCACAAATCTTATCCAATGGAAAAAAGGTAACATTATCCATAAAACTAATGCTGAGTCTATTCAAGTAAATGTGCCAGAATTAAATGTGTTATTCTTTAGATGAAAAGTCAACATTCCCATCAATTAAGCCTATTTTTCAATATACAAATTATAGGCCAGATGCTGAATCAGGTATATGGACAAACGTGGCTGGCAATTTTGTAACATCAGCTACAATAAGTTTGAGCATAGAAAGAGTAGCTGATTTTGCAAGATGCTAAAATGTACAAGCCACATATGGCTCAATATATTTGCCACCAAATTAGTATTTTCAAACAGGAACTCAAGTCCAGGTACTGGTACCATCCATCCCTGGCTAATATTGTCCTACTATCTTTAGAGCACACATATCATTTATTACTTCTGAAGAGGTAATAAGGAGAATCTTCTCATTAGTCTTATTTCATATATATTAAGCAAATTTGATCTTGGTTGTGCAAAAGCATCTCTCATCTATTAGGACTCTTAAAAATATCACCAATTAGGAAAAATGAATCTGTTTTGGGGTTTTTTGTTTTGTTTTGTTTCCTTAAGCATAACATAAACTTATTTTGATAACTTATTTGTGAATGAAGATTTTTTTTATTTAGATTATAGGGGACCTCAGAAAGAAAGAACAAACTTTTTAAAAAGGGAGGAAAAAGTAAGAGAGTGAGAGGCAACATATAGTGGTATGAGAGTCGACCTTGGAATTAGTATGAAGAGGCTCCAGTCCCATTTATGATACATATTGATACTGTTATTCTGATCATGTCCCTTTACCTACATGTTAAGGATTAGAATTTTAAGACTATAATTAAATCACAATCCTAATATTGAAAGAAAGACAGATAGGAAAGTAGGTTTGTCAACTGATAATAAAAATGTATTGAGTCCCGTATATATCTGGGGAGACTTCTTGGTAGAGATTAGACACTACATTTATGCTTTAGTTGTTCTAGCATATTCTTATGAGGAAACTCTTACTAATAAAGATTAGTACCTGTTCTACATTGCATTATCTTAGAAATTTAGAGAATGAAGGAAAGAAAAAGATGGAGAATATGCTTAAGATCATATTGCACTTTTATTTCAGAAGCTGGGTCTGAAGTATCTCTACTTCCAAGTCTTCATTCAACAAGTACTTTGTCTACCACATCATGTTATGTATAGTATTTGTTTTCTCTTCCTTTCTAACACACTCTCTCTCTCTCTCTCTCTCTCTCTCTCTCTCTCTCTCTCTCTCTC
>JAJPUD010001297.1:256078-300060 GCA_023553655.1 Myrmecobius fasciatus | reverse complement strand
CTCTCTCTCTCTCTCTCTCTCTCTCTCTCTCTCTCTCTCTCTCTCTCCTTCTGCTCTCCACCTCCCCTCTCCATACACACATACACACACATATGCATACATATACATTTAGACAGATGGATAGATAGATAATAAAAAGCAACCTCACTCTCCTCTTCCTGTCACTTCCTCCTTGAGTCACAAGCCCCAGCACTACTTTTCTATACACCTACATTCTCAGGTTTTCCTTTTTTCCTATTGCAATTTAAAATCTCCCACCCTATAAACATACACACTCACACTAAATGGGGCTAATTTTGAAGTCATGAAGTAGATAGATGGATTTTTTTAAATGACCTAGCTGCATTATTTGAAGTTAAATCTGTCAAAACAATAATGGACTGTTTTGTTTCCAATACAATTCGTGGCCCTCTTTTTTATTATGCAAATATAAGCCCCATATCTGTTTTCTGAATCCAGATTCTTTGATTCTAGATCCAAAGCCAAATAGGAAGCTTATAGAGATAAAACATAAATTCATGTTTCCCTGGACAGTTTTTTTTTTTTTTTTTAAGACACACACACACAGATACATGCAGAGAGAGACGGAGTCAGAGAGAGAAAGGAGGGAGGGAAGGAGAAAGGAGATGAGAGAGAGGGGAGAGGGGAAGAAAGAGACAGGAAGAAGGAAGCAGAGAGGAGGAGAGAGGGAAAATTCTGAAGGTAAAGATGAGCAGGGATTACTTTCCAAGCATGAGATATAGCCTACACATCTGCTTAAAAAAAGTTGATGACATGTTTAAGTTGGTGGAGTAAATCAATGAACGAATGAAGCATTCAAATACTTACACTGTTAAGAATTTGGGAAACAAATACAAAAAAAAAAAAAAAAGCAAGATCATTCTCTTATATTCAAATAGAGTTAGACAACACTATAAGTGGCAAGGCAGGAGTTTTAGTTTAAAAAGTCCAAGGGAAATGAAAGAAGTCAGCAGGTGATGATTGACATCCTTTCCAAGAAAGGATATTGTTTTGATTACTCTTACAAGTGCAAGAGTTAGAAAGTAAGAAAGAGAAGAAAGTATGCACTGATCAGCATGGCATGGAGATGGCTGAGAAAGGATATAGTAGAGATAAGTACCAACAAGATAAGGTGAATTTTCACTAATCAAAAGTCCAGAGTTCTAAGACTTGGAACCAAAGGAGAATATTAAGTGATGCAGTTTGGCTTGAACATAGAGCAAAAAATGAGAAATAAACTGGAAAGGTAGTTTGTTACATTACTATATTGTGGCTCATAATACTATTTCATTTAATTCCAAATTTATGGTTAAGGTAAATTCTGTTTTTTTTTTTAAATTCTGTTGCTATTGGCTAGTCAGCATTATGCAGTAGATAAAGAATTGGCTTTATATCTGGGAAGATTTTTGCTTAAATCTAGTCTTGGACACATATTGCCTATGTGACAAGACAAGTCAATTCATCTTCTAATGCTCCAGAAAACTCTCCCAAACTGTAAATTGCATAATAGGTGCTGATCTGTATTTATCTTGACTCACTGGAGAATTCTTTTAAACAATGAATTCACAGGTCCAGTTCTTATGTTATTGGAAAAGATAATCTGCTTTAGAGAAGAAGCACATTCAGAAACAAAAAATGGAGGCTGAAAGCCTGTACTACCTGGTATAGAGTCTATAGAATTTAGGATGATGGCATGTGTATCAACTCTGTGTACCTACAGCATATTTTAGTTTATCCAAAGGTCTGTGATTTAATAAAATAGAGTGAGCTTTCTACCAAAATACTTCACAACTGTTTTTGAATTGTTCTGAATGTTGGTTAGTCTTGATGATGAACCTCTCTACACATAGTAAGATTGGATCTCAGAAGGTATCAGTTCATAACAAAGTCTGAACTTGAAGCCTTTCCAGCTTGGTAGGTACATTCAGATTTGACACAACATTGGCAAAGTCTTGAAGAAGAGAAGTTCACATCCCTAACATGAACAATAAAAGAGGACTTGAAATGTCTAGAACAAGAATTGTTATGACACAGAATTTGAGAAAAAAACTTACTTGTAGAACTCATTAAGGAAATTTAATTACCAAAAAAAAAAAAACCCCAACATTGAAAGAACATCTGTTTAACATAGTTTCCCAAATAATAGAGTCTTGCACCATGGATTCTAAAAATTTTATGATGAGGTTTTAATTCATTCCTGCCTATTTTTTATTTAGATCAAAGATTAAACAGAATTGTTAAAATTTGTTATTTTTAAAATAGAAAAGTTAACAGTAGTGTAAAGTTAATTTTTATTTCTTTATCAATTTCATTCAACATTTTTGTCCTTGTTTTGGAGAATAGGGCAGAACAAATGCTCAATGCTTGGCTGACAGATTTTAATTGCAGTATTAACTTTTGAAAGTTTGTTGTTGGATATAGTGGTTGGATGATCCTAAAATCAATAGCTTAGTGAGTTTTATTATTGTATGAAATCATTTCTCAAACCATAATCATTATCCATAATTGGTAAAAATTAATACAGTTTTTGCCCTTTTCCATTTTTTCTGAATATCTTTAAGCATTTAATAATATAATAGTATATATTACATGAATAAATGATAAATTAATTAAATATTCTTTTATACTAGATTATCATTTAACTTGAAAAATAAAAACTTTTATCATGGCAGTTTACATTAGGAATATATAAAAAATGCTAAAATATCTTGGAAAAAATTAAAAAGATTTTCTATCACTTCATACTGTAAAAAGCAGTGTTGCTTTTATTATCTTAAGGAATGACCTCTGAAACTATAAGTTTAACTCTATAACATGTCTCAAATATTTGCCTTTATGGAATAATTGATAGAAAAAATCAGCTTGGATTCAGAAAGACTCATGTTCATAAGTTTAAATTTAGACTCAGACACTTAATAGCTATGTGATCTTGAATAAATCACCACCTATTACCTCAGTTTCTCTTCTGTAAATTAAGATAGAGAAATAAATGGCAAACTACTCCAGTATCTTTGCCCCAAATAGGGTCACAGAAAATCAGAAACAATTGAACAACAACCATCATTCAAAGAAGCATTGTTTTAGGACTAGGAAAACCATATAAATCATCTAGGTCAATCTTATTTTAATAAAGATGAGGAAGCTGGGGTCCAAAGAAATGAAGTCATTTCTTCAATATCCCAATGGAAATAGTCTGCACAAGACCTCAAGCCAGTGAATCTGAGTTCGCTACTCTCATCTCCATAATGCTATTTTTCCTAAGAAGAATATAAGACCCTGAAAGGCAGGAACACTTAGGCATTTAGATTTCATAGTGAATTTAGACACAGGAAGATCTGTGTTTGAATCCTGCCTCAAAAAGTTATTAGTTGTGTGACTCTGGACATGTCACAAGGAGATAAAGAATTGAATTCTGTGATCTATTTATTAGTCATACTGAATATCCCCTCACCCTCTTCCCCCTCTTTTTAATTCCTAGGACTTTATTTTTAGATCATATACTCAGGCCTGAATCTCTGTGACTTGAACAAGGATGGAGAGAATATTGGATGGATGAGGTGATTTCAGGAACTTTAGGCCAGGTTAATGGATAAAGATGTTAACTTAGTCTTTGGATAGATAGTATTTACCCAGTGTAAAGGAACTTAAGTCTGAGTACCATTACCTAGTGCCTCTGCCAGTTCTCACTTTTACCAGGTTTTAGGTTTTCTGTTTCTATATCTGATCAAAATCTCAGTTTCCCTGGCTAATTCCCACCACTCCTTTTGCCTTTTAAAAGATCAGTTCTGTTTTCTTATACTGTTTCCCCAGATAAACTCAACTATTACTATAGCTTCAATTATACAATATCCCTGTAACATCTCAAATTCAACATGTCAAAGATGGAATTTATGTTCTCATTTATATAATCTTCTCTTTCAAATGTTCTTCCCCATACCCATGTTCTTTCACCTCAGCCAATTTCTAATCTACTACTTTATCTATTGTCTGTTATCTAATACATTATCTATTGTCATCTTGCTCTTCAAGGTCCTGTTTAGATGACATAGCTTCCATGAAGCCCAACTTGATGATGCACCTAGAAATGTTTCCCTCTCTTTACTTTATTTTATATCTCTATCTTTGATCTCATGAGTATATCATATCATCGTTTGTGTAAAGGAGATAGGAGGTTACATTTCTACAACCTCCTCTCTCCCTCTAATATAAAATCAAAATGCTAAAAAAAAAAAGAGTGAAAGACAGAATAGGGAAATGCTAGTTCTGACCCTAAGAAGAATCTAAAATACAAGGAAGGAGAGAGTGTTAAGTTTAAATATGCTAGAGACAGAAAATGCAAGAAGTCAGTCTAGGAAGAGTGAGTACCTGACCTTTCCTTGACTATGCTATATTTCTTCATTAATGATGAACAAGCCAATTGAAGGGAGTAGACTCCTATAAAACTCATACAATTAACCATGCTCTAGGAAGATATTAAGAAGAGGAACAGAGCCTACTAAAGAACTGTGAGTAATAACCAAGTAGATGAAGGAATTAAGTCCAAAAAGCTCAATAACTTGCCTCATTGTAGATGAATAGAAATGACCAGAAGTAATGCTTGAATTCATATCCTCTGCTTGCTATTTCAGTACTTTTCAAGTGTAATGCTGCCCCTCAGATGTAATATAAATTATTGTAGGACAAAATTTGTTAGAAGTCATCAATGAGCATTTATTAAACACTTAGATACTGAAGAATTGGAGATCCTAACAAAGATCTCACAATTTAAAGATAGGGAGACAACATACAAATAGCTATATACAAAAAAAAAAAACAAAAACATACATACAGGACAAACTGGAGATATTTCTTATATGAGAAGCATTGACAGTAAGGAATAATAAGAAAGGCTTTTTTGCAGAAGGTGAATTTTAGCAGAAACTTGAAGGAAGGCCAAAAAAGCCAAGAAGTGGAGGTAAGGAACCAGAGGGTTCCAAGCATGGAATGGAATACAGCTGTTAAGATAGAGAGAATGTAGGCTTTTTTTTTTTTTTTAACAAGGAACAGAAAAGAGGCGAGACCTGTTAGAACAGTTCAAATTATGCAAAATGTAACTTGTGAACAACATTGAGAGACAACTATTATTTTAAAAACTCAGCCAGATGACTGAGGTTGCAAAGCATTTCAGAAAAGTGACTGACTCTCAGAGTTAAGGAAGAAAAGAAATGCCATCAGCTGGCTTAGAGAAAACTCTAAATGTCCACTTGCTTTCTAGTAGTATGGTTTCTTTTTTATGATTCACATGGAATTCAGAACTATTCCTGATCTGTTCCAGAGGCTTGTTTCATGAACTATTAGGCATCTCCAGTTTGTTGTTTTTATATTTATTTAAATTCTAGATCAATAGAAATCATCCATATCATCTCCTCTCTACCCTCCTAGAATATCTTGTGTGCCTCAATATTCTGTTCAAATGACACTAACTATATGAAATCTTTTCTGATTTTCTGCCACTTCCCAGCAGCCCAATTGTCTTGCCTTTATTTTGTATGTAATTGTTTCTATTCAGTTTCTCTTCCCTAATAGAATGTTAACTATTGATGGTAAAACTTCTTTATTTTTATCATTGTCTTCCAGCACCTTGCACAGTGCCTGGCACATGGTAGGCATTTAATAGATGCCTAAATTCCAAAACTAAAGCTGTGCTCCTCTGTAATCCATCTGTGATATTATATCATATTAATACTTGGAGACTTATGGCAGAAACTTTCAACAGTAAAAAAAATCATAAAATGTTATTTTTCTTCTATTAGTCTACACAGAAGTTATTGTAGCATTACCTTATGATTTTAAAATGTTAAATTTTTATTCATTCAATTTTCACCACAACTGTGCCAACCCCAACAATAAGACTTATTCTTATTTTGGAAAAAATGCAAATGAGATCATTAGTTTAACACATAAAGTAACCCTCCCCCTAACATCCTCCCCCAAAAAGAAAAGTTTAAAAAAAAAAAACCACCTCCCAACTGCCCGCCTGTTTGCCAGGATTTTTAGAATCTGCTAGAGCTTCCTTTCTTCTTTTGCTTCCATGTAATGAGAAAAGACAAGAGATTAGAAGTCTCAGAGGATTGAATTTTTTCTCTTATTTGGAAAAAGGAATTGCATTTTTAGTCTCCAAAGCTGACAGAGTTGGAAAGCCTACAATATGGACCTCACTATATTTTGAATAAAATGACCAATCTAAAACCCACAGGGAAGCTGTGCTGTAAACTTGTGATTGATCTTGCTCATACTAGGGGGAAAGCTCTGGCTGCTTTTAGCATACTGCTGAAAATGCATAAATATAACTTTATCTATGTTAGTGTTCATGCAATTACTTTTATAACCATGATTCGCTGGTGTCTTCCAACTTGCGGAAGAATTAGATGAATTATCTCCCTTGCTCTTGTTTAGGACAAACTAAATTATCTTGGGACTAAACTCGGAAAGTTTTCTTCAAGTGGCAAAGAAATATGCATTGTAGTGCTGCTTTTAAAAGACTGACAAAGTGCCCTCAAATATAATTGCTTGAAATAGTAACAGCAATGATTATTAAGGGAGGCAACCAACAGCAACCACAAATAAACAAAAAAACAAACAAACAACAAAAAAAGAGTAAGGGGCTGGGAGAGATTCAAAGTCTATGTTCTTTTGCCCTTCAGCAAATCCCGAAGAAGCATATTACAAAGGAGAAAAGATGTTTAATAATGCTTTCTGAAAATTTCAACATATGGTCTGAATATGCATGTGTATGTTTCCATGTCTTCTACAGATAAATATGCAGGGTTGGCCTTAGACAGGTGCAAAGCAGTGTGTGAGCATCTGGCCTTCTACATTGATCTCCAATTGTATCAGTAAATTTACTCCAACAAAGCAAATGAACACATAATCACAGTCCTACCACTCAAACTACCTTTAAAAAAAAAAACAACAGAAGAAACAAACAAAACATTGTTTTTTAAAATATTAAATAAAATTATGAAACATAAGTTTTATACATTTAGAAAGAATTTTAGACTTTGGTGAACCAATTTCAAATGCCATTTCAAATACTAACCATATGACCATGGAGAAACCATTTTGTCTCTGGAAAGCTCAGATTCCTCATCTGTAAAATGGGGATAAGTCTTAGCCCATTATAGCAATGATATGAGGAAAGTGATTTGTATTATAGAAAAAAAGACATTCTCATTTTCATTTTTTCCATGTTATTATTACTAATATTATTTATGATACATAATTATATATTTCAGTGATTTGGTACTTCATAATTAAAATAATAGATCTAATCTTTTGCCTCCCTTTTGTGGTTATTGCATAGGTACAGCTATTGACGAAGGCAAGATCATGTCCAATCAAGATATTATTTTAATTTTTGAGAGCTATTTTAATGGTTAATGCAAATATTAGGAAGAGTTTTCTCTCCTCTTTTCACCCTCTGGGCTTCCCCTCACACCACTCTCCATTGATCCTGGTTCTGTCCTCTGCAATCAGATAGAATAGGTCCAATTCCTCTTCCCACATGACAGCCACTCACATATTTGAAAACTCATGTGTTTTTGAAATTTGTTCATGAATAAACTCACTCTTTTCCTTCACCCTGAACTAATACATCATTCTCTCAAGACTCTTTACCACTAAGATTCCTTCTTCTCTGATCTTCTTCAGTTTTTTGAAGTCCTTCCCAAAATGAGATGTATAGACCTGAATATAATATCCCAAATGGAGCCCCCACAAATACTATAGCATAATAATACTCCTCATTCTGCATAGTATGCTTCTTTAAAGCAGTCTAAGATAACATATGATTTGGATGCTGCCATGTTACATTGTTGACATGTCATATTTGTGGTCTACTGAAAAACAAACAAAAACCTCAGATCCATTTTAGACAGGTTTCTATCTAGCAACATTTATCTAATTTTGTTCTTGTAAAAAAGATTGCTAAATTTAAACTTGTTAGCTTCCGCCTGCTGAGCTCCCTCAGGATCCTGACCCCATCCTGACTTCCCAATTTTTTTTGGTCATATTAAAATTATTGACATTCCACCTTTATCCAATCAACAAATTACTAAAAACTCGTACTAAGTGATTACTTACTTCAAGTTAGTGGCTTTGGTAAAATTTAGAAATGTTAAAAAAAAAAGTTTCAGGTCTCAGTGGGGAGCACTTTTTAACACGGGGAAAACTTGTAAATAATTAGGTATATAGAGGATATATGAACAGAGATGAGGGCTAATCTTAAAGGGGCAGGCACTAACAGAGAGGAAGATCAGGGAGGCTTTCTAAATAAAGTGGGATTTGATTTGAGGCTTGAAGGAAGCTAGGAAAGCTAATAAACAGCCAAAATGATGGAGAGATCCCTGGGGTTCTCCACTAGAGACTTTAAACCAAGTTTACTTTGAGCCACTGATGATTCTTTACCCTGGGCAATCAATCAATTCTGAAAACAACTAACCGCTCAGTTTTCTCTCTTTTATGACCAAGAATAGCGTTCAAAACTTTGAAATGAGTTTTAAATGCTTTCTTAATTATTGAAAATACACAACTACTATGAATTTTATTGAAATGTCAGTGGAATGATTTTGTTTTCCTTGGGTTGCTACAAGTTAATTTACTAAGAGAAAAAAGTCATTAGCTCTAGCTTCCTAAGACAGTGTTTTCAAGGGACCTTAGCTACCCAAATTATAGAAAAAGGTCCTTCTAAATTCTAAGAAAGCAAATCAAATTACTGTTAATTAAATGTTTATATAATGTGTATTATAGTCAGCATTTTCACTTGAGATAGGTCAAATTTATAACACATGAGAGTTGTGTTTTTTTATGGACAGTATATGCATTTTATAGTACCTTGGGGCTCCTCATATAATCAATGCATGTAGTACATTTACACCCCTTTTATAGGACTTGGAATATAATTTTACTGTTTAAAATTATTGCAGAAGTTTTATAGTTGAATCTTTGTTTTTGTGTAATATTGGTCTACAATTTGCCTGTTGCTAAGTACTCAGAAACACAAGCAACAATTGCAACATAGTTAAAAATGTTCCTATGGGAAAATGGAATCTGCTTTTAAAATATTGTTTCCAAGAATATATTATGGCATGTGTCAGTGATTGTTAATATCATAATTTTAAAGATATTCAGGGATAATAATATTATTCAGGAATCTGGTGGTTTTTTTTTTATACCTTCAGGTATATAGCTGATAAGAGGGCTGTTATAAGGAAAGAATTTTTAAGTATTCATATTCTTTTTTATTTTAAGTTCCAAATTTTCTCTCTCCTCCAGATCCCTTTAGTGAAGTGAGCCTAAATGCCTATTGTACATCTGAAGCCACTTAAAAATATTTCCATATTAACTAAATTACAAAAGAAAAAAATTAGAAGAATAAGAATTCTTTGGAGTTATCATGAATAATTGTATTGATCTGAATACAAAAATCTTTCACCATTAGTCATCAGTACAATATTGTTACTCTTTAAAATATTCTCTTGATTCTTCTCACTTCACTTTGCATCAGTTTATAGAAGTCTGAGGAGAATATATTTTTTAAGTATTTTCTGCTTCATGAAAGAGCAATGAATTCAAAGGATTACAATTGTAGTCATGGAGTCTGAATTTGACTCCCAACACTGCCATCTGTGTGATTTTGTATGGGAAATTTAGCCGCTCTTGTTTTCCTCATCAGTGAAATGAAGAGATTGAAGTAGATTTCTGTTGAGTCTAGGTATAAGAAACTGTGATCCTATGCAAATGTGAGATATCATTATTTTCCTAACTGGTTAATAAGAATGTTCAAGTTAAGAACTATGTGTTACCTGTATGAAAGTGGCAATTTACTCAACTGCTCTGTGTGCTTGGCAATTCTGAGATTATAAATTAACAATAACTACAGAAAAGTTGCCAACTTGCATCAAGTGAAGGCAGTTTCCATTCAATGAATTCTCTTATTAGATAAAATCACAGATCCTTCCTTCTCTCAATCCTTTCTCCCACTCAAAAAATCCCACTTGTTATTCCCATATATATTACAGTGTTATATTTAGTTGGTACTCAATAAATAGCTAAGGAAACAGTGACATAGAGAAATTAAGTGACTAATTTTCATAGCTATACTTAACAGAGAATGGTCTTGTTTCAAGCCTACATCCTCTGAAGCTAAATCCAAGGTCCATTCTACTCCAATATGTTGCTTATTACTAAATGATTGGTTAAGTCTGGAGAGGGTTGGTTTAAAAAAAAAAAAAAAAGGAAAGTTTCACAGTCAATCTTTAAATTGTGTTCTTGCCCATATATGGTAATGAGTTCAAGTTAAATGTCTATTATATCACTTCCATGTACCTGTGATATTTAGTGAAACAGACCATACATTCTCCATATATTGATAAATCTATCAGGATTGTCAGGAATCTGTCAGGAATGCTAAAGCCAAAGTAATTTCTCATGTGGGTAGTGATAAACAACAATAAATGAAGGCTAGGCTGGTCTTTGGAGTATCATTCATCCCCATCCTATAAGCAAAAACTTTCTAATAGAATGTAATTTGAGAGCAGGGACTCTTATTTCTTTCTATTTCTCACTGTGCATGGCTACCAGGGAGGTAGGATAAGTAACTGAAGTTTTCCTTTTGGAAATAATTTTGAAATGCTAAGGGACTGTGATTTTAGGTTTGTAGATAACCTTAAGGCTGAAGTACTATCCACCTGATACCACTTCTGTCCATGACTGTGGCAAATTTTGTTTTTAAAAAATGTTGCAATTGAAATTCTTCCCTCCTTGCTCTTTCTCCCTCTCCCATCCTTTCTTTCCCTTCCCACCTCTTTACTCAATCCCATTCCTTCTCCCCACTTGTCTTTTTACCTCTCTTTCTCTCCTTCCTTCTCTCTTTCTACATA
Organism: Myrmecobius fasciatus; assembly: GCA_023553655.1. NCBI lineage: Eukaryota > Metazoa > Chordata > Mammalia > Dasyuromorphia > Myrmecobiidae > Myrmecobius > Myrmecobius fasciatus. Next base: position 289,141 of record JAJPUD010001297.1, on the reverse strand, counting down.
TTCTCTCTCTCTCTCTCTCTCTCTCTCTCTCTCTCTCTTTCTCTTTCTCTCTCTCTCTCTCTCTTTCTCTTTCTTAGCACCCAGCAAAACTTAACATCTTATAGGTATTTAATAAAAATTTTTAAATTGGCTTGAATGTCTATTAGTGGGATTATACTTCTTTGGCATATTCTTTGAGAATTTGGGGTTTCTCCTTTCCTAAAGAGGCTGAATAGTTCCTAAAATTTTATCTAGTATTTCTTTTGCCCTGATTTTTTCAACGGAGGAATGGCTTTTTTTCCCAGTTTGTGTTCCAGAAAGCACCAAATATCAAATGCTATTATATCTTTAATCCTGAAAACTGTCTCCCTGAGAACCTTCCACCTCCCCCTCACACACACACACACACACACACACACACATACTTGTTTCTATCCTGAATAACTAGTGAGAACAATTAAGAAAACATTTAGAAGACTTCATCATTTATGGTTTCTCAAAAATTATCCATTTAACTTTATACTTCTTCCCAGTCTTCAACATCATCTACTTGTGGACCTGTACAAAAATATTAATTTAAAATTACAGGAAAAAAATCAGCACTCATATAACTGTATCCTTGTTATAAAATTAACTGACTCTGTCATGCTGCAAACTGCCATATAAACAGATTTCTCTAAAAATCATTGGAACATCTTATATAAACTTACTAGTGTTATACATTTTAAAGACTTCAAAAAAAGAGTCCTTTCTAAGGCCATCTTCTCACTATGACAAAATGTATGATATTTCTGAAGCTGCTGAAGCTTCAAAATTCAGCAGTATGAAATGCCTTAGGAAGTGAAACTGAGTCAGTTTCCCTGGGTATGCTATTTCATGACCATCAGGTGGAAACTTTTCAGGTTTAATGCTTTATAATTCTTTTAGCTGAAGCTTTAGAACTTCAAAGCACTGGAGAACATTTCAAATTTTCTTCAGCCCATGAGAAAACCCTTTTCACTGAAAGTCCCTATCAACTAGAAACCTCCTTTTGATATTATATAACAATGACATCTTTTTGTGAAGATTAGAATTACAAGCCAAGAACGCAGAGGTGGCCAAGCAAAAATATTTAAACTATTAAAAATACCCACACTGCAACTGGCAGCCAGTTATGACCTTCTATTGTATGTCAATAATGTCTATATCATAATATATTTTAAATATTTTTTTTTATTTTTCACTGTTTACTAAGAAACACTCTTCCAGCCATTTGCAATTTAAAGAAAAGATTTACTTAAGCATAATTATGTTTCTTTTTAACTAGCAAACAATAAATCTACCACTGATTGCAAAGATAAGTGATCAGCAGATCAGTGGGTATCATAAACAAAATGGCATGAAAATCAATATGTAATTCCTGGGGAAAGGGCATGCTATACTTTTAATTTGAAATCTAGTGGTGGTAAGTCATGAATATAAAACTTGCTTCTGTAAAAAATAATCTGTTTGCTGTAAAACTGGAACCATCCCTAGTTATCTAATACTTCAAGAAACAGTGTATTAGCCCCCTCCCTGAATGTGTGTGAAGCTGGCCCCCTTTGGCAACTAAAAAAGCTCTTTGAACCATAGAACAGATGTAATGAAAATTGGTTCCATTAAATGCAGCTGGCAAATTACAAACTGAGAAATTAATGCACCATACCGCGACTCTGGGGGCCAAAATGAATCAAGGTGTGGTTGCCAGATGCTCGTGCCTCCCCCACCCTTCTAAAAAATAAAGCATACTGTTTATAGTTGTGTTTACTGTAATACAAATTATAGATAGTTGTAATACAAATTCTAAGATCATGGTGGGGAGTAGCAGAGATTAGCTAACTGAAACAACAGGCATATTAATTACACAGAGTTAAAATGGCAAGAACCAAAATGCAATCACATAATTCCTAAGACAACCCTTTGGGCTTACTTAGGAATTCATGAGGCTACCCGAAGTGAAGACTAACATGTGATATATTGTTGTATCTAAATTCCAAGATCAGAAAGAGCTACAAATTCACTCGTATCCATAAATAACAACCTCCTCTATTTCCGTTCGAGTGATTTAAACTTTCTGTCTCACTGACCACTTCCCTAGAACAATCTGATAAAAGTCCATTTAGCATCTGTTTCTGGGTGCCCTTCAGTAATTCAAAATCGTCCTCTCGAGTCATTAGCCAAACATTGTTTCGAAAAAGTACATGAAACAAGTTCCTTCTCTGACAGAGGAAAGTGAGCAATTCCTGCAAATATCTAATTGATTCAGGCAGTCTCTCTGGTTTTATTTGTGTTTTTTGTTGTTGCCAACAAGGGATGTGCCTGTTTGTGCACCCCCAAATACTTACAACTTTTCCCCTTGAATCCCAATGAATTGGTTTATTTATTTAACATGAAATAAAAATAATAATTAAAAAATTAATTCAAGGAAGTAATTTAAAAATAGCTTAATAGTTATCAACCATTTATTTTATTTAATTCAATGTTGTTTATTGTTTTTAAATAATCAAGTTCAGTTATCAATTTCAATAGTTGATAAATTTCTCAAATTTCTAAATGGGAGATTTCAATAAAAGGAGGGGGAAGAGGATACTAATTGAAATTTGTCAAATAATTAAATGCCTACCTTCTTTGTTCAAAAATAAATTATCCTTGAAGTAGCCTTGCTACTATGATTTTTAAAGAATTTATGCATAGCATAGAAATTTGAGTAACCTATCTGGGTCTTCAATTTTCTGTAGTTATGAAGTCATTTGTTTGCATTGGGCATTGAATGACCCAAACAGAATTTATTTTATTCCTCTCTAAAGTTCCATCTTCTTATGACTTCGTGGTTTCTTCTTTATAATGGCCCAGTGTTTTATGTATTCAAAATTGTGGTGTTTATCTTTTCCTTTTCCTTTATCCTCCCCTGTCAGTTATCAAGTCCTATCCTATTTTTTTTAATCTCATGCATACTTTTCTTATTTGTTTTCAAGTTGTTTTCCACTCAACTGTTGCCAAAAACCTCCTAATAGAATTTCCCACTATTCTTTGATTACCCTTTCAAACTGTAGACATTATATGCTTTGATATGATTGTGTTATTCTATTGCTCAAAAACCTTCATTGGCTTCCTATCATTTAAGTTACTTCCCAAACTTCTTTTCTGACATTAAAAGTCCTTCCACAATCTGATGCTTTACTATCTTTTTTAGCTGTATCACATATTGTTTTCCTGTACATCTTCTCTATCAAAACCAAACCACTCCACATTTAAAATGCATGGTACATTTTCTTGACTCCATGACTTTAATCTCATGTTTCCTTATGCTGAGAACTTTTCCCAATATGCCTAAGTTTCTACCCATTCTTTAAAATCTAATTCAGATACAACAATCTTCATAAAATTTCTCTGATGCTTTGTATTGCTAATGACCCACCCACTCAGAATTATTTCCCCTTCCAAATTCCTAGTATACTTAAGATATAACATTGAAAGTTTTGTATTTCAATTTTTATTGTACAACAAGATAGCTGAATAAATATGTATACATATATTCGATTTGTCAAATATTTTAACATAATTAAGATGTATTAGACTTCCTGCCATCTAGGGGAGGGAATGGGGGGAAGGAGGGAAAAATTTGTAACAGAAAGCTTTGCAAGGGTCACTGTTGAAAAATTACCCATGCATATGTTTTGCAAATAAAAAGTTTTTTTTTTAATTTTTTATTTTATTTGCATAACATATGTGTGGGTAATTCTTCAACAATAACCCTTACATAGCTTTCCGTTACAAATTTTTCCCCCCAACTCCCCACCCCTCCCCTAGATGGCAGGATATCCACCACATGTTAATTATGTTAAAATATTGGCAAATCGAATATATGTATACATATTTCCAAACTTATCATTGGTGTGCAAGAAAAATCTTATCTACACAAACGATATATCAGATAAAGGAAACACAATGTAAGCAAACATCAATCAAGGAGTATGAGAATGTTATGTTGTGGTCCACATTTCGCATCCCTCTCTCTGGGTGTATATGGCTTTCTTCAGTGAACAATTGGAGGTGGTTTGAAACAGCAAATAAAAAGTTTTAATAAAATTTTATAAAAAAGAAAGTTTTGTATTTATTTCTCATGTGTTTACAATGTAATACTATGTGTTGTAATTTTCTATATTAGTGTCAATGATTCAATCAATGAACATATATATTAGACACCAACCATGAGCCAGCAACTGTGCTGGATTCAGAGATACATATATAAAAAAAGAAACAAACCCAATTTGCAAGGATAGGAAATGTCTTACCTTAATTCTCTATTACTTCTAATAAATGATAGAATTTTATGCACAATAAGCACTCAATAAAATTTTGTTGAATGAATGATACATTTCAATATACACATATGTAATTATTGTAATAACAAAATCTTCATTTTCCTCTAAAACTCCAACCAAAGAAATGTTTTCAATGCATGAAAAAAACAAAAGTTTCTAGCATTTCTAAACTATGAATGAAGATAAATTTGTATTCATGATAGTATTTTTTAAAAGTTTGTAAAATGTAGATTTTCTTATAAAATACATAATTTTATAATGTAATATAAATTTATAATTATATGTAATGTTTCCTATAATAAATGTGTTTATGCACATGTATATTTCAGTACAGCTTATTTTATATATTATAGTGTATATACCTACCAATATAAATATAAGACAATGTGTATATTTATATCTCTGTATGTATATTGCTATTGATTTAGATAAGACAAACTATAGGAATTAATTAGACTGTAAGTTTTGCCTCTCATTCTAAAGCATAGTACTATTAAAAACACTGTAATTCACTCTTATGTTATACTCTGAAGTATAGTTGTTTGGGAAATAAACTGCAACTACAATATATTTTTCTCATGCTTAATATATATTATAAGCATCAGGATGGATAATTTGCTATTGCTTTACAACACACTTTTTTTTGTTGTGCATTTTCATTGAAATATGCACTGATATCCAAATTCACAAACATTCCATGTTTTTGAAAATTATGCGCTTCAATATCAAATTTTTAATCTCTGAAGTACAATAAATGTAATTTTGGTTTACAATATTCTAATATTTTACACCAAATTAGAAATTTAAATATGAATAAACCAAATTAATTGGTAAGTGACTATATACTGAGTGTTCACACAAAAAAAAAATAAACAACTTGAACTTCAATAGTTTATCTAAATAAAAATGTAGGCACACCTAGAGACCCTTTATTATTTAGACTTACTCATCAAAAAAAAAAAGAATTTGAAAAGAACAGTAATTAATTTAAATAGATGGGGGGAAATGCCCTTTATTCAGACTAAATTTGCTTCAACAGCTGTTGATTTTTTAAGTTCTGACTGTCAGCCAATTGGTGAAAAAATTTAAGATGTCCACTTCCCTAACTGAGGTTTCTTTGTGTCTGACAGTTCCTTTTCTAGCTTCTTAGGAAATGTAGGCAGGTCCTTTTGCTCTCTTTTGATTTCACATAAAACTAAGAGACAAGAACCACAGTAGTTTCTGAACATTTCCTTTAGGTCACCTGAAGAGTCAGCAAAGTGAATGAAGAGCCATTTCCTTTGGGGATTCTGAAGTAGCACATCAGGGTGACATACGTTTCACTGAGAAAACCTGATCTGTCCTTGTACAAGACTTTAGATGTTCAGTCTGACAGAAAGGGATGCTCACATGGAAAAGCTACAAATAAGATTTTGTTAAGGATACAAAGAATCAAGTTTGAGCTCTGACTTCTGACTTGTCTAATTTTTTTTTAAATCTGTGTATGAGTGTGTGATAAAGGAAATATCATAACCTTTTTTCCCATACAGTTTAGACTAGCTTTTCTGAAATGATATTGAAATTATTTTCCAGATTTGATTGACTCAATAGTTTAAGGTTTCAAACTATTACATCAATTCCTGGTCTATGCACAAAACAATTCTTAGAAGCTCTAGATGCCATGATGGACAATTTAAGTGTTAGGGGCAAGACCAGAAAAAGACCAGCTCCTTTGGAATTTAAACCCAACATTATAATAAAATTAGACACTTGTAAGCCATTGAACTATCCCCAAAAGGAGGCTTATTTAGCCATAACCAAAAAAAAAAAAAAAAAGATATTCAAAAGGGTCAGATATTGAGGACCCACTCAGTTGATTTAGCTGAACAAACTCCCTTACTTGAGCTACCCAAAATTTTTCTACCAGTTTTATATCAAAGAGTACTTGGAGTTTTGTACTCAGGTGTCTAGTAAGTAATATCAATAACCTGAATCTTTAGACTTTTAAGCTAAGTAAAAACTTGAAGACAGTCTCAATATATTGGAACGCTATTGATTTTCTCACACACTTCAAGCAAAGGAGTTTTATATAGAATCAAATCAAGGTGTCTTTATACTTAGTTTTATTGAATATCCTTCTTTTACTGTGGTTAAACAAATTTTCAGGTGACTGCTAAATGATCTATGAACAGCTCATTTTATTAGAATATTCAGTATAAATTAAAAGCAGGGTCTGATCAGAACAAGGTTCAAACTTTTGCAAACATTCTAATGACATTGCATGCTGCTAAAGATGCCAGTGAATATTCACATAACCCTCCCCAAAAAAAAAATCAAATTCAGTTAGGAAACTAAAGCTTATGCTACTACTGGAAAATGTAAGTATGGGTATATGAGGGAAAAAAATATATTTATTGAAATAAGTTGTCAATTCATGAATGTATTGACTTGATCTGTGTGTCCAATGTTGAAGATGAGGCCATTTTTAGAACTTAGATGATGTCTCTCTTTGTATATAATACAAATAATATCTTTTGGATTAAGTCAATTCCAAGGGGCAGGCAGATCTACAGGAGGTAAGTCAGAAAAAGAACTAAGATCAGAGAACAGGGACTTGGTTAAGTTTGGCATATCAACAGTGTCACTAGGGACTAACCCCTTCTTTCTCTCACCAAGAAAGGCAATGTCAGAGCCTCTCAGCCTAAGAGATGACTACAAATGAGGACAATGATATAATGTTAAGAGTTCCTGGCCTTGGTCATAAAAAGATACTAGTAGAGCAAAAAGGGTAGGTTTACATAGCTAGAGAGATCTGGGACTGGGATCCTAAAAAGAAGAAAGGGAACTTTATTTTTTTTTTTGAAATAGTATTTTATTTTTTCCCCAATTACATGTCAAGGAAAAATTTAGCAATCAATTTTATAAGATTTTGAGTTCCAAATTTTTTTCTCTCTTTCCTTCCTTTCAATCCCCTATGAGGAAAGGGACTTTTTAACAGTGCTGAGTAGGAGGGGAGAAGTGGTAGAGCTGTATAAGTCTCCACTCTAACTGTGAATTATTTGGGCTGTACAAGTCAGACAGAAGAGTCAACTTCAACTGATTCCAAATACTTGTTTTCCTCACAGGAAAAAATGGGGGCCAAAAGTAATGTGAGTTGCCTAAGATTAAACAGATGGTAGGTGAGAGTGCTGGAACTGATCTCTAGTGTTCTGACAAATCCAGCCCAGCTTAATTTTGACTAAGGGTTTGGATGGGTTCATAGAGGAAGGTGGGTCTCAACAGGGAAGCAATGTGTCTCCCATTAAGAGTTATAGGGAGGTATGTGTGTGTGTGTGTGTGTGTATGTCCATTCTTTTTAAAAGATGAAACAAAAGTTGTTCTATATTCAAAATATACAGTGAAGCATGTGTTTTAGAATATGTGAATCCTTTTAAATTATATCTACAAAGACCTAGGATTAAACTATATTCTGAAATTCTTAGGAGAAACTGGATGTTAAGATACAGGAGAAGGAAATGTGATTTGTTGTTTTTTATTGAACAGTCATTTCAGCTCTGTCAAGACTCTTTATGATCCCATTTGGGGGTTTCTTAGCAAAGATATTGGAGTAGTTTAATATTTCCTTCTCCTCCTGTTCATTTAACAGATAAGGAGCTGAGGAAAACAGGATTAAGTGACTTGCCCAGCATCACATGGTCAGTATATGCCTGAACCCAGATTTGAACTCATGATGAGTCTTTCTGACTTCAAGCCTAGCATTCTTTTTATGCTACCACCTAAATGATCCTGATTTGTTAGAACCCTGTTAAACTCCTCCTCAGCTTTCTCCCAATTCTTAACTTTAGATCAAACCCAATGCATATAAAACCAGAGTTTAGAATTCTAGACCACAGTTTATACATATATTCAAGTTCACTAAATTAAAATGGGACTATATCCAAATAGGTGCTTCTATTTTTAAACTCAGTTATAGGACATCTAGAATTATAGACAGGTTCCAGTTGTGCTGGAATCAATTCAAACTGGCTCAGAAGAGATAACTGATAAATTTTCAGTGTGAACACTTATGCCAGTATCAATAATACTAAAAATACAAGCTGAATTTATTGTTTTGTTTATTGTCTAGACTTAATGTAGGGATGGAGAAAAATGCTAATTCTACAGATCAAATTTAAAAGTCTCTCATGTATACTTTCAGAAAAAAAAAAATTCAGACAATTGTTTCCTAAATGTTTGGCAGAAGTTCCCATACCTTTACAGAGTGCAAATTCTGTAGTGATCTTGGATCCCATCTAGACCAATCCTCATTAGTATAATAATTCCTCTATAAATAACCACTGGAAGAGAATCACAGCCATCCAAGGAGGCTCTTTCCATTTTTTGCATTGCTCTAATTGTTAAGAAAGTTTTTCTTCCCATCAAACAAAATCTGGTTCTATTTCTATCCATTATTCCTAATGTTCCTATGGGGAAAAAATTCGTGCAAGTCTAATCTCTATTCTATATGAAAGTACACAAAAAAAATTCTTTGGCTACATATCCTCAGCCCTTTCAATTAATCATTATATAGTGTGGTTTCAAAGTCCTTCACCATCATGGTGTCCTTCCTCAGAATATCCTCCAGCTTATTAATGTCCTTCCTAAACAGTAGTGCCTAAGTATTGAGAAAAAATTTTAAAGCTTCATTTAAAGTGTAAGGAAGTTAATTGAAAAAGATAACACTTAGTGGGATTAAAAACATTGAGTTCAAAAACAATTAAGTTAATAAAAGTTTCATTGTTTTCTATGCTAAATTAAATGCTTTAAAATTAATTTAATTGTCCTTTACACACTAAACTCAATAATGAAGAGTTTTTTTAAAATTTAACTTTGCCGTTTTTGAACTCAATGCAACAAAACTCAATTAACATACTTAAAAATTGATTTCATTGTTAACTAGCATCTGTTCTACAACTTAGAACAACAGAGACTTGCCTAGAGCATGGAGTAGTTTGGTGATTTGTACAGGATCACAAATATATAATATATAATAAATGTATACAGTATACACAGTATGCTTCAAAGGCCAGAATCTTCCGGACTCCAAAGCTAGCTCTTGCTATACCCTTCATGAAGGTACTTGTCTACCTGATCAATTACTGATAGATAAGTTATTTCAGAACATCAATCTTATCCCTATTATAAGGAGCATGAGGGATTCATGGCATAATAGGGATCCTGAGAATGAACTCTTTAAGAAATTCTGGAACCATCATGAACTGTATCTTAGGGGCCAATATCTTCAAAGCTGACTCTGGTATACTCTACAGAGAATGTCTCTTCTTGGAAGCAATGTTATTGTTGCATCTATGAGTTGCCTTTCCTAGAGTGCACATACAATGTCTAGTCCCTGCCTCCCCTTTTAAAGTTAAAGCTTTTGTTTGAAGTAATCAAATATGACATTTGGATCATTTTTAGAGAAGAGTAAAAAGTCTTTTCTTTTTTCTTTACATTTTCTCTCACTATCAGGTTGCCACAGGATTTACCCAGTGCCTCCCCAAACCATGCCTTTGAAATGCTTTCATTTTAATATTATTTTTCATATTATTGTATTTTTAAAGTCTTAATTCAAAGCATGGTACAACTGAATGAACCTGCACTTTTAAGTTTGTTTTTTTTTTGTTTTTTTTTTCCCGTTTCTCTTAAATTTAAATGAAGGCAGCTTTGGAATGTTTCCTTAAAATAATTACCTTTATTGAAATAAGTTTATATTTAAATGTCCATTTAAAAAACAAATAAAATAGGCACTTATATATTTCACTTATCTGGAATTATACAACTATTTCCTTTTTAATTACCTAGAATTGACTAGAAATATTCTTCTTCCATTCTATTATAGAAAGCCAGTCTCTTTGATTTCTTCATCACATTTTCCCACACTCAAATGTCTTTCTCTATTTTTCAAGTTATTTCTATCTTTTCATTCATCCTATCTTATTTACTTCATTCAATACTTACTTTTAGATCTATTTTCCCCCTTGGGAAGCTAACCAGGATGAGTAGAAAATGAAAATTTTGTCCACTAACCAGCCAAAATTCAACCAAAGGAAATTTCTGGAAAAAAAAAAACTACAGAAATTTTTCTTTTTAAAATTTGTAAAAGATTAAAAAGAGGAACAGTTAAATGGTGTAGTGGATGGAGCACCAGCCCTGAAGTCAGGAGGACCTAGTTTAAATCTGGTCTCAGACACTTAACATTTCCTAGCTGTGTGACCCTGAGCAAGTCACTTACCCCAATTGCCTCAGGAAAAAACAAAAAACAAAACAAAAAAAAGATTAAAAAGACACTGTTTAGAGATCAGTCTTTTCTACACTCTCTAGAAAGCAAACTATGAAAATGCTACTTTCTATGTATCATTCATAAATTCATAGAATTTTAGAAATAGAAACAACATCAGAAATAATTTGTAACCTAGAATATATGGAAGACTTTCTAGGCCCTCAGAGTCTGGAGTGACATCAGAGTGCATGGAATCCAACTCATGGAATCCTTTTTATAGCCACTTAAACAAACAGACATGCAGCGCAGGGAAGAGATCTCCACTGATATCTGAATAGCAATGTCATTTACAGTATCCCCAACAAGTGATCATTCAGCCTTCACAGATGCCTTCTAATGATATGACTGCCCATCTCCTGGAGGCAGCCAATTTTACCTTAATTATTAGAATATTTCTTCTATCTTAAGCCTAACTATTTCTCTACAACTTCTACCCAAATCTCCCAATTTTGGCCTCTAGGATCAAATCAAAAAACAAAACAAAAAAGAAGAATCATTCTTTCCTCTGACAGCCCTTCAAATATATGAAGATAGGTATAATGCTGACATTCGTCTCCAAACCAAATATAAATAATTCTTTCAAATACTTCTTGAGAGAATTGGAAAACATCTTGTATATTGTGCTTCTCTGGACAGGCTCCAGTTTACTGACATGCTTCTAGAACACCCAGAACTAAAGGTAATACTCAATACCATTCTCTAATTTCCCTTGCTGTGAACATTGTTTTGTTGTTTTTTAATTAAAGTCTAAGACAACAGTAGCTTTTTTGACAGCCATGTCACACTATTGTTTTAGAGATTTCAACCCACAGAAAAAGACCCACATATACAAAAATGTTTGCAGCAGCCTTTTATGTAGTGGCAAGGAACTGGAAATTGAGTGGGTGTCCATCAATTGGGGAGTAGCTGAATAAGCTGTATGAGTGTGTGTGTGTGTGTGTGTGTGTGTGTGTGTGTGTGTGTGTGAGTGTAATGGAACATTATCGTTCTATAAGAAATGTTGAGCAGGCTGATTTCAAAAAAGCCTGGAAAGACCTACAAGAGCTGATGCTATGTGAAGTGAACAGAACCAAGAGAACCAAAAGAACAGAGTAACAAGAAGATAATGTGATGATCAACTGTGATGGCCTTGACTCTTCTCAACAATGTGGTGATTCAAGGCAATTCCAATAGACTTTGGATGGAAAAGTGCCATCCACATCTAGACATTAAACTATGGGAGACTGAAAATGGATCAAAGCATAGTATTTTCACTTTTTGTTTGTTTCTTTCTTTCTCATTTTTTTTTTATCTTTTGGTCTGTTTTTTTTTGCATATGACAAATATGGAAATATATTTTTTAAAATTGCACATATCAGATTACTTGCTAAAAAATGAATGTTGAAAACTATCTTTACATTTATTTGGAAAATAAAATACTGTTGGATAATTTTTTTGCTAAGGCAGTTGGGGTTAAGTGACTTGCCCAGGGTCACACAGCTAGGAAATGTTAAGTGTCTGAGACCAGATATGAACTCAAGTACTCCTGATTTCAGGGCTGGTGCTCTATCTACTGCACCCCCTAGCTGGCCCTGAATAATTTTTTTAAAGAAAGAGATTTCAACCCACAAAAATATCCACATCCCCTTTTTCTGCTTTAAAAGGTGAGCACCTTTCTATCACCTTGTATTAATAAAGTTGATTTTTTTTGGGGGGGCAAGTATAAGAATTAAAATTCATTAATCTTAAATCTCATCTTATTAAATTCATCCCTTTATTCTTGACAGTTGGGATCTCTTTGGATCTTGACTCTATTAGCTAACTTATTAGCTATCCCTCTCAGTTCTGTATCATCTTTAAATGTCATAAACCTTCTATCTATTCCTTCAACTAAGTTATTTATAAAAGTGTTAGACACTATAGGGATAGCATCTATATTTCCCCATTTCATAGATGAGAAAATTAATTTGAACAAAAAACTATTTGGCCTTTTGAAGAATGTATTTTTCCAATCTCCTTTCAATTTGCTACTTACAACTTCATAAGCACATTGATGAAAAGTCTATTATCACCCAAAGCTACCAAAGTCATTGCTAGGCTACTGCCTTTCCTTTACACCAAGAGATTAATTTTTAATATTTTCTTAACTACTAAATGAAAAAAAGTATATAAAATTCTGTTTGAATTCAAAATGTTAATGGTGAAGGAGTTACTACTCAAGAGATAAGATAAAACAGTGACAGTATTCTTTAATAATATGCACCTGCCAGATATTAGATAAAGTAATTAATATTGCCCTCAAGGTCAAGTACAACCACGATCATTGGAGAGGTAATTAAAAAGTTGATTTTACATTTCCACATTCAAAATAAATATAACATATTAAATATAGTACTCAATTGTGGGAGTAAGAAATGTATTTCTTTTTTTTGTCTTAAATAATTTTAAACCTTCAGTGTTTTAAAAATTAATTAAAGCAATGAAACTCTTCATTACTTTGGTACAAAGTTACATAGTGCTGTCAACAGAATTGAATTTTAAAAGGACTATTTCAGCTTCCTTAACCCTTTAGCATCAAAGCACTCCAAATTCTATATTATTCTTCCTTTAGCATCAAAGCATTTCACTTAGGATACCAAATTATATGGTTTAGATAAAATTAAGTGCTTGTTTTTACTAAAACAATTACATAGAAAAATGCAAACATTTACTGCAAGTCTAATAATTTCACATTTTTTGCTTCAAGTTTTTCAATATTAATAATTTTTAACATAAATGGATGTTTTGTCCCATAGATTTGTTTTTTCTTTGTTTAATTGACTTCTTCTGATGAACATGCTGACTTTTACTAACAATGGGAAGGTTTTCAATATTTTACAAATAAATTAAATCTTGATTTTTTTCTCAAATAAAAAGTTTCTCCCTAAAACATAATGCTACTCTTTTATACCAATTTTCTTCCAGGTTTACTATACCCTATGAATCACAAAATATCATAACCTCTGTAAATCAAAACTATAAATCACTCAAAGGGCAAAGGACAGTCACATACCAGGCATACCTAGATTATAGAATATTACCAAAAATGAATTGTGCACACAAAGTAGTGCTTGGATTCATTAAGCCATCCTTTTATATGTTTATAGGCTACATATTACAAAATAAAATTATAATAACATTTTAATCTTAAGTCCTTGGTCCCACATGCATGAGAAATACAAGTCTTTCATTAACTATCAATTCTAAACAATATGTTGCACTGAAATTTTTTTGTATCATTTTTATCAAATGACTATTTTTAATGCATCTTCCTTTCCTTCCCTTCAATCCCTTTCCTACTCAATCCAGGAAGGATTCCACCCTGAAGTAAGTATAGTAACAATTGGTTTAAGAGAGGGATGATTGAAGATGTCATCTCCAGTCATTCTTCTCTTAAACCAACTAACTTGCATGTCATGGTATCACTTCTATGATGTCATGGTCCTCTTCGAGAAAGGACAAGCAATAACTTCAGTGAGTAGAACTGGCCCATAAACTGGAACTAGCCAGTTAGAAAACTAACTTCCTTTCTTCCTTCCTTCCTCTTTTCTTCCCTCCCTCCTTCTCTTCCTTCCTCCCTTTTTCCCTCTCTTTTTCTCCCTTTCTCCCTCCTTTTCTCCCTCCATCCCATCTGTCCCTCCCTCCCTCATATCCTCCTTCCCTTTCTTCTTCTTTTCTTCCCTCCTCCTCTTCCTTCCTCCCTCCATCCATCCCTTTTCCCTTCCTCTCCTACTTCCTCCTTCCCTCCTCTCTCTCTTCCCTCCTTTCCTCCCTTCTTCTCTCTCTCATCCCTTCCTCTCTCCCTTTCTTTCTCCCTTCTTCCCTTCCTTTTTTTTTTTCTTTTGGAGCTCGGAGCCCTCCCAAGATATCTTGAGGTTTAATGGCTAGATTTCTTTCTAAAGGCTTATGCTTAAGCCAAAACCACTCAGATTCTCTAATTGGCCACCAAGAGGTTCCAGGCCAAGCCCCATTTGGTCATTGTTTGGGTCCTGATTGGCTAAGATTGAATGTAAATAGCAATCATTTCTGCTTTGGCCAGAAACCCTGAAGGTCTTCTCCATCCAGATTTGTTTATTTAGATTTTTCTTTTTTGCCTTAGGTAAGAGAGGAGATTTTTTTACCTCAATTACTACTTTAATCACTGACTGAGTTTGGCTTCAGTCAAACTGAAGGCCAAAGGGATCCCATTGCACCTAGGGCCATCTCCAGTCATCTGATCTATATCTGACCACTGGATCCAGATGGTGCTGGAGGGGAAAAGAGGCAAGTGACCTTGTGCAGCCCACCCTCCCTCACTTAAATCCAATTCACTTGTAGGTCATTGTATCACCTCCCTGATGCAATGGTCCTTTTATAGAAAAAAGGACAAACAACAAGAGAAGAAAGAAGTCTAATTCTAAGAAGAAAAGTATCTTGAGTCTACCTTCTATTAGGTAGAAAGGAAAATCCTTGGTAAAAAGGAAAATTGTTGGAAGGAGTGGTGGAAAAGGGATTAATTGGCTTTAGGAAAATTATTTTAGAAGGGAATATGTTACAATTTTAAGTTTCTCTTCTACTGAAGTGCATATATATATCCTTTGGATCTTTGCCTAGTCCACTACCCTAGTGGAATTTTGTTGAAAATGCTTTGCCTCTAATTTCAGAAAAAACCTGGGAAAATTTACATGAACTGATGCTGAATGAAATGAACCGAACCAAGAAAACTTTGTGCATAGTAACTGCAATATTGTATGATGATCAACTATTATAGAATTAGTTCTTCTCAGCAACACAATGATCTGAGACAATTCAAAAATTCATGATGGAAACTGCTATCCATATCCAAAGAAAGAACTATGGAGTTTAAATGCATATTGAAATATAATATTTTCACTTTTATTTTTTCTTTCTCATGGTTTTTCCCTTCTGTTCTGATTCTTCTTTTACAACATGAATCATGTGGAAATATGTTATACATGTATAATCTTTATTAGATTGTTTGCTATCTTGGGGAGGAAGAAGGGAAGGGAAGGAAGGAGAAAAAATCTGGAACTCAAAATCCTATAAAAGTGAATGTTGAAAAAATATCTTTACATGTCATTGGAGAAAAATACTGTTAAATGGGAGAAAAAAAATAATTAAAAAAAGAAAATATCTTGCCTCTCCTGTCATGTCCCTTTTGTTTGTCATGCCAGGTATTATTATTAATCAAAACACAGATTGTTAAGAATAAGAAAGGAACTTTTATGTCCAGCTTGCTTTTAAATTGCTCAGTGAGTTCCTTGAGAACAGAGAGATTTGGGGTTTGTTGTTATTTGGGTTTTTTTGGCATGGTTTTTGCTTTTATTTGTCTCCCCAGTTCTTAGCACAATGGCTGATACAGAGGACACTTAATAAGAAATGCTTGTTGATTAATGTGAGAGTCCTTTCTACAATTTTCCTAAGAAGCACCTAACCTTTACTCAAACATTCTTAGGTGGGTGGTTCATTCTATTGTTAGAATTTTTAAATTTTAGATTTTCCTTTCATTTATTTGAAATATCTTCCTGATAAAACTTCAACCTGTTGTCATTACATCCCTTTTAATCTCATCTCATTAAATGACTGAGTTCCCCTTCTTTTTGGATGAAAAAATCCTAAGAATGAAATCAAATACCTCTAATTGCATAGGAACCAATTATATTTTTCTTAGAATCAGTAATGCAGAGTATGATTTTTGTCTTTGTTGTTTAATGCTTCATGTCCCTATTTATTGGCAATGATACTGGAATACTTTATCATTTTTTTTCTCCAGTTCATTTTACACACGAGGAAATTGAAGATAACAGGGTCACATGACTTGCCCAGAATCCAACAGCTAGTAAATGTCTGAGGCCAAATTTCAACTCAGGAAGATGTCTTCCAGACTCTAAGTTCAGAACTCAAATCTATTACTTACCTTTTACCTCTTACCTCACTTACCTCTCCCCCACCCCTTTTATCTTTGATACTTCTAAAATCCAATATTTCTCATTAAAGTAAGTACTCTAGCAGTACAGAGTTTAATTCAGTCATAACTTTTCAACCTGTCTATTGTCCTTCATGTTTTCCTATAAATTCTATCTAAGATACTCAGTATATTCAAGGTCTTTTTATTAAATTTAAGTAAATATCATTGTAGCACATAAGTTGTCCACAGGTTATTCCCATGGTTTTACCATATGGCTGAGCCACTGCCTTTTAGCACCGTGCATCATTTTAATTATATGGTTTATTCTTGCAATGCAAAGAAAACAAACAAACAAATTCATTCTTTTTTTGGAGAGGAAGTGAAGGAAAGAGGGAGGGAGAGAGAGAAGGATGGAGAGAAGAAAAGGAGGGAGGGCAAGACAGAGACAGCAGACACACAGGGAGTGACAGACTGACAGAGACGAGACAGAAAGACAAGAAAAGGAGCTTGAGATTCAAAGATAATCAGGATTTTCCCATGCCTTTGGAAAATCTAACATAAATAATTTTGGTGTTATAATGACCATATTCATGAAGAAGGTATAATACATAATTAATTGATTCTTTCCTTAGCTATAGTTTACAATACTGAATTACATACTTCATCCAGGCCCAAGAGTGGTAGGATCATTAAATCTAATACAGACTTTTCATCTAAACCTTACTCTAAA
Organism: Myrmecobius fasciatus; assembly: GCA_023553655.1. Classification (NCBI taxonomy): domain Eukaryota; kingdom Metazoa; phylum Chordata; class Mammalia; order Dasyuromorphia; family Myrmecobiidae; genus Myrmecobius; species Myrmecobius fasciatus. The sequence continues at coordinate 271,865 of JAJPUD010001297.1, read as the reverse complement.
TCAGTCCTTTTCCTTAATTCTATATAGTATCATAAACCTTAATTCTACATTGTATAAAACTTATTTGTCCAGTTCTCTTAGAATATTTGTAATGTACTTATTAACATAATATCTGACACATATTAGGCATTTAATAAATGCTTATTATCTTCTTACTCCATACATATGCCCTTTTCCTTCCTATTTGACCAAACAAATTTAAAGATCTGGGTGGTACAAAAACATACATAACCTCCAATTTGTTTTTTGCCAGTGCCACAAATGACCAGTAGAAACTTCTGGCAGTACCTAATAAGTTAGTGCTTAATTAAACTAAAAGTGAAAACTTTATATGAATTCTGTACCTGCTTCATTAAGCCCAGTTATCCTGACTGTGAACTCTGATTTGAACTTCTCTGGATATTCATATAATGCCATTCAAAATATGCCTTGATATTATGTGTAACTGTTATTCAAATTTATTATAGGTTCTAAAACCATCCTTTTCTTGTGTGTCATTTTTTTTTTTGTTTGTTGGTTGTTTTTTGGGTTTTTATTTTTGCTGAGGCAATTGGGGTTAAGTGACTTGCCAAGGATCACCAGCTAGGAAGAATTAAGTGTCTGAGGTCAGAACCATCCTTTTCTTCATCTTAAAGTTATATACCACAAGTTCTGACTAATCAATATTATGATTTGAGGAATTATGAAGTTAAAAGTCCAATGAATACATATATACACATATGTATCTGTGTATATATGTGTAGATAGGCAGATGTTACAAATATTTTACAAACTTCTTTATAACAAAGATGCTTTTGTTATGTGTTTTATATTTTATTATCAAGTATGTATTTTATTATTCCCATGTATCTTACCAGATGATGAATAAAAATATAAATTCTTAGGTGATTTAAAATTTTTAAAAATCAACTGCAAAGGAGTCAGGTGTCAATTACTGACCCTGTATGTGTTAAATTTGACACACACACATATTACATTTGTTAGCAGAAATCTCTTGACACATATTGTTAAAAAAAAAAAAAGCTAAAGATCTTTAGGTCACAAAGATATGGGGTTTGGTCAGAATAATTTTTTTTGCTTGTTTGTTTTTTACCAATTGTCATTTTTATGAGGCTGTTCAACATGAAAAGTATAATATAAGCTCCAAGGAACAATGCTACTGAGCAATTAATGAGATATGTGTGTGTGCACACATGTATATCTATATGTATATTTAATTAAATATGATATTATATTAGAACTATATTAAGAAGTTTAATTAAAATTATTAACTAATATTTATTAGTACCATTTCAATTCCCATCAAAGGATTTAAGATTCCTGGATGATCATTTAATGCTCAGTAACTTTAAACATATATATTTCTCATGGTTTTGCTTCAACAAAGGAAAATTAAACACAAATCATAAAAATATCTCAGAAAAATAAAGAAAGATTGTATAAGATAGAGTTGGAATGATTTCAAAATCATCTGACTATGTAGATAATTGGTTTTATCCTTAGGGATAACTAAGCTGAGAAATTTGGAACTTAAAGATTTAAGTTGGAAGGGAAATGAAGGTATGAACATCTCTGGCCTTTTCTCAGCCATTTTCCTTAAAATGGAAGCTTTGGAAGAAACTAACCAAAAACAAGGAGGAGTCAGATAGGTGGGCAGAATGATCTTTCAGGGTGAGAATGGTGGTTGATGAAGCCTAGTGGAGCAAAGACATGGAGCTGAGTGATAGACCATCAATAATGTGCAAAGAATAAAAAGGAAGCCACCGAAGCTGGAAAATAAAATACATAGAAGGGGAGAAAATGTGAGACTAAAAGACAAACACCAAATTGTAAGAAGACCTTTAAAGATCATAGGATTTTTGTTTTGATCATGTTGGGAATAATGAGTTAGTGGAGTTTATTGATGGGAGGAAGGGTGTATGTAATGGAAGTACATTTGTGCTTTACAAAAGTCACTCTGGTAGTTTAGTGCAAGATGAATTGGAAAGAAGAGAAAATTGAAGCAAGGAAAGCAATTAGGAGCTTCAGTAGCAGACCAAGCAAGTGGTGATGAGAGCCTAAGGATGGTGGTTGTGTGAGTAGAGTGAAGGGGACACATAAGAGATGTGTGAAAAGATAAGTTTTGACAATGGCCTGGAAACATGAGCTGAGTATAAGAGAGGAGTCAAGGATGAAGACTCCACATCATGATGTAAACATGGGTGACTGGCAGAATAGTAATGGCTTCCAGAGAAATAGAAGCATCAGAAAGAGGTGAAGATTTGTGGGAAATATAATCACTTATGTTTTGCACATGGTGAGTTTTATATGTCTAATACAATTTGAAATATCAAAAAGCAGTTGTTCATATAGGACTGGAGCTTTTACTTTGTGTTTGGAACTATTACTGAGAATGTAAAAGAAAGAGAAAAACAAATCCCTGCCCAGAAGGAGCTTTTATTCTAATAGGGGAGAAAATATGTTTGCAACCTCTAATGTCCTTTGCAATTTGAACTGTCTAGAATTCTAGGATAATGATGAGAGAAATTTGCTGAGGGAAGTTATACCCAATGATTACATATGCCCTATGAACTGAAAAGATATTTCAGAAGCCCTCACCATTACTAGGCATAAAAAATGGAGATTCATGCTAATAGGTAGGGAAGACTTTGAATTTCCTTTCTATATGGCTAAGTTCAGTGGCAGATGATTTGGAAAGGTCATTTGGAGCAATCCGCTGAATCAAAAAGCTCTAACTTAATGAGGCACCTCCTGCACTGTGGCACTTGATTAATATTAAATAATAAGTAATAGTGATAAAAATTTAACATCACAGATAAGTATCTATGATGTTAAATTTTCATTATCATTATTAATAATGCGGCCAATACTAAAGTGGAAGAAGGCAAGTAAAATATGTTCCCTCTTGGACATTAAATGATGCCTTATTTGCGTTAAATTACCTCCTTCCAGAGAACATATGAGTCACATATTATGGGTTTAAGTTATTTTTAACACAATGATGCCATAATCAACTGACATTAAGAGCTCTCCTACACCCATGCTCCCCAGTACATAACTCCTTTCTTCCATATTCAAAGACAAATTTCATGTTTTCATCCAAACAAAACCAAATGATAATTCTAAAGGCAAATGTAGAAAACAATGACAGGAAGCAACTGGAAGTCCACTGCCAATGTCATCCTATTTGGTCCCCAATGGCAAAGCATGTTTACTTGCTGGGTCTAATACAATCACTAAGTATTCTCACATGCACAAACTGAGAAGGAAAATCAGTCACACAGAACATCATAGTCTACTGGGATCATGGCTCAGGTCTAACAGTGACAACCAAAAAAAATTATCATGCTAATCAAGTTGCTATGAAATAAAATAGTTTATTTCCTATTGGAAATAGTGTGTCTGCTCCATATGACAGGAATTAAACAACTAGAAATGCATTTAAAGGATTCCAAACATGTTATTACCATTAATTTTTTCTATGATAAAGTATGACCAGGAATTAGCAGTGTATCTCTTTGTCTTTTAGGGAAAGGTTCAGCCTTTTGCAATATTGTGAAAAATCAAGGAGATTTGCCTTTGGCAGCATCCCATACCTATTTCTGACATTCTTCTTGCATCTCTTTGACAAATCCCACCATTTGGGATTCAAATGTTAGTAGTAACAGCAAAGATCAAGACTGAGGACTGTGATAAGGTGGGATTTAGGGAAGAATTAATGCAGGAAAGCAAGTGCACTAGTTCCAAGTAATATTTATATTAGTCACTCTAGAACTAACTCTCCAGAAGTGATAACTGAATATTCTTTTCCCTTATCTCCCAGTCATTAGTACCCTCTATCATACTACTGTTTCACTTTACAAAAGTGCCATTAAATTGCTTTGGCAGATTGGCTAAACCATGTTAAGGCCTCTGAATAGTCAGTGAATTTGGGGTTATCTACTCTAAACCTATAAAGACTTCCTCCAATGGAATGGGTAAATCAAAATAATTTGTTTCAATGGTCATGAAAGCAGCTGAAGCAGGCACTGTGGATCTTGGTCAGACATTGAAGACACTAAGGTCATCTACTGCTTCTCAGGCCATTACCACCGAACTTTGATGAATCTGGACGAGAGAGTAAGACTGATGATTTTGTTCTGCTTTAATTGTGCTCACTTAAATCCAGTTCATTCACAAGTCAAGATATCACCTTGCAATGTCATTGGTCCTCTGAAAATAAAGGGGAAAAATCCAATTTGTGTGACATCCAAAATGTGTGACAATCCTTGGGAAATATCCTGCCTTAGTTATCATTTCAGCCAGTACTGTCCGATCTAAGAATTAGCTATGGGTGTGGTTGTGACGTCTGTGAAGGCATCAATGGGGCTTTTTCTGTTATATCCTAGCCTTTATGCATCCTCTCTCATACCACAGTTTGATTTTACAAAGATGCCATTATAGTTCCTCATCTACATGTGCCTCTACTTCCTTTCCTACCCTTAATAAAAAGTGGATTTAAGACACTATAAACTCAACTTGAGTCAAATGGTCATATCAGTCCAAAACCTCTTGCTAATTTCAGGCTACCCTAAGAAATGCACATTGCCTAGAATAAAGGAAGCTATCATCCTGGAGTGCTCTGGTCTGGTCAGTATATACTTGGAATATTGTCTTGAGGTTTCTTTATTTTAGACACTGCACATTTCTTAATCTAAGAAAGAATCTGAATTCAAGTCTTGCTGACTGTCCAGCACTCTAACCACTACACCATTGAGCTGCCAATGATTTCAAATACAAAATGTTAATAGATGCACAATCATCTTCTATTCATATCTCCCCCTAAGCGAAGATGAAGCAATGGGATATAGGGGAAAGGGTATTGGAATGGTCGTTAGCAAACACAGATTGCAGTTTTATATTATTGGCAATTATTTCTGTAACAAGTAAATTTGGATTAAGCTTCAGTTTTTCCACCTGTAATTACATTAGTAATATTTGATGATTGCTTTTTTCTTTTTCTTTTTTTACATCAAGTGATTGTGGAGTTGACTGGATGCAAGTATAATTAGGGATCTCAAGTCATTGTCAGATACCACAGGTATAATGCTATCAACCATTGTTTTTCAAGTCTATGAAGCTGGACCGCAATTTAGCAGGGTGTGGCTGCTGTGCATATTATAGCTGTAGCATATCACTTAGAAGCAGGAAGGTGAGGAAAAGAAAAGAAAAAACCCACACATTCCTGTAGCTGTAATTATCTAGGACAGATTATGTGCTAATCAAACATGTATGTGAGTTCTAGAGGCATTTGTGATTATTGTAGATCATTGCTTGACTATTGCTGGCCTGCCTTATGAATTGTATTGAGTAGCAAATAAAGAATTGACTAAGTCAAAATAGGACTCTATTGCCTCTCATATCTTTCTGTTTCAAATACAAGACAAACCAGGAATAAACCAATGTTCCAGAATCATTACTAATTCTAGTCTCGTATATTACATGAAAAATTATGGCAAGTTTTAAGAATATAAGCCATAGTCCTTGAACTAACTGCATATATATATGTACATATATATATATATATTAGTACTACAGTCTGAAAGGGTTACTTGCAAATTTCTTAATATTAAGTAATATTTAAATGTCTCAAGGCCAGAAGAAGGCAGTCTGCCATCTTTTTTAATAATATAATTTTTGTGACATGGTGCCCTCTAGCAAACAAAGAGCAGGTCTGATTTTAGTTGCTTAAAAAGACAAGACTAAATCAGAATTCAAGTGTGCTTCATCATGCCACAAGAGCATGTCACACACTGCTTTGAAACTGTTATAGAAAAATATGGTGAGGGAAACAAACGAACAAATGACTGATTAAATTTGCTAAGGGTTCAAAGGGCTTTAGTAAACCTTTTAATTATACATCTTTCTAGAGACAGCCTAGCAGCACTTTCTAAGCTTTATTATATCAAAAATAAAAACAAGAAATTATAATTGTAAGGGGACAATAATAAAATCTAGAAGACTGAGCATAAGAGTTTCACAAATGTGCAAAGAGGTTGATCATTTTTACTTAGGTAAGCAGGCTCCAACATTGAAGAGTTGCTAATTAGCATGTTTGCAAAACCGTGACCCTTCCAAGCTTTTGGAATTATAAGGCAATTATGAGCATGTGGACAGAAAACATAACCAAAGAGAGGCATCCAGCAGTCAGCATGTTTCAGTGAGGGAAGATCTGCATCCACAGAGAGTTGTTTGTCTTTAGGCACTTTGCACAGTTCTCTTAAAGGGCTGTGTTTATCTATGAACTGTGGGATATACCTTCAAATCATTTCATATTTTAATACATCTTAATTTGATTAACAGACTCACCCTCTTTTTTTTAAGCATCAAATATGCATCCACTTTGTTTTTTTAATCTTTAGAAATTAAAAAAAATGCCATGTAAACTATTAATTTTTTATAGTCAGAGGAAAATGGGAATCATAATAAAAGAACTGGATGGAATCCAGTGGACTTCAGAGTCCAACCCCTTTATTTTGCAGTGGAGGATAATGGATTTTAAGTGACTTATCCAAGGCCATACAGGTAGGAGATGTCAGAAATAGAATTGGGACCCAAGCTATCTGAATCTAGTGTCCATGTTCAGTAGCATGCTGCCTCATTACATCCACAAGTCTCACCCAAATGTTAACACAAAACCTGAATATAAAGAGGAAACTTAGGATCAGAAATATATGAATTCAAAGTTCAATGTTACCAGTTACTAGATATATGATAAAAATCACAACTTGCTGAGCCTCAGTCCTCTCATCCGTAAAAGAGAGTAAAAAAAAAAAAAAATAGTATAAGAACTACCTGCTGAATTTATAAAGGATTAATGAAATTGTGCATGTGAATTTATTCTGTCAATAGTAAAGTGCTATTTAAGTATCTGTTATTTGACTCAAAATTGTTCTTTGTTCATGATAAAATAAATAATGTAAACATGAAAAAAGTCTCAAGTCTTTTATTATTATATCCATGGTTCCCAACCTATATTTCCATCTCCAACCTCTTTCCTAAGCTTTAGGCCTGTCCTTTTAAGTCCCCTGTAGCCATTTCCATCTCAAGATCTTCTATCAACTCATAGCTCAATATACCTAAGACCATACTTCTCAACTTTCCCCTTAAACCCACGCTTCCTGCTTACTTCCAAGGTTCTGTCAAGGACAAAGTGTCTAGCACATGGTATGTGCCTAGGAAATGATAATTGACTGATTTTCTCCCTTAGCATCTAACATAGCCCAATATTCATAGTAAATATTCATTAAATGGAAAAATTATTATATGTAATTGTCTACATAAATTATTTTTTATGTGACAACCATGCAAACATATAAATGGGTGATTTATTATTTAATTTCTTCAAAAGTAAAATAAAACATGTAATGATTCAAATGTCTGGAAATTTGATTATAGTCTTACCATAATGAAAGTCATTGGTAATTCCCTATCACAGTCAATTATAATAGGTAGAAGGAAAAACAAAAAAACATATTTACAGGATACAGGAGCCAGTATTTTCATCTATATTTAAATAAGATGAAGGAGAAAAAAGTACAACTAGAAGCAAGAGAAGATAATTCAACTATCAAACAACTATATCCTTGGGTAAATTTGCTATGGGGACAGTCTTCATTCATAGCATTGTTTCCCCCAGCTTCATGAGTATGAACCATAAGAAAGGCTCTTACAGTACAATGTCAGTACTTTCATTAACATGACAATGAAAGCTTAAAGAGGAGAAAATATGAAGAACACATCTATTTTCTGTGCCTAGGAAAGATTCAACTATTTCCTTCCTTTGTACATTCACACACACACACACACACACACACACACACACACACACAAATGGAAATAGTTAAGGAAAGTCTCATTATCATTGTAATGAGCATTTGTATAATTTGGGAGATTTTTACTCAAAAACTTCAAAGAAAGAGAAATAATTACTAATTTTCAGTAAGAATAAAATTTTTTCAAATATCTCATGACAAAATTATGGAATCAAACAAAACACTCTTCAGCAAAAAATATGGCATACTTTTAGGGATCAACAAACTATGGTCTAGGTGCTAATTATAGCCTATTACCTATTTTCATGTGGCCTATGAGCTATAATCATTCTTAGCTTGAGGACCATACAAAAATAGGCAACAGACCATATTTGTCCCACCACCATTTGCCCTATTCTCCAGAATAAAGTCTAAACTTAACTGCTATCCATGACTCTTGATGATCAGGTTTTAATCTACTTTTTCAATTTTTATCTTATATTATTTTCTTTTATGCACATTGGTTGCCTCAGATTGATTGCATTCTACTCCCTGACCATTCCACACTTTTATTCACCCTCTTTCTTTTACCATAAGTGACTTTCTGTGACCATCTTTGCTTATAGGAATCCTACTCATATACCTCAAAAGCTATATCCTTTAGGAAATCTCTAATCACACCTGCTGCAAGGAACTTGCCCCTCAAACTATAATCTCTTTTATATTTATTAGCATTAATCACTTTTCATTTATTCTTATCCAACTGCTCTTCTTCCCTACTAGACAAATAAGTTCCATAAAGCCACAGGCCACATAAGCCTTTATATGTGCCATACATCTTAGTACAATGCTTTTCATATAATAGATGTTCAATAATGTCTATTCAACTGAACTAAAGATGGAAAAATAGAAATTGAAAGTACAGACTGTAGGCATAGATATTATAGCAAACACTTCATGTTCTGCTCAACAAAATGATTTTCCTTAATTTATAACTGCTTGATCCAAAAAAGGAAGATAATTGGCTTTTTGAGACATATGACTTATCCTTGGACCACCTATTCTGACCTTTCTTTTTCATCACTTTTATCAAAATCATTAGGGCATAAATCCACCTTGTGGGAGATTCTCCTTGGGCTATATTCCCTGTTCTTTTGCCTTTTTTTTTAAACAAAGGGCAATATAAAAAATATTATCTCATTTAAAATAAATGTATAACTTCATCCAAAAAATACACATTTCTGGAATACCAGTTTACATTTAAGGAACAAGCATTTGGTGGGATTGCACTCAACTCATTGACATTTTTATTCAAATGTTTGAGACAATTATAAAAATTAATTTCAAAGCCAATGGAATCCTGCCCTTTGCACCAAAATGGTCTCTAAGAGAAGTAAGGGAACAAAAACTTCCATCTGCTCCTCAATGAATTCTTTTCTCAAATTTGGGGCAGCTTCTCTGACTGCCCAGCTGTCAGAAATGCAGATTTTTTTGAATGGCACTTCAAAGGTAGGGGTTGAAAGATGAAACAGGGAGACATTGCATGACTGTAGAAATACTAATGGTCAAGACCCTCAGCCATTTCTGGAATGATTGTCAGATCATGTTTTCTTCTGGGAACACAACAGGACAGAATATGAGTAGAGCCATACTAATAGAGGGCTACTCTCCTTATGATTGGGATGAAATGACAATTCATGATTCTCCCCTTCCACCCTGAAATGAAAGAAAATCTGCCAAGACAGCATGAATTTAAGAGAGCCTGACCCATTCTCCCTCCCCCCCCATAAGGGGTGCGAGGGAGGAGAACAGGGATCAATATTTATAAATGAAATAGTGTAGCGTTCTCAGGGTTTCAGAGTAACAGAATCTTCCCCTTCCGCCCTTGGCATGCCAATGTGGCTTTTTCTAAACTCTTTACTTGACTTTTACTAATGTGGGTTCAAATTCTTCAGCATCATCTTTTTTATATGGATTATATTTCATATCTGGGATCTAAGGAATGGTGCAACATGATACTTACAGAGGCATGGAAGCTACTCTGCTTTTATGTATGAAAATGGAGATGTGGCCACTTCGAATTTCTAAAAAGCTTTAAAAATGCATAAACAGGATACAGAGAAGTACACACACAAAAAAGGTAAATTATGTGATGTGAGTTCAAAGAAGTTGTATTCCTGCGGAATGAAGCTCATTTATATGACTCTCATTCTTGGGATTCAGACATTTACAAGTAAACTACTAAATATAAAAGATTACAAGTTCGCTGAATCAGAAGAATCCCAGCTCTTGGTATGATTAAGTTTTAATTGTATTTCTCCTTCGGGATCACTAGTAGCTAATAAGCTCATGAAAATAGGTCTTTAAATAGCAGGAGTAGTAAAAGTCTCACCATGCACTATATTTTGATATGCTTGATTGCCTAAGGCACTCTGCTGCCTGCAGTTTCAAGTATTCAGTTTTCATCAATGAAATATCTAAATAATACTCAAAAAAATTTCCTATTTTTGAAATGATATTATCCTGGACAGTTCCTTGGCAGAATCTCAACTGTTCATGTAAGTGTCTTTATTAAAACTCAGAAACAGTGCTAGGTCTTTCTTAGCACTGCTAAAATTTATTTATGAGAAAAGCCAATTTATTAGATATCCATCCTAGAGTATGTATGTGTGTATATACACATACACACATATAAATACATATACACATATGCACACACAAAAACATTTTTATATATACATACATGTATATAACTAAAGAAAAATATCTAAATCACAGTTATATCCTTTCCTTTGAGCCTATATGACGTGTCATATAGATTTTTTCTTTTACATTATAAGCCTAAATCTTTGTAGTGATTTACTCCCTTGTAATAAATTAGGCATTTAGGAGTTTTCAATACCTTCATCAGAACTCAAGAATAGTGTGTGGTATACTATACATTTCTATATCTTAATAAAATGTCTGAAAAACATGCTTTAATCTTTTCAATGACTATAAAAATCAGAATTATAGGAGTTTTTGAGTTCTAAGGGCAATGTTCTCAACTATTCATAAGTAAAAAAGCAAGCAATATTATCAGTGGAAGAAATATTAAGGTTTTGAGTATACAATAAAAACAATATAGATCAGTTCTAAAATTAAACTTTTATTTAAAAGAGCTAATGCAGAAATGGTCATTTAATACAGGAACTATATATCTGCATAGGGGACAGATATACTAAAATTACAGCTAGGTCCTGATTTGTGTGAATAAGGAACTCCAGAAATGGTCCTGTGTATTCACATTTATACTTTTCAATATTATTTTTTGTAAGATATGATCATTGGTTCCAATCAAATGGAAATATTAAGTATAAATTCAAATTAAGTACTAATTAGGGTCTTGTTGTATTGCACAAACAGTGAACAGACATGGTGAGAATTTGGATCCCAAAGATAGAAGGAAGGAAGGGTGACTGGCACCCTGTACCAGGTTACCAGCATTCTGAGTGGGAGAGTGGATTATCTCTCATGGTGATCAATCACTGCCTGAACTCCTGATTTTTTTTCATTCAAGCCTATGGTTGCTATCATTCATTCAATTCAATTTGGTCTGGGATCCAGAATTCTTAGTTTCAGATTACTGAATTCCAAATGCTTTATATGGTGATAGTGTTGAATAGACTGACTAAATAACATAATTATAATGATTATTTATGTTGCTCTATATTGTATAGGTAAGACAAAATTGAAATGATTTTCTTATGACTTTTGAGAATGATTTACACATAAAATAGGGGTAGTTAAGTTGAATCCTTAGAGTGCTGAGCCCAGAGTCAGGAGAATCTTATTTTAAACCTAGTCTCAGACATTTACTAGTTGTATGACCCTGGGCAAGTCACTTAACCCTTTTTACCTCAGTTCTTCATCTGTAAAATGAGCTGGAGAAGGCAATGGAAAATTATTCTAATATCTCTGCCAAGAAAATCCCAAATGGGGTCAAGAAGAATAGACATAAGTGAAATGACTGAACAACAAAATTAGAGGCAGTGTGGTGTCAAATGCAAGACAAAGAGGGTACTTGGGATTCAGAATATATAACTGACACTGACTAGCTATGTGACTTTGGGCAAAGGTTTTAAACTGTGTGCCTCAGACATCTGCTTAGGACTTACCTGTCAAGTTGTTACCTGATTGGGTTCCAAGGAATCCTCACCTCACTAAGGAATTTTCTTCACTGACAAAATCACAAATATTTCAATAGTTTCAATATAACCATATAAGAATTATAATATGTTTCTGTATATGTATGTATGTATGTGTATAGACAAACAAACAAATGAATACATAGCTATAAGCAGATAAGGTGCACAAAAGATATGATTAATATGATTAAATGCTGTAACTTTTTAGATTCATAAATAAAGAAAACTGAATTTTCTTAATAATCACACTCATCACAATTAAACAAAATGGCAACTGGTTCTCTGTACAAGCTCAAATCTTAACAAAAATTTCTCAAATTTGAGTAGGCTTAATATTATTTTCTGCTTTCTGTCGAATATGACTTGGTTATTTTTATTTTCATGCCTGGGCACTTTAAAAGGTTAGAGCCCTTTGGCTAAAATCTTGAGAAAAAGAGGCTTTTACAGAATTTGTGGCTGACAAGAAACATGCATCACCAAAGATGGCACAAAAAGTCAGTTCTCCCAGGATTGCCTCCCAATTTTGAAAAGGCAGGAGGTCTAGATAAGTATCTCCAAGCTGGGCTTTTGAGGTTAGCTCATCATTACTAAAGTTCCTGTCTTAATCATTTTTAGGTCAGAACTGTCACCTCATTGATCAAGTCCCTCTTTCCCTTGAAATCAAAATTGCAGGGTATCAGGAGAAAACACTTGTTAAAAGAAGAAAAGAAAAAAGTCCTGACTGTAACTCAATTAAAGTACATCAAGGCATACGGAATATGGCAGGAATCCTCTGATTCTCTTGGTTAATCGGGATAATTTAAAGTAGCTAGATGGCCCAGGAGTGAGATAATCTGGAGTTTTATAGATTTACCAACTTCTCTTTACTCAGGAACCCTAATTTCCCACTTGCTCACTAGTATCCCTGGTGACTCTCTATGGTTTAATAACAGATGTTGCCTGGAGGGCTATGTAAGTGCAAAGGATGCATCCAATCTGACATTCAGTTGTAGGAACTGGAGGAGGCGAACCCTTCATTTTACAGTTGTGAACAGATTTCCAACTAAAACTCTGCCACCGTTCCAGAAACACATTCATTTTAAATATTCCTGAACTGTGAATATTTAACAAACACTATTTGGAATTATTGAGGGAATAGGCTTTTTTTTTTTTTTTACTTTTAACAGAAAATACATATAATATTGCTTTCACCTAATCTTTTTGCTTACTCCCTAAACTGCTTTTATATTTCACAAAATTACCAAAAAAAAAAAAAAAAAAGCAAAAAACAACAACAAAAAAAGGTTCAATTCACATAAGATGAAGTACTTGATAAACTCAGAGCAGGAACTTTATCAGAAATATATGGTATTTTAGACCTAAACATGTCTTACTGCTCCATTTATATTCTATTTCAGTCAACCATAATTTTTAAGTTACATGTTTTACATGATGGAAGAAAAATCAGATGAACTATTAGATTTGTTTATAATCAATCCTACTAATTTTCTGTTTCTCATTAAAATATAAACTTTTCTTTCAAAGATATAAACTCTATATTTCACAAATAGGAATCAAGATGATATTTTAAAAAAATACTTGGCATCAAATTGCCAAGGACAGGAAGACACACACAAAAATAAAGGATACTTTAAAAGATCGGAAAGAAAGCTTAATAGATTACAAATGAATATTGGAAAATGATGCCCCTGGCTACAAACTTTCAGAATGTGCACATTCCTACATGAGGGCAAAAGTTGAGATTTATGGATTTTTTTTTAACCAGACTCAGCAATTTAGCAAATAGAGGTATATATAAACAAATACAGAAAGTGCTTCGTGCATATAAACATGAACACACATGTAAAACATGCTTTAATTTCAAAGAACAATGCATGAAACAAATAACAACAAAACCAAAAACTCACAAACAAATAAAAACAAACTAATAAAATCTAAGACTGATATCTCTCCCTTAAATTACAGGAGAAAGATTAGATAGCAGTGATTCCTTCACCAAGTAGCTAACTATGATACTCAAAACTGCAATGTTATCTTCCCCAGAATGCACTGCATGCAATGTCAGTAACACTTATCTGGGGAGAACACATCCCTCTAACTATGAGAGTCAATTCAGACCTCTTGCTTAGCGCAAATCTGGGTCTCTCCTCAGCAGGGAGTGCCAATTGTGCCAAACTGTGCTGAATTAATTGCGGTTGTTTGACTCTCTAGTTAGCTACAGAGGTATAAATGAAAGGAACAGAACATCACCTTGAGATTTTTATTTTCATTTATCTTATACATGTGCTTTCTATTCCTCTTACAGTTTTACTGAGCTGACCATTTCTGATATATGGGGCATTCATAAAACAAGAAAAGAAGTTCTATTTGTTCCAGTTGACCCCTAAAATATCACTTTGGGATACAATGCCATTAGGGTAGTTCATTAAGTATCATTTCAAGAATAAGAAAATATTCACATAACAAGTCATAACAACAACTTCTAGAGCTCATCGGATTCAACCACATAATGATATCTCTATCTACTTAGGGAATTAACTTCATAAGTTAAAAACAAATCTTTATTTTTAAAAGATACAATACACTGAAAATGTTCAGGCCTTCAGTTTTGAGTAGAGTGTCTGTGGGTAGAAAGGGATGGATTGAGGAGAGAGAAGGGGTTAGGGTCATCAATAGGGTGATAAGGGATGCTTAAATTTTAGTCCAATATGACTACTTTTGGAAATTGTCTAAGACATAGAGTTAGAACAGTCCTAATATCCTCATTTTATAGATGAGAAAATCAGAGTCCACAAAAATTATATGATTTGCCAAAGATTAAAAAGGTATTAAATGGCAAAGCCAAGAATTGAACAGACATCCTTTGAGTCCAGATCAAGAATATGTCCCCCAGTATCATATTGCTTTATGTCTTATTTATCCAATGGTGATAGGACATGAGTCTGGAACATTGATCTATATCCATTTCTTACAAGTTTTAGATATTAATTTATCTATTATACTGGCTATATTTCAACATAATGATCTCCTTTTAAACTCTGTACTATTGTTTTTCTTACATAGATACAACTTACTTTTATGTAACCAAATCATAAACCCAATAATCTTTCCTGTGTCCAATAGTTGAGAATTTCAAAATTTAAATACATATACCTTCCTTTTTAAACAATTTTTAGGTTTCCTTCTGGGGGTGGAGCCATGGTGGCGGAGATGACACAGGAGTCTCTGTAACCTCCTCTAACCTTCCCTCAAACCAACAACATATGAAGCCTCTAGACTGATTTTGAAGCAAAAAAATCCACAGTATCTGGAGAACAACATGATTCTAGAAGAAGATACTCTGGAAGAACCTCAAAACAGGTCTGTTTAAATTGGGCAGGGGGGTGGTCTGCTGAACCCAGACTACAGCGCAGGGAGACTAGGGCAGGGAGCTGGAGCAGGGAGCTGGAACAGGAGTGGGAGCCTTGTGCTTTTCACACACCTGGGAGTGTTCTGCAGGCCTCTTGGGCCAATCTGTCCTGATTGTGGGCAGGTGGTTTGGGGGGGGGGTCTGCCTTTTGTGGGGGGTAGATTGTGAACCACTGAACCCCTGATGAGCATCGGAACTAGCTGCCATTACACAGCACCTTAAAGCAATCAATCAAACAACAGGACTGATCAGCACCAGAAATAATTCAATCAGCAGAGCTGCCGAGTACCTGAAATAATTCAATCAGCAGAACTGCCCCAGGGTGAACTAAAGCAGAACTGCCCAGCACCTGACATAATTCAATCAGCAGAACTGCCCAGTTCCTGAAATAACTCAAT
>JAJPUD010001297.1:180991-246078 GCA_023553655.1 Myrmecobius fasciatus | reverse complement strand
TTTGTAAATAAAAAGCTTTATAAAAAAAAAAAAGAAAAAAGAAAAAAAATTAACAATTTTTAGTCTGCTTTATTATATATAACTTTTTTAGTCCACATTGTTAAATGAACTCCTTTTGCAGCCACATCAAGGTCTTTAAAACAGTTGCCTCCTTCCAGTTGCCTCCTTTCTTCCTCAGAATTATTTGTGACTCACTCTTGTAAGCTGTCCATTCAACTTGGTTTGATTTTTCATTAAAAAAAACTCATAGGTAATGAAATCATAGCCTTTCTCTGAACTCTCAAAACCATTCTTCCATAGCCTAGGGCATAGGCCAGATTACTGAGGGTTTTCCCCAATTGTTTTATCTTGAAATCTAAGACAGCATAATCTCTTTCTTGAAAGGTTCATGCCATTACTATTTTGTCTATGAGTTCCTCATGGGTTAGATTGAGGTCCAGAATAAATAAACAGTTGTTCACCACATCAGTTTCCCTACCTTCTAAAAGATCAAATATTAAGCAGCTCAAGTTAAGAATTTTCCAGGTGTTTATGCTTTTTGGAGAATAGGAGAGAGAGAGAGAGAGAGAGAGAGAGAGAGAGAGAGAGAGAGAGAGAGAGAGAGAGAGAGAGAATGACAGACACAGAGACAGAGACACAGAGAGAGACAAAGAGGCAGACAGAGGGACAGAAATAAAGACAAAATGAGAAAGAGACACATAGAAAGAGAGCAAAAGAGCAAGCCCTCTAATAATTTTATTTTTATCTCAGGCCAGTGTTTCAGTAGACTTCAGGCAACTCACTGATTCAATTAATTCAATTCAACAAACACTTTTTTTTTTTTTTAAAGCACTCATGAAGTGTGAAACTCTATGGTAAATGACAAAGATAGCAAGCTTGACAAACTACTAAGAAACACTTCATCTATATCTATATTGACAAAGTAAGTAACCTTCAACTCTCAAAGTTTTTTCTTTGTTTTGTTTTAATAAGTTAATGAGAATATTCTCAACACTGACACACAGGATTGGTGTGTAGAAAGCATTTTGAAAATCTTGCATACTACACAAATGTGAATTGTTTCACTGATTCTCATAATTACATAATCATAATCACTTTCCTACTTGCTTTTGTCTGAACATGCATCATTTCATTAATGTCCTTCCATTAATGTCATTTCCTTAATGTCATACTCAGGAAAAAATGTCACACTTCTTATGGAGTCTTAATTGAAGTGAGTACAGTATGCCTATTACCTCATTTTCCAAGGACCTGAGGCCTTCTTTCTGAAGGATAAAGTTAACTCCAAGAGAAAAGAGTTGAGAACACAGAATTGAGCCGTGATTTCATTGGTGAATACTTTCATTACAACTTGTAGTTTAAGAAAGTTGCCTAGATCAACATTTTTTAAACTTTGTGACCTTAGGATCTCTTTACACTCAAAAATTCCTGAAGATCCAAAAGGGTTTTGGTAATGTTGGCCATACCTATTGATATTTTATTATATTAAAAATTAAAATATTTAAGTGTTATTATGAAATATGTGATTTCATAATTATAATAGTTTTGACAAATCACTTGAAAAGATATTAAGGAGCCCCAAGATTCCTGGACCACATTTAGAGATTTGCTGGTGTATATCACTGAGCAATTAAATTAACCTGTAAAAGATCGTACAGTCAATATATGTCAGAGGCAAGTCTTGAAACTAGGTTTCCCTGGCTTTGAGGATGTTCCTCTATCTACTATACCATACTGCCTCTCATGAACAATGCAAATATTTAATTTTTGGCTTCAAGCAGACCACAAGCATTTATTAAGTGATTATTGTATGCCAGGCACCAGGCTGAGCTTTTTATCCTAAGTATTAGTCCAAAAATCCAAACCACATTTTCTGACACCATATTCTTAACCAATAGCTCACTTCCTCCTTTCTCTTTTGAAGTCCTATCCTTCAAATTTTGAAAGATTACCCTCATTTAAAAAAAAGGATTATTTCCATTTTTGGAAAAAATATCTTTAAATAAGGCTTCCAGACAATTTTTGAGAATTGCAAAGCCTGTGGAAATTCTATTTCCTCTGCAACATCTGTCTCACAAACATTTATCATTGCCACCTACTCAGAAGTCAGCCCTACAAATAGTCTGCTGACTTTTCCTTATGATTCTAGGGGACCTGCAAAGCCCCAACTGCTACCAAATATATCACACACTGCTTTCATATTATCCCCCATTTGGCCTGAAAGTTCCTTCATATTTCTCTCTCTAAAGACTATTGAAAATGAAAAGTTTTTTATTTGGTTCTTTCCCATTAGTATGGATTCTCTCATGCCAGGCCCTCTCTAATTGTTGACCTTGGAAACTTTGAGAGATACAAGTAACCTGAAGAATGGCATATGAAATCATGAAAGCAATCAGCCCTAGGTGACCAGAACATATGAGGTCAGAGTACCATACACTTAGAGCCAAAAGGCATTTTAAAGGTTAACTAGTTCATCCCTTTCTTTTACAGATGATTAAGCTGGTACCAAAAAGGTATAATAATATATGCAAGACCACATGAACAGTAAGTGGCAAAACCAAAATCCAAACCCACGGTTCTTGACCCATTGACTCCTGGTCCAGTATGCCTATTGTATCACAATAAATTCAGCCTGAATTTAAATTCTGTTTCATATACCTATGTGATCCTAAGAAAGTCATTTAAACCTTCTCTGTAAAATGGGGATAATACCACCTACCTCACAGTATTGTTTTAAGAATCAAATGAGATAATAAAAGATAAATAAACTGTTTTACTCACCTTAAAAGAACATATAAATTCTATGATAATGATAATGTATCTAGGGTGCATAATCTGTCCAAAAAACCCTTCAGAACAAAACAAAATGAAAATCCCTGGCTTTTACTCTACTCCTTCAGAAATTTCATTTTAGTTCTTTCTCATTTCTAATTCCCGTTCAACTGTCCTCTTTAATCCTGATCTCAAGAGTTCCAATTCTACTATTAAAATATTCTTCAAATGAGACCTCTTTTCACTCCCCTTACATTCCCTTTAAATCATGGAAAAATAGCTTTTTCTTGAGTTACCATCTCTAATAATGAGTGTCCCTTCCATTATGCTCTACTATCCTATTCTCAGCACAATGGGTCTACAGGAAGAGTAGCCACATTATGATTGGTCTTTGATACTTCTTCCATATTTACAGACTGTTTCTTC
Source organism: Myrmecobius fasciatus (assembly GCA_023553655.1). Lineage (NCBI taxonomy): Eukaryota > Metazoa > Chordata > Mammalia > Dasyuromorphia > Myrmecobiidae > Myrmecobius > Myrmecobius fasciatus. The sequence continues at coordinate 242,880 of JAJPUD010001297.1, read as the reverse complement.
TTGGAAAGTTCATTCTAAACTAATATGGTGCCCTAACCACATTCTGGAGGCTGTTATCTACCAGCTCTTAGGGAAGGTCATTGTTATCTCTTTCCTTCAAGAGGAGTATCTAGATTATTGTCTTCCTTTGTACTCCAATCCTGGATTTATACTCAGGGACTTTAATTTACATGCTCTCACTTCAAATATATTTGTTTCCCAGTTCATTAATATCTTCCTCTCTCCTTCAGGAATGGCACAAAAATGATCACATCCTGGATCTCACCATGAGCCATATGGCATCCACCTTCACAGTCCCTAACTCTGAAATGTGTATACTTGATCCGCATTGAGCTACTACTCTCTTTTCACTTCTCCCTTTGTCTTATCCCTCTTAAACCCACTTCCCATCTGTAAGACAATCTCCATTCACTTCATCTCTTCCTCTTTTCCTAGGTTAATATTCCAATTTTGGGACCCTTTAAAGAACCAGTTCTCCCAACCATGTTCAAATCTCCCATCCATCTTTACTGTTAGGATTGATTCTTTCTAACTCTCACATCTGGACTTCTCCCACAATCTACCTTCTCTCTTCCTGATCAGGAGCTATAGAATGCAATTGTATGCTGACTAGGTGCAAGACAAATTTATTTTACCTAATCTCAGTTGGGCCCTCATTGATGCACGAAAATCCTTTGATTCTTTCATGATTAACTTTTGCTCAAGATCAACACAAAACAAGGCTGTTTCAAACCAAGGGCTTTTCCAGTCTTGATACTCTAGGATTAAATGGCTACATAATATTTTGACAAAGAGACAAAGTTTCCTTCTAAGCTGTCACAGGCTAAGAAGAAATTCAAACCAATGGAGTGTGTTCCTTTGTTGTGCTGCATTCTACTTACTCAAGAGGAGAAATAAAACAGCCAATGATTCATGCATGACTCATAGTAGGAGAAGAGGTTGCCAGCTTTGTTTGCTGAGCTTGTACACATGATCCAATTCCTTTGATATGCTAAATCTTGTCATTCTGGGTAACATTTCCTTTTTCCAAAATAGAGGAAAGTAAGATTTGCTTTTTATTTATTTATTTATTTATTAGGAGGAATAGTATTGTGGCAGATAATTTATGAGTGATTTCAGAGCGCTGCATGGTATAATCAGAATTGTTAATGAATTAACTGAAATCATTCCCTAAAATGTGGGCATTAGGAATGACTGTAATATCTCTTTACAAACAGCCAGAATCTTAGGGCATGCAACCAATTATGTTTCTTGATGTTCATAAGAAGTGGGCACTGTTTTGCTGATGTAACAACTCACTACCAAAACTATGCTAGTGGATAGAGCACCAGCCCTGAAGTCAGGAGGACCTGAGTTCAAATCTAGTCTCAGACACTTAGCATTCCCTACCTGTGAGCAAGTCTCTTAACCCCAATTGCCTCAGCAAAAAAGCAAAGAAAAAAAAAGAAAAGAACAAAACTATGATGCTTTAACACATCTTGAAAAGGTGCATTCAAAATCAGATGATATTTGAAAAGAAAATTTTTAAAGAAAAGAGAGGGAGAGGGTAAGTATTTAAATAAAACATTTTGTGTCAGGTATTGTGTTAAGTCCTTTTTAAAAATGCAGTTCAATTTGAACCTCAAAAAAAAATAGTGTGAAATAGGTACTATTATTATCCCCATTTTATAGTTGAGGAAACTGAGGCAAACAGAAGAGATTGGCCCAGAGTTATAAATGTAGTAAGTATCCTAGGCCAATTTGAACTCAGGTCTTCTTGACTCCAGATGTGCTCATTATTGAGCCATTAGTTTTCTTTAAAACGTGTGGTGTGTGTGTTTGTTTTGTCCTACATTTTAATTAGCAGAGCAGAATATTAGACTGAAGGGGAGATGTGAGGTCAAGAAGACTTATTCAGATCTTACCTTTTATGCATACCATCTGTGTGATTTGGCACAAGTGACCAGGAGCCTTAGCCCTAGTTGCCCAATCTGTTTAACGGGTACAATAATACTAGTAGAATGTACTGAAAAGGTTTATCATAAGGTTAAATGAATTAATTTGCCAACTTTAAAGCACTATGGGCTTATCAGGTGCTATTTTTTTTAAGGAGAAAAAGTAGAAAATTACAAAGTCAGTTTTTGTTCTAGCTGCCATTTCAAGAAGCTCACAAAAAGCCCTTTGTTCTCTATTCAGTTGCTTGTAGGTCTGACCCTAAAGTATAGCTGATTCTTTCATATTAGTCCATTAGACTAAGAATGTGCTCAGTCTCAAGCCATCTCCAGTGGGCAATTAGGCATTTGCTTAGGGCCTAGTGAAATGATTGACACTTCTTGCTGACCCCCAAACTTGACTCCCATAGGTCTGATATCATAGAAATTTATCTGCCTGGTTTTGTAAGTCATTCAACTCTGAATTTGGCCTTGACCATCAGATAAAAAAAAAGAAAGAAAAGAAAAAAAGTTGCAGTCTCTTGCTTGAATTGCCAGACTCTTAAATGTATCTCAAATTTATATAAAATCAACCAATTATTTCTTTGGTAATGATGTTTGCTTTTGCACCTTTATCCACTCTTTATTATTTTCAATCTGATAGGGTTTCACACTTAGTTTAGAAAGCTAGCTTTCTGTTATTCATGTCTGACTCTTAGCAAAGATACTGGAATGGTTTGCCATTTCCTTCTCTGGTGTGTTCCCATTTTATAGATGAGGACGTAAGGCAAATAGGAATTAAATGAGTTGCCTAGGGTCACATAGCTACTAAGTGTCTGAGGTCACATTTGAACCCAGAAATTTCTGACTACAAGTGTGGTGTTTTTTCTACTGTATCATCTAGCTGCCTTTTTACTATGGCAATCACCTGTCTCCCTGCTTCAATTCTCTCTCTACTCAGTGATTTTTCTAAATTGAGGTTACCATATCGCCCCATTTCATAAATAGTAATTGTTCCCTAATACCTTTAGGATAAAATATTAAGTCCTATTTAACATTTAATGATATTCACTACTCAGATGCTTACCACCTTTCTATTTTCCTTTTACTCTATGTCCCTCCACAAAATATATAATACTGCCACACTAGGCTGCTTCCTCCCCTCAAACTGAATATCCCTGTCTCTGTTCCTTTACATAGGCTTTACCCCATACTTAGATGCTCTCCCTAACTTTCTGCAGATGTCTTGTCATAATTATCTTTCCTTTTATTTTGTAATTTGTTGCTTCACATTTATTTATTTTGTCTTGTCCATGAAAATATGAGCTCCTTTTTACTTTTAATTTTGCCCTTAGCAAGTTGTTTAGAACATAGTCTTTAATAAATGTTGGTTGAGTGATGAACTCTTCAAACCACCCTTGCATTCCCCCTTCCTCTCAGCAGAGCCTTGCCTCCCATTTCGTTGAAAAAAGTGAGCTGCTCAAGGAAAGTTTCCATTAATTTCCAATTCTACACTTTGCTCTTCATATGTCATTCATTCCTCTTCTGTCCTCATCTTAGAGAATAACTTAGTTTTTTGCCTTGTTAATACTAGCCCTTCTATTTGTGTTCTTATTTGTAAAATGGGGGTAATGACAATACCTACATTGCAGGGGTTTTGTGAAGATGAAATGAGAAAATAGGTAAAGTGCTTAGTATAGTGCCTGGCACAGAATAGGTACCAAGTGTTATTATTATTAAGGTGGTTGCTGTTGTTATTATTATTATCCTTTTCCATCACCCTTTCAATCACTAATTTCCTCTTTTTATCCACTGCTTCTTTTTCTGTTGCCTACAAAAATTCCAAGATTTCATACACTTTAAAAAATAAACAAGAAAATCTTTCAATTGTCTCTACCATGCTCTCAAGCTCCCTTATTATTATTCCATTTAATAACTCAGTCCTAGATAAGAATCTATACATCTTGCTTCTACTTCCTTATCCTCTAATCACCTTTTAGTTTCTTAAAAACTGGTTTCTGTTCCCCCTCTCTGCACTGGCATAACTCTCTTTGCATTGAACTTGTTAATGCTAAATCTAATGACTTTTTCTTGACATGCATCTTTCTTGACCTCTCAAAAACATATGGCATTGTTGATTATACCTTCCCTCTGAATATTTTCTTTTCCTTGAGTTTTCTTTGGTATTGGCCTGTTGTGATTTTCATACTCCTTCCATTTTCAGCTTTCTTTGTAGGATTATTATACGTGTACCCATCATCCCTCTATATATGAGGATACATCTGGATTCTGCTCTCCTAGTTCTACATTCTCTCTTTGCTAAACCTTTAGTACGCAAAGACATAACCATCATCCTTATGTAATAATTTAAATCTATACACGCAGCTCTGATCTATCTCTCAAGTTCCAGATTCATATCTCTATTTACTTGATAGAGATTTCCATCTGTACTACAGACATTTCCGACTCAATATATCTAAAACCAAACTCATTATCCTTCCTTCTAAATCCATCCATCCTTCTAACATCCTCATTTCTCTTACCTTTACATTTGTCTACCTTCACCCAATCAGTTGCCTTGTCTTATCTATTTAACTTCTTCAGTGTCTCATATGTATCCTCTTCTGCTCATTCCCCCTACAATTAATATAATTCTGTCATATGGATTATTGCATCAGCAATTCACACTAGTTTCTTCATCCAATCTCTCCTATCTTCAATCTGTCCTCCAAACTAACATGATTTCTGTTAAAATTTCCACGCTGATTAAAAATCACTTCTCCTCATGAACTATACACTTCTGTCCAAATGGCCTACTTATTGCTACCCAGTAAACAAAATAATTATATTTTCATCTCATGTCTCCCTACACAGAATGCTCTCCATACTTGAAATGGGAATGCTCTCCCTCATAAACTCTGATTTTCAGAATTCTGGGCTCTTGTCAAAGCTGAAGTCAAATGTCACACTCCTAGTCAGTGTCATCCAAATCAAAATAACATATATCTTATAATCACTTGCATCCCACTGAGAAATATAAATTTATTGAGGGTAGAAACAGCCTCATTTTTATGTCTGTATCCTTGGAGCATAGTAAATAGTTAATAAAAGAATATGGATTAATTTCTTCACAATAACTTTGTGAGTTAGGCCATACAAGTAATATTTTTCCCATTTCATAGATGAGGGAACTGAGGCCCACAAGGTCCCAGTATGGGTGATTTTCCAAGAAAGCAGCTGAGGCTGATAATAGATCCAGGGCTTTTTAAACTTTACTATCCTGACACTAATGCTAAAAAGTCACCTACCCTGCCAGCTTATCTGAGGCCATTCTTCCCTTACTAATTTCCTTATTAATCCTTATTTTTTAATTTGTTTTTGATATCACAAAGGCAGGAGTAATTCTCCTTTATGAAAACACAATAAACCTTATTAATTAGGGAGGAAGGTGGGTTTAAATTATGAAAAAAACATGAATTTAAAAAAAATCCTTCCATGATTTAGTCTTATCACATCCAAGAACACATTGTCCCCTTATGTTGCTTTGTAACATAAATTGCCCAGTAGAGTACTTAGAAAATCCATCATAATGAAGAGGTGAGATGATTTATAATGACTTTTTCCATTTCTATATGCAAAAAGAAATCATAATTCATTTTAGCAGGCATCTTATTCTTATCCTTTATCCCCTAAATTCAATCACCAATTTCTCTTAATTATCTCAGAGTATCAGATTGAGATTCATATAGTACCTCAGAGATTACAAGTGCAGCCTCCTTATTGTACATATGAGAAAAGTGAAACTCTAAGAATTTAAGTGACTTGTCCAAGGTCACAAAGATAGTAAAACTGAAGAAGTGGAATCTGGACCCAATTCCCTTTTCATTATAATGTATATTATTGATACTCTTACTTCTAATTTGTTTTCTACTTATTTTTAGATTCCTTCCTCACTCCAGTAAAGTTGCTCATTATTTTGTACCAGCACATGTGCAAGTCTCAAGATTTGTGGTCTACAAACATTAAACATATAAATAAACCAAAAAAAAAAAAAGAAAAGAAAAGAAAAAGAAAATGCACAGCCTTAAAAGTAAGAAATGTCTTAACATATATCTCCAATATGGGCATATTTTCTTCTTTACATTGGAAATAATTTCCTGATCCCTTCCCCAAAGGAGATTGGGTATTTTCTCCCTGAAAGGAGGCAGTTCAAATCTTCCCCATTCCAGTTCATTTTCACGAACTGAAAAAATGGTTTTCTTAAAGCACATATTCTGACCATATTATCTATTATTTTGTTTTCTAAGTGAAGCACTTAGCACAGCACTTGTCACATGGAAGTCTAAAGAAATGATAGATGTCCCAAAACCTAAATAGGCATCATACTCTGCCCTAATGACCAGATGCTATGTACTACTTTGTACAAGTTGGATATGTTTTCTGGTCTATGGCTAAGAAACTCTTTCCATAATAGAACTTAAATGAACAAAAAGACACCTAAGAAATGTTCATCCCCAAAGACATCATATCCTCTCATTAATAATTAGATATCTATGTACATATATATATATAGATATATAGATATATATTTGTGTATATGTATGTATTATAAAACATGAGTAGAAATTTAAAAGGATGAAAAAAGATGAAGTCATTGAATTTGAGTAGGAAAATGACATGGTCAGATAATGTAATTTAAGAAAATCACTTCATTTTCTGTGTCACAGAAGGATTGGAGAGGGAAATGAGGCAGGAAGACCTCGTGAAAGGGTATTTTGATAATCCAGGAGAGTGGTGATATGTGTGGAGGAGAGCAAACCTGAGTGAATAATGGGATGATGGTGACTATAACAATTTAACAGACAATTTGAAGGAGGTGGGTGTGAAGTGGGATGTAATAAATTAATCAGAAATGGTTTACGATGAAGATAACAACTCATCTATATTGCCATAATTAGTGTGACTCATGGTCCCACTCACAATGAAAATAGGAAAGGGGAAGTCTTACTCCCTGGTTACTACCAAACAGCACAAAACCCACCTACTGAGGTAAGTTTCCCCACAGCCCCAGAATGATGTTGGATTTAGATGTGGATTGGGATGATGACATTCCCTAATGATACTTGTAAAATTGGATTAAGAACTGCCCTAAGGGGTCAAGATCTGACTCAGAAGAGAGAAATTTGGGAGCTGGCAAAAATCAGGCAGCTAGGTGATACAGTGGAGAGGGACTAAAATCAGGAAGAAATGTCAGAATGACAAACAAACAAACAAACAAACAAACAAACAAACAAAAAACAAAAAAAGGAAGGAACTGAGTGGAGGAGAACTGAGAGAGAAGTGCTGGTGTGGTTGTGTTGGAGACAAAATCCAGGAATAGCTGACACTATGGTGACACTCATCTTTTTACCCTTTGATTGGTTGAGTCCACCTCCCTTAGGTTCAGTGTCCAGTTTTCTAATGGGCTAATCAGGCTCTCTCCATTTTTCTTCATCCTCACTCCCAACCCCCCAAACTTCAATAGAGTCAGAATTTATGCCTTAAACCAATGACTTAGAGATCATACTAGGAGGATATGGTCTCTTCTCATTACATGAAGAGAACAGAGAAAGATTTACTTGAGGAGAGATTGTCTTGGTTGCTTAACTTTGATTAGTCATCCAGTTTCCTTATGTATTCCAAAGGGATTTTGGAGCTTTCTCTTTCTTAAAAAACAGAATTAGGCCTGAATGGGATAAAATGAAGGAAGACCCCTCAAAAATGTGGCCTTGACCTATGCTCTAATTGTGACTTGAGACTTTGCAATAGCTAAAAAGCAGCAGGTATTCCATTATCTTAGATAAACTTACATTTCCCTCCTGTCTCCCCTATCCTACCCTTGACCGTTTCATTAGCATTAAGTTCCTAAAATGATAAAGAGTGTGTCATTGGCTAGTATTCTTTGTCTCTAGGGAAGATTTTCCATTACAATGGGAGTCCAAACTCCCAGCCAATGGGAAGGTCCAGGAAGTGAGAAAGGGGTAGGTGCTACTATGTTAGGGTCTACATAATCCTGTGCTTTGCAGTTTGCATTTTGCACTGCTCTACTGACACCTTGTTTGCTGGGAGTTGCCCTTTCTCTCCAGATCATAATAAATCCTTTTTACTTTTCTACCTTGAGAGTCTCCAATTTAATTTGGGTAGGGGTCATAACTGTCCCACTCAGGCACAGGGAATCCAGAAGCATCTGCTCACCCATGGTGCATGGTTCTATGTGCCTAGAACAATTTTGTGCCTTTGAGGCAAAGATGATCTCCATATCCCTAGAATGAAGTGAATTGTCAGACCTATGGGAAAGGCTCCTGCTCCCAAAAATTAGTGTGTAGGCAAAGTTTAGGTAGGAGGGTCCTCTGTTCCCAGCATGCTCCTGGCATCCTATTTAGAATTCAAATGCCTTTTCTCATAGAAAGACTGTTCTAGGAGGAGGTTTCTTTTGAAGGTATCATTTATCTTATTGTATAGTATAGTACAGAGAATATTTGAAGAAACTGTGGTTTCTTAGAACAAAAGAACTCCTGGAATGGGAACTCTCTCCAACAATCACCAATGCAAATGTCAAAGCCTAACTGGATAAGTCATAGGGAGCTAGCTTAAGGCACTTAAAGCTTAAGTGATCCTCTAGAGCTCCTAAAACACAAAGGATCAATATGGGATTTCCACCCAGATCTTCTTGCCTCCAAATTCAGTATTCTAGCCCTGCTGTCTAGTGATCTCTTAAGGGACAGTATGGAATAATATTAATTGTAGCTATACCTCCTGAAGAGGGTTTCATCTACTCTACTCACTAATGTGACTGCCCTCGTTTTGTTGTTGTTGTTGTTGTTGGTTTGTTTTTTGTTTTTTGCTGTTGTTATTTGTTTCTTTTTAATGATGCTTCTAATAAAACGACAGGGGAACAAGGGATAGAAGCATCAGGTTTGAAGTCAGAAAAACTCATCTTTTCGAATTCAAATCTAGCCTCAATTGCCTACTAGCTATGTGACCCTGGACAAATCATTTACCCCTTTTTACTTTAGTTTCCTCATTTGTAAAATGAACAGGAAAAATAAATGGTTAACTACTCCAGTATTTTTGTCAAAACAAAAAAAACAAAACCCAAAATAGGATTACAGAGTTGGACATGACTGAAACAATTCACAAGAACACTGAAAATGAGCTCATATGCCAACAACTCTACTCAATTACAAAAGGGAATTATCTACTTTATCTGAACTATTGCCCATAGAATATTAAAGGCCAATGACTGAGTTTCTTGAGAATAGGAACTTTTTTTTTTTTTTTTTTTTTTTTTTGTTTTTTTAGGACTTTTTTTGAATCCCCAATCTTTAAATGTTTAGCATATGGCAGGGACAGCTAGGTGGCAATTGTTAGAGCCCCCAACCTGGAATCAGGAAGAGTTGAGTTTAAGTCTCCCCCCCCCCATATTCTTATTAGCTCTGTTAACTTGGGCAAATCATTTGACCTTTGTTAGTCTATTTCATCAACTGTAAAATAAAAATAATCATGGCACTTATCTGGAAAGGTCGTAAAGTACTTAGTACTGTACCTGGGATCCAGTAGGTGCATAAATAAATACTCATTAATAATAATAAATAAAAGCTTGCTGATTGACCAAAAGCAGTAGAGTGACTTCTCCTCAAAATGTTTCTATCTGAATCCCACCCCAAAAAGATGAAAAGAACATAATCGCAGTGATGTTAACATTGTTGCTCAGTCATTTCAATCATGTCCAATTTTTGGTGACCTCATTTGGGATTTTCTTGGCAAAGATACTACAGTGGTTTGACATTTCCTACTCTAGTTTATTTGACAAATAAGGAAACTGAGGCAAGCAGGGTTAAGTGACTTGACCCAGGTCATGCAGCTAGGAAGTATCTGAGGCTAAAATTGCACTCAGGAAGATGAGTCTTCTTGGCATTTTATCCATTGTGCCCAGTGATGATGATAACATGATTATTAGATCATAAGATCCTTATGAATAGGGATTGTTTCATTCTTTGTCACTTTATTGCTAACTCCTAGTACAATGCAGGCACTTTTTAATAAAATTTGATTAATTGAAATCTGTAAAATTCCTTAAAATGATAATATTCTCTAGGCTTCTGACTCAGGAAGACCTGGGTTGCAAACCTGTCTCAGATAAATACTGGTTGCATGATCCTGGACAAGTTATTTAAGCTCTCATTGTCAACTGACAACTCTATATCACAAATCAGATGCTAATTTATATCAGGAGAAAGAATTTCATCACTGGGACTTTCTTGTCCCATAAATATTACTCTGTCCTCCCCTTGCTCAAAACTGCTTTTGCCAAGTACAATACGATAACTGCATCATCTCAATCATCACAACATTCTAGTGAGGTTCATTCTAAGAGCTTTATTATTCCCTCAAAGACAACAAGCAGCATTTAGTAGTTGATTACTATATTCTAGAGACTGCTTATGCCTTGGGGATGTAATTTCTTTACTAAAAACAAGGAAACTAAGTTTAGAAAAGTTTCATCCCTTGCCCCATGGCTTCTAGTTAAATAGCTTCTGATTGTGGGATTTGAACCCAGGCCTTCCTGTCTCCAATTCCCGAGGGCTCTTACATATTATTCTGGGAACTGAATTATCAATGATAAAATAGTTTTAAAAGTAGCAGTGCTTCCTGGATTCCACACAGCTTACACAGAAATAATTTTGGAGGGCAATACTTCAGTAATTAGGGGACCATTTGTACAGGCCTTGCCTAAAACTGACTGCCAAAACTATCAGCCAATTCACAACAAAGGCTTTTATAGGGCTAGTCCTCAAATACATGAGAGCTGCACAATAGCACAAAAGGAATATCAGAAATATCCATGTATATTGTGATGAGCAGGTAACAGAATATATTGTTCGAGACAGGTATATTTCTCCTCACTAGTTCAAAATAACTGGGAGAGAGGGAAAAACAGCTTCAAGGCTGCTGTCAGACCTCTGTGAAACAAACATAAACAACCCCAAGAAGCAAGATCTAGAGACACAGCTTCCTTTTGTGAAAGATTCAGAAAGAAACCCAGGGTATATCTGCATAACAACTCAGCTAGGAACTGACACATCTTTTTATTTGTTATTGGCTGTAGCTATGCGAGTTCCTGATGAGAAATTCATGAAATTACCTGGAATGGAATAATGCCAAATCGGGTGTCCTGCTGGATAAAGAACTTGACCCCTGACTTGAGGGACCAGAGTTCAAATTCTTGCCTCTAGTTTAGACTGGCTCTATGATTCTATGTGGGCTGTCACTTAACTTGCCAATGCTCAAGATGCTTCTTTAAGACTCTAGGTTGCAGAGAATATACTCAGTTTTACTGACAGAGGGTATTCCTCATCAGGAGCTCCTTATGTAGATCAATAAAATCCCAGGACCAGTTAAAAAAAAAAATACTATAAGTCCACAAAATTGAATTAGATGAATTTATGTGAATCTGATACTTTTATAAAGAAGCCTTAAAAAGCCTTAGTGAATTCTTAAGCTATTCAAAATTATTTTTTCTTAAGTCATTAAAGTTCAAAAATAGCACTAAGAGTTTGAGGTTTGTGTAGTGAGGGATTAATTAACTCAACCCCTCAAACTCAGTTTCCTCATCAAAAACATGCTGAAGCTACTGTTGCTGTGCAGTCATGTCCAACTTTTTGCATCCCCATTTAGGGTTTTCTTGGTAAATATCCTGGAATGGTTTGCCCTTTTCTTCTCTAACCCATTTTACACATATGGAAACTGAGGCAAACAGGATTAAGTGATTTGCCCAGGGCCATAGAACTATCTATTTCGAGGATCAAATTAGAGAAGACAGAAAAATAAAAAATAATATAAAGATATAATGTATACTATAATATATAAACATGATATAAAAAAGATATAAAAATAATTTTACAAATCTGAAAACACTATGTGTCTATTACTCGTTGTTATTATTAGAACTTAAAGGGATGGTAGAGAGCATAATCAGAATAAAGTAGATAATTGAATAGAACTAAAGAATACAAAGCATATACCACCTCTTGTCTTACATCTTACTTGCTCTTTTACAACTCAGCTAGATGCAGTTATCATACCCATTTTTCAGACAAGTAAGGTAAGACAGTGAAATCAAATAATAAATCTGGCAAGTATCTTTAGTCAGGACAGCAAAACTTTTAAACCTGATGACTCCAAATCCAATGTTCTGTCTCTTTTTATTTGTACTTCAAGATTAGAGTCTATCAATAAATTAATCAATGAGTTTCTTTTGTTGTTGTGTCTGATTCTTGATCTTTTCTATCTTCAATCTCCCAAAAAGTACTTCCAGAATTCAGATTAAAAAAAATTCCTGTTGCTCTTTATTTGAAAACAACTTGGAATTTTAAAAATATAGTAAATCAATATGGCATAATAATAAAAACAATAACTAACAAAAATAATAATAACTAACATTTTAAAAGCACTTTATAGTTTATAAAATTCTTTACATATGTTGTTTCATTTGATTCTCCCAACAACTACTGAAGCTACTGTTGCTGTGCAGTCATGTCCAATTTTTTGCATCCCCATTTAGGGTTTTCTTGGTAAATATCCTGGAATGGTTTGCCCTTTTCTTCTCTAACCCATTTTACACATATGGAAACTGAGGCAAACAGGATTAAGTGATTTGCCCAGGGCCATAAAACTAGTAAATCTCTGGGGTTGTATTTGACCTCAGGTCTTCATGACTTCACCATCTGGGCAGTTTATCTACTGCACCACCAAACTGCCTATATTAAGTTCCTACTCTGAGTCAAGACAATCTCTTCCCTTAAGGAACTTACATTATAATAGGGGAGACAATATGAAAACAAATGTACATAGCAAATATATGTAGCAATCTATATACTGAATAAATAGGAGACAACAGAGGACAGTCACTAGAATTAGGAAGGATTAGGGAAGACTCCCTGTAAATAATAACATTTTTATTGAGACTTAAGGGGAGTTAGAGAAATCAATAGGTGGAGCTGAGGAGAGACCATTCCAGGCATGGTAGAGAAGAGAGCCAACAACCAAGTGGCCAGGGTCACTGGATCCAAGAGCAAGGGAGGGAACTGTCACTGGGGGGAGCAAGGTGATGCTGTTGTTTGTACTTTATTTTTGAAAAGAACCAATGACATCAAGAGATGATGTTCTGACTTGCCTGTGGATTGAATTTAAGTGAGGCAGAGTTGCACAAAGTCATCAGTCTCATTATCTCTTCCAAACTCATTAGAATCTAGTGGGAAGAGGAAAGTCAAAATGACTGGTGATAACCTTGGGACATAGGGATGACCTTGGTATCTTTGATGTCTGACTAAGCCTCCACAATATGTGCTTTATTCGAATTCATTCATTCATTTATTTAGATTTGGGGGAGGAGGGATTAGGTGAAAGAGAAGCTTCTTTGCCTCAATTGCTGCCTAGCCTTAATCACTGAATGAGTGTATCCCCAGTCAAACTGAGACCTGTTAAAGACCTTAGCTTAAATGGTCTCCCATTTCGTCCTGGGTCATTTTCAGTCATCCTGATCTATATCTTGCCACTGGACCCAGATGGGGAAAAGTGAAATGGATGACTTTGCCCAGCCCTCCCTCACTTCAGTCCAATTCACCTGCATGTCATGGCATCACCTTCCTGAGGTCATGTTCCTTTTTGTGAATGAAGGATAAACAATAACCTCTGTTATTCTCATCTACCTGCCAGAGTAACTATCCTCACATGCTGGGGATAGCTAATTAAAAAGCTAGACATCCTCCATCCTCACCCCTATGCCCTGCTCACCAACAGCTTCGAAGCTTCTTGGTTACCCTTATCCTGGTTTAGTTCATTTGCCTAGTAGGGCAATATAAGAGAGTTGAGAGAAACATTTTAAAAAAATGAGAGTAGGTGGGGCAGCGAGGTAGCGCAGTAGATAGAGCACCAGCCCTGAAGTCAGGAGGACCTGAGTTCAAATTTGGTCTCAGACACTTAACATTCTCTAGCTGTGTGACCCTGGGCAAGTCACTTAACCCCAATTGCCTCAGCAAAAAGAAAAAAAAATGAGAGTAGGAATGACAGAGGGAGTGCTCTTTTTGGAGGAGAAAGGATGGAATGAGATCACTTGATCAGGTACTAGTGGTTTAGACTTGTAAAAAGCTGGGTAAAAAAAAATGTGATTATTCAATACTTCATAAAATCACTTTATAGAACAGCTAGGTGGTGAATAGAGTGCTAGAATTGAAGTCAGGAAGACTCATCTTCCAGCGTTCAAATCTTGACTCAAACATTTACTAGATGTGTGATCCTGGACAAGACACTTAACCCTATTTGCCTGAGTTTCCTCATCTGTAAAATGAACTGGAGAAGGAAATGACAAAAGACTCCAGACAACCCCAAAATGAGGTCACAAAGAGCAGAACAGGACTGAAACAAGTAAAATAACAAAAAAGCGACTTTATTTGCAACAAGGACAAAGGAAGAGATAGATAGTGGCTGAAGACATCTGAATGATGGAAGGAGAGGGGAAAAAGAAACTAATGGCCAATGGCATCAAGTCAAATACATATATACATACATTACATACACACACCCCTACACATAAATATATGTATATGTGTGTGTGTGTAACCTTCTAAATGCACAGCACTGCACTAGTCAGTCCAGTGTACACAGAATTTGACAATCAACAAAGTTTGCTGCTTGTTCCCACTCTACAAATGTCCCTATGCCTTCTTCATCTAAAACAAAAACAAAAACAAACCTCACACATGATTCTTTTCTTCCTAAACACCTACTATGTGCTAGCTGAAGAACACTTACTTTCAAAGAGTTTAAGTGCCTTTCCTTTACCATTTAATGACTGAGTGGGAAGTAGAATCCCATCCACCTGACTCCCAACCAGGTCATCTTTCTGCTATATCCCAAGACCTGAAGTTATATTTGTTAAAAGTTATGTGTACATGTGTGCCTGTGTGTACATGTATGGTCACATACATATGCTGGGGAAGTTCTTTCCAAAATAACTTGTTCCTTCAGTGTGAAGCTCATTTCTTAGACGCTGACACTGAATCACAGCTGCTATACAGTTTGGAATTATATGAATCTCTCTCCTTTTCCATTTTAAAGGACGATGACAAGGTTTCAAGTATGTTCACACTTGGTTTTAAAGTATAAAGGATAATATTACCCTCTCTGTTGGCAAATTACTTTCTGAAAATGTTGACAGTAATAACTTGTTATCCCGTACTCTAGAGTAGTATATGGATCAAAGTGTATTATATCTTCAAAATATAGTCTTTAAAAAAGATTTGTAGCTAAAGGGGTGACTTACTGGTCTAAGCATTAGGTTAAAAATACAGAGATTCTTCAGGGCCACAGGCTTGAATCTTGATTGGCTAAATCAGCCCAAACTCACAGAAGGAGATAAGCTACATATTACAACTGGACTTGCTTTTTTCTAGAGAAGCCTTAAAAGATCACACTTGGGCTCTTATATTGTCATTGGACAATCAGATATTTTCCTTGTAGAAATGGGACAGCTAAGGATCCTTGAAACCAAAAACTACAAGTCTTGAGCTGTACAAAACCAAAGGATTTGGGCATTCATGTTGAGGGTGAAAAGAGATCAAAATCTTTGATTTGGTTTAACCAAAAACCTTGCAAAGAGAACTTGTTGGGTTAATTTTAAGAATGTTAATTTTGTTCAATTCCTTGATTCTTTAACTCAATTATGAGGTTTAAGAATGAGGCAGGTGCTGTATAAAGAACAGGATTTTTAAAAATGTGAATTCTGGAAATACTTTTTAGTAGAAGGTTTATGGAGATGGCCTGCTGAAAGAGTAAAGCCAGAGGATTTCAGTTCAAGTTTAGCCTGTCACTAAGAGGCTGTGATCTCTTCCTCGGTAGCCAGTTCCTCGTCCATAAAAGAAAGATTGTCCTAGACAGTCTCTGAGGTCCCTCTTTCTTCTAAATCCATTATCCAGTGCCAATTATGAAATGGATTCTTTGTCTTCAATACTCCCACAGAGTGAAAAGGTTCTCCCATCTTCCTACCCCAAAATGCCTAGTCTTAGCCATTCTACCTCTACTATCCCACATTCAGAACCTCACTCATCACATTTCAACTAAAGTACTATGATAGCTTCCAAATTGATCTCTCTACTTCCCTTTCCCTTTCCCTCTATAATCTATATTTTAGATAGTTGCCAAGGAGATATTTCTAAAACACAGGTCAGATCTCTAACTCAAGAACCTCTAGAGGCTCCCTATTGCTTCAGGGATGAAATACACACACACACAACCTTCTATCTCTTGTCTCTAGTGCCTTTGTTCAGGTTGCTCCCAATTACCAGAATGCTCCTTTACTTTTTTTTTAATCCCAAGGTATTTTCAGAACTATACCATTTCCATTTGTTATCCCTCTAGTTTCTAAAAGTTCCCTCTGCAAAATTACCTTTTTTTTAATGTGATATATGTTTGTAAGTGTGTATTTGCTTACATCTACTTAAATATATATATGGTGCTTGTCCAGAAAAATGAAAGCTATTTGAAGGCAAGAGATGTTTTGTTATCATTTTTGTATTAATAACTGTACTATAATGATCAATATAAAATATTGTAAGTTGATAATAATGCTATAGATTAATGGATACTATTACTACTTCAGTTCAGATATTTTTTCAGTTGTGTTTGACTATGATTCTATTTGGGGTTTGCCATTTTCTTCTTCAGATTCATTTTATAGGAGGAAACTGAGGCAAAAAGGGTTGAAATTTGCTCAGGGTTACACAGCTAATAAGTATATGAAGCCAGATTTAAACTGAGACCAGGCAAAAGAGTTTTCCTAGTTTCAAGATCAGAATTCTATCCACTATATCACCTAGTTCCTTGGTCACATGAGAAATATCACTTAAAAACAACAACAAACAAACAAACATAAAAAATGAGCAAACAAGCAAAAACAAAACAAGTCACATTAAGATATGAACTCACATCTAAAAATAAGATAGTTGGATTAGGTGATCTCTAAGAACACTCCCAAATAGTGAGCAGAATGGCTCACTTCTGTGAATTTTAGAGATGAGCCCCCCCCCTCCCCCCCCCCCCCCCCCCGAGCATTTATATTTTCTAAAAGAATGCACAGAGTATAGTAAGTAGAGTGTAGTCTTTGGGGGTGGGGGAGGGGAGGAAGGAGATTGAGGAAAGAAAAGGGGAAAGGAGACATCAGGGAATTTTTAAAAGTTGGAAATGACAAAATATTAAAATATCTCAAGATTAACTCAGGATGAATAAGAGGCAACATTCCATACTTAAGGAATTTATCTTCTAATTGACTTTGAAAGCACCTAAGAATGAATTTTCCTTCAACATTCAATCATTGCCTTCATTTTCATTTCTTTAGGGAAAAAAAAAAACAGTATCAAGTGGTTAAAAACTCATATGATTATCTAGAAATGAATAGACAATGTCATCTTTTCCTGCATTAATGCTTTAATATCATTATCTTCATCAGAAAATATTTTCTTTTCAGCATCTACGTCAAATTATGCTGGATTTGAGGCCATTAATGAATGTCATCACAACACCTTCTTGAGAAAAGGGTAATTACTAAATGCAGCAGAAACAGCAAAACTAGTGTTCTAAACTCTAAAAATCTATGGGGAGTACCCTTCAAGCGTCCTTGGTAGACAATCAAAGTAAGAGAAGTGATTTCTTGACCTTAGTTTTAGGGAAATGATTTGATTCTCTCCTATGGATAGGAAGAGATGTGCCCCTTGATACAAAATCAGAAAAGCCTCCTTATCCTTAGAATAGAGCCTGTGTAAGCTAGTAGTGATCTTTTTTTTTTTTTTTTCCCAGAGTACTTTTTAGAGATGGGCAGGAAAGGGAAAGTTAAAAAGTGAATAGCTTGGGGATACAGATCATGGAAAAGAACAATTTCAAGGGAAGAGGGAAGGATAAAAGGGGAGAAGGAAGGATTTAGGGGATTATAGGCATAGGTTTTATGGGGAAACCTAATTTTCTTAGGTTAAACTGTCAATTGTCTAATGCATGTTCATCTCTTCTTCTTCTTCTTCTTCTTCTTTTTGCTGCTGAGACAATTGGGGTTAAATGACTTGCCCAGGGTCATACAGCCAGGAAGTGTTAAGTGTCTGAAACCAAATTTGAACTCAGGTTGTCCTGACTTCAGGGCTGGTGCTCTATCCATTGTACCAACTAGCTGCCCCATGTTCACCTCTTTTAGCTTAAAAAAAAAATCAGTATATGTAAAGGGTACTGAAATATCTATTCTGCTGTGAACGGATCCAACCATTCTGGAGAGCAATTTGGAACTATGCTCAAAAAGTTATCAAACTGTGTATACCCTTTGACCTAGCAGTGTTTCTATTGGGCCTATAACCCAAAAAGATCTTAAAGGAAGGAAAGGACCCCACATGTGCAAGAATGTTTGTGGTAGCCCTTTTTGTAGTGGCTAGAAACTGGAAACTGAATGGATGCCCATCAATTGGAGAATGTCTGAATAAATTATGGTATATGAATGCTATGGAATATTATTGCTCTGTAAGAAACGACCAGCAGGACGATTTCAGAGAGGCCTGGAGAAACTTATATGAACTGATGCTCAATGAAACGAGCAGAACCAGGAGATCAATATACACGGCAACAATACTATATGATGATCAATTCTGATGGACATGGCTCTCTTCAACAATGAAATGTCTCAAACCAGTTCCAATTGTTCAGTGAAGAAAGCCATATACACCCAGAGAGAGGGATATGAGATGTGGACCACAACATAACATTTTCATGCTCTCTATTGATGTTTGCTTGCATTGTGTTTCCTTTCTCAGATATTTTTTGTTCATGTAGATAGATATCTTGCACAGCAAGATAAGTATGGAAACATGTATACATATATTCGACTTGCCAAGTATTTTAATATAATTAACATGTAGTGGGTTTCCTGCTATCTAGGGGAGGGAGGGGACTGGTGGGGGAAAATTTGTAATGGAAAGCTTTGTAAAGATCAATGTTGAGGAACTACCCATACATATGTTTTGCAAATTAAAAGCTTTAATAAAATATATATATATATATATACTGTTCTGATTAAAAGCACCAGAGAAATTTTGGATACCTTCGTTTTTGTTTGTTTGTTTGTTTGTTTTGTTTTGTTTTGTTTTGTTTTGTTTTGTTTTGTTTTGTGGGAGCAGGGGGTCTGACTAGTGATTTCATGGAAATAACAAACTTTTATTGTAAGGCAACTCCCTCCCAACTCTATAACTCTCAGTTTGGGAAAGGATCCCAGAGAGGTTAAGTGATTCAAGGAATTTCATATTCTAATAGGGGAGACAACATACAAAAACTATCACCAAGATACATATAGGAAAAATTCGAGATAATCTCAAAGTGATTAAAAGAGAAAATTAAAATATTTTATGTTTCAAAATTTTAGGGAATGAGGAATGGTAGTTAGTTAAAAATCTTCATGAAATAATAATTAGTTCTTAATGCTCCAGTTTCCATCCATGAGGTCCTGAGTAACTAGGTGGGGTTGGCAGAGAAAGACTGAGATACTGATGGAATTACTCCCTGAGGAAAGCAGGGAAGGAGGGCACTGATGGGAACCTGTTTAACCTCATGGTTCCCCCTCTTTGAGGAAGTTCTGGGTAGCCCTACCTTGCTGTGTTCAATTAGAAATACCAGTTATGTCAAACCCCTGAGGTTAAATTTCCCGACGCCATCTTTGCTGAATCCCTTTTGGGTCAGTCTGTCCTGGGATTGTGCCCTGGTATCTTTCCCCTTTCCCATCCCCCATGACATATACTGTCTCTCCTCTGATCCCCCCATCATGTCTCATGGTGTCTTTCCTCTTTTTCTTCTTCTTATGCTAACTGATTCTTTTAAGGGACTAAAATCCCTTTTAGGATTTAATCTGTCAGTTAAGGACATACTCCAACCTCTTAGACTATTCCTTTCCTCCTGGTTAATTGTGAGTTTTACAAGGGAACTTGTCTTTTCTATTATTATGTTACATGCTTTCCCAATTATATTTCATATTTACTATTCCTGATATATTTCTTTGTTTTGTCTGTAACTTCTTCTAAATAAGCCTATTTTTTGCCAAAGAGAATGGACATTGTGAAAAATCAGGTACATGACCAAACCCCAGCATTTGTTGCCTACATCAATCTCTTCATTTGGTGCTAAATCTCAAACACATCATTTGGAATTAGGAATTACTCTCCTAAATCACATCACTATCATTTATTAAAACCTGAATGAGAGAGTAGAACAGGTACTGAGCAACCTGAGAGCATTCAGTTTTAATCCATGTTAAATTGATCTGAATGAATTATTGCTTACAGAAGTCTTGCATCTCCCATTTCAGGTCTCTGTGTCCCCTCAATTCTATCACATAATAAGAAGACTAGTAGCAATAGCAGGTCCTTCTAACACCCTTGACCCTAGTCTTAGCATGTTCTGATTGTCCTGTTTAAACAATTAGTCTATGTCAAAAAAAATTATATATATATATATATACATGTATATATATATAAACATATGTGTGTATACACACACATGTACACATACTGAAATTTGTTACTAGGAACATTAGCAATTGCTAATTCTGAATCTTCCTAGTCAGTAAAGTAACAGAAAATATCTTTTTTGAAATCAGTCTAACTCTTTAGCAAAAATCTTTAAAGAACACAAGAAAACTTTTATTAAACCTTTGAGCCTCTAGATAACAACCTTTAATTATTACCTTTTACCAGGTATGATATTCAATTACATTTTTTTTTTCTTTCAAAGAGTCCTTTCATAAGGGTCCCACATGTGCAAGAATGTTTGTGGCAGCCCTTTTCGTAATGGCAAGAAACTGGAAACTGAATAGATGCCCATCAATTGGAGAATGGCTGAACAAATTATGGCATATGAATGTTATGGAATATTATTGTTCTATAAGAAACAACCAGCAGGACGATTTCAGAGAGGCCTGGAGAGACTTGCATGAACTGATCCTGAGTGATGCAAGAGATCATTATACACAGCAACAAGAAGACTATATGATGATCAATTCTGATGGACATGGCTCTCTGCAACAATGAAATGTTTCAAACCAGTTCCAGTTGTTCACTAAAGAAAGCCATATACACCCAGAGAGAGGGATGTGAAATGTGGACCACAACATAATATTTCCATGCTCTCTATTGATGTTTGCTTGCATTGAGTTTCCTTTCTCTGATATTTCTTTCTTGTAGATACGATTTTTCTTGCACAACAATGATAAGTGTGGAAATATGTATACATATATTCGATTTGTCAAGTATTTTAACATAATTAACATGTAGTGGATTTCCTGCCATCTAGGGGAGGGGAGGGGACTAGGGGGGAAAATTTTGTAACAGAAAGCTTTGTAATGGTCAATGTTGAAGAATTACCCATACATATGTTTGCAAATAAAAAGCTTTAGTAAAGAAAAAAAGAGTCCTTTTGTTATCTAAGATTATATTTTATTTTTGTTTCTATTTTTTAAAGTGATTCTTATGGTTTCCCAGAAATTTGAATGATGTCAGTCCTGCGTATTACCCATCACTCTGATTTAAAGGGATTAGCTTTCTAAAGAAAATATTAGGTTTCTAAAAGGCAACCTGTGTATTTGAGGTTTTGGGGGGAGAACATATAATTTTCTTGAATATCATCCAAGAGAAATTACTTTTATGCGTATAACATTATATCTTCAGAAGATGAATTATAATGGAACCTTTATTTCATAGAAAATACTATACTATTCCAAAAAACAGGCTCGTGAAAGTAGAAAGCCAGAGACACTGCAAAATAAGTCTTGAGGACTGCAACACTATACTATGGATAAAAGTGTAAGAAAATAGTAAACTTGAAGATCTCATTAGCTTAGATACTTCTTTAATGATGTACTATTATTATTATTATTATTATTAGTCCAGAACCATAATTCCATTGGCCGGAGAACACCTGATTTGGAAATTTCCTTTTCAATTTCTTTTTTGGGGGCCCAAAAATTATCTTCCCCTCCCAAAAGATGTATTTAATAAATACATTAATTGATTGAGTTGTCAGTGGCAGGGAGAAGTACATATAGTCATATTGTCAATATGTGTGGTGTTAGCCATTTATCAGTTTTGGGATTCAGGACAAGTCATTTCTCCACTGCCTGCCTCAGTAATAACACCTACATCCTAGAGTGTTTGTTGTAAGAATAAAATGATATATCTGTAAAGTGATTTGCCATCTGTAAAGCACTAGAAAACACTAGGTATGATGATGAAGATGATGATGGTAATAATGATGAGGGCGATAATGATACATCCAATGGCAGATTTGAATCCAAGTCTTCCTGATTCCAAGGCCAGCCCCAAATCCATTATGACATGCTACTTCTCATTTAACAATATTTTTTTCTGACAGTCCTCATGCCTGAAATTACAAAAAAATTCATATGTATTTCACAAAAAATTCATGAAAAATTCAAAATATTTTAAACTCATAAATATGTATTCTTAGGGGCAACATCATGAAAGGAAATTATTTAAAATACATAAAAGATGAATAGAAATGTGCAAGTAGTATTACATGGAATGTCTCTGTGGCACCATATTGTATGACATGAATTGTGTCTGCAGCTGTCTACACAAACTAATGTTTTGGGTGTAATGAATACTAATGTTTCCTGGAGGTAATTTTCCTATTATATTCAGAGTTTAATAGGCAGTCAGGTTTATTAATATTATGTGGTGCAACATTTTTAGCCAGGCGTTCCTTTCCTTCAAAATGAAAGACTTCAGATTATAGTGTTAATTGACTAATGAATTGTGATAATGGAAATAGCATTGAATATTTGGCTCTGCCAGTGATTAGACTAGTTACTTAAAGTCAGGCCAGAGATGCTACACAAATTAAATAAGGCAACTGACCTTCTTTTAGCAGTTCCATTTGTTGAATGTGCATTTTTCCTAAGGCTCTTGTAATCACAAAGGCAAAACATTCTTTAATTTTTGTTCTTTCATCATTGTTTGTTTTTGACCTGCCGACTCCAAGTTGCAAAGATGGGATGGGTATAGCCCTTAATGCTAGCCTAAGGCTGTTTTTGACTCTTATTCAGGATTCCAATGCTCTTTTATGGGCAAAGACTATGTGAATTTTCTGGGCTTTCTTGGGAGTACTTGACCTCTGAAGCTTAAAGCCGAGAGCTGTAGAAATGAGAGATGGAGGGGACTTAACGCATAACCTAGTTCATCCCCCTGACAATGTTGAGTTGATCCCTACACTACAGGGATTGGCTAGAACAGGTTTAAAGCCCTTAGGCTTATAGAAATGACTTTATCTACTTCCCCACCCTTATATGACTTTCTGGATTTTTTTTTCCCCTTCTTTCTTCTTACAATGTGGTAATTATGATTAATGTGATAAAACAACATCTTCCAAGCCTAAACTGAAACACTCATACTGATATTTTTAATCGGTAGCATTTACAAATTATTAGCTTATAGATTTAGAGTTAAGTTTCTTCCTTTTTTGGGTAATATCTTATCTCAAAGAAGGCAAAGCAAGAGTGGGAATCTTCTCTTTTTGCTCACACTTAGCAAAGATAGGAATGGAGTCTGATTAAAAATGAGAATAGCTCTTTGTTCTCCCCAAAAAATGTATTTGGGAGAAACTCTGTTATAACTCTTAAGATTGAGATATCCACGGTAAAAAAAAAAATCACTGGACAGTCACGAGTAATTGAAAAATTAGAGAGCGTTTATTTGCCGGGCCCGGCGACTGAACCCCCAGACAAGCTAGAAGGATTCAGTGCTGGGCCTGGTAGCCACAGGTTTTTTAAGAGCACTGACCACCTCTCCCCCCATAAATGTGCAGTTAAACATTGATTTCTTACTAATATAATAAAGAAGTAACAGGATTTGAGGTATACATTGTAAAATACTGATACATCATCTGGGTCAATACACCTGGATCAGAGCAAACTACCTACTTCTCTTATTAAGTTTGGGCAAACATACTGTGGATTAAACCCATTTCTCTCATTGTGTGAGGTAAACAGTCCTTGGACCATGGTTGAGTAAATACTATCAGGAAATTCCTAGGCTCCTTGTGAGGTAAACATTCCTGGGACCCTTACTGAGCAAATACCATTAAGGAATTCCTAGGCTCTTTGACCTAAAGAGGGGAAGGTTTGGATCTGTCCATTTCAAGATCAAAGCCATAAAGGCTATATTGTCCCTACTGCTCTAGTCATTGTCTGCTAAAATGGACAACTAAAACTCTCTTTACTACTTTGGAGTACCTAAGGTCTTTCACTTTCCCCTTGATGAGAAACAAAGAACTAGTTCAAACCTGAGTGAGCAAGAAAGAGAACTCCTATCAGGAAACTATTGCAGGTCAAAGGAAATAGTTTTCAAAGGAACACAAATAAAGATCCTTAAAAGTTCAATCAGATCACTAAAGGACTAAAGGAATGGATGGAAGAAAAAGGATTGATTAAGTATCTACTCTGTTCTGTGAGAACTTTGATAGATATAGAGAAAACAATACAAAAGTGAGATAAGTACATGTTCTGAAAGTTTTTGTTTTAATAACGGAAGACAATACATATAAGGAAGAATTGGCCAAAGAAAGGGGTTTTGTAGTGCAGGGGAAATTCTACAACTACTATAAGCTGTCATGGACCAGAGAGATTTCTATTATTTTTT
This sequence comes from Myrmecobius fasciatus, assembly GCA_023553655.1. Classification (NCBI taxonomy): domain Eukaryota; kingdom Metazoa; phylum Chordata; class Mammalia; order Dasyuromorphia; family Myrmecobiidae; genus Myrmecobius; species Myrmecobius fasciatus. The sequence continues at coordinate 218,201 of JAJPUD010001297.1, read as the reverse complement.
TGTAAAGGACACCAGAAGAGGAATTCACTTCAGGTTAAGGGAAAGAAGGCTTGCAGATTTAGCTGCCCGTGCTGCTGCCTGTTTGCCCTGACCAACTCCTACACTCTCAGGCAGCTCCCAAGAACAAGCCCTTGCTAAAGAAAGGAGGTACACATTTTCTCCTCCTGGGTGATTTCAAACACCCTCAGACCAATTTCTTTTATTTCTTTTTTCTTTTTTTGCTTTTTGCTGAGGCAATTGAGGTTAAGTGACTTGCCCAGGGTCACACAGCTAGGGAATGTTAAGTGTCTGAGACCAGATTTGAACCCAGGTCGTCCTGACTTCAGGGCTGGTGCTCTATCCACTGCGACACCTAGCTGCCCCACTGCTTTTGTTTTTTGTTCACACCTTTACTAATTGGGTAAAAGTCTTCCCTTATAAAACTGAAAAGGTTCAGAGGTTTTTGCTAAAGGAGATCAAACCCATTTAAGATTAATTATTATCTCTACTTTGCATGTTAACCCTCTCTCCCCAATGCTTAACACTTTTAAAATATAGTTTTCTACACCCTAGGCCACCCAAGCACTCCTTTCACTGTGTATAATGTATATTATGTATATATTATATATAATGTAATATATGTATGCATATGTATAATGTAATAAATGTAGGTAATATAATGTATATTCTACCCACTACTCCTACTCCTTTGAAGAGACAAAAACAGGGATTTGGGGGGAATGTTACCCTAGGAATAGCTGTGTGGATGAGAGACATTCGGGATAGGCTTATCTACCAGCCCAAGCCTTCCTCTGGGTGAGGTTGCTGATTACTGTCCCTAGTAACCCCCATACTAACTACACTTTTTCTTTTTTTTGCTCATATTTGGCCCCTGCATTTTTAACCTACTTGTGAGATTTGTTTCCTCCAGACTCTAAGCTATGAACTTCCAACTACTGGTTCAACCTGAATCCCATTGGCTAATTGATTCTGACACCCAGCACCCTCCTGAATGCTGCTGCTGCCATCTGCAAGTCCCTTGCCTCCCCTCTTCAGTCTGGACCCCATGAGGGAGGGACAGCACTACACCTCTTATCAGTATGAAGCAGCTCCAGAAGATGAGCTCTCTCTCCTTTTGTCCCAAATGAATTTGGGGGTCAAACTGCTTGAGAGGGGGAAATGATATGGTATGGCTTCTGGGGGAATATAGCAATAATTTTAAGGTCCCCTGACCTTAGAGTGCTTCTTTTCTAACACTATGTCAATGATTCTTAAAGTCTTCTGGCTTTTGAATCAATGATCCTGAGGTCCCCCGACCTTAGAGTACTATTGTTCTAACAATCTGCCTATCAATGATTGTAAAAATCTTCTGGCCTAGGGATATAATAATATTTCTTCTCTTAGACTTTAGGGAAGATATGTTAGGGATCCTGAGACCCTCTGACCATATAGTGATATTGTTCTAACAATCTGTTAATGATTGTAAAGTATTCCGGCTTTAGAAGTCCTGCAAATAATTACTGTCACAGACACATAGGGCGCCTTAACAGATCTGTTGGTCAGTGATAACCAAATTCCTGAGACCACTCCTCAGTTCTACTTCTAAGCCATAAAACAAGCATATCAATGACATGAAGGATAAATTTGTTTCCTTTCTCTTGGTTCTTTGCTAAATTCTTTGGAAATTTAGCCTGCTTCAATTGAAATTATAATTACAATAAACTTTGCCCTTTGACTTGGAGATGGGTTCAAGCCTGCAAATTCTTTTGAGACACCTTGTGACACAGGTCTGCAATCCCCAAACTTTTGGGGTTCCTCCTGAACTGCAACAGTAGGGTTACAGGTATAAGAAATAGGTTTATTTGGTTTCCATAATTATAAATATTAAATCAGAGAAATAAAATTTAAATTGAAACCCAAAGGACAATTGAGGATGGAGGTATGGAGTCCAAAAGAAAATAAGGATGTTAAGCTCCTTAGGGGCAGGGACTGGGTTTTGTATCTGGGCTGGTGATCTGAGATTTGGAAAGAATCTTTTATTCTTTGTCCCTAGATTTCCACTATTATTTTTCCCTAATAGAATGGAAGCTCCTGGGGGGCAGGGACTGAATTGAGTGGAATGCATGCTAGTCCATTAAGCATTTGATAGCCTCAGGCTTTCTTACCTCACTTTTTTTTTTTTTTTTTTTTTTTTTTTAGAAATTGTAGAAATCCCAGCTAATGAGGAAAGGAGCCAGGAGGCGGGCCTTTTCATTGGATGGATTAAAAGGAAGTAACCCTCCTTGACCAATGGTCACCCAATGTTGTCTGCTACCTATGGGTCGTGTCACTTCCCATGGGCATGACTTGAGGGTCTGATTTTAGAGATTACTTGACTGTCGGCAATCTAGGGTCTAAAACTGGGAATAGGGATCATGTGACTTCCTGAAACCTGAGCCCCAAGACTTCACCTTCCCACTCTAGACATAAGATCATGTGACCCAGACCTAGTCTTAATACTGAGAAATTCTTCATCTAATCTGTCCCATTCAATAGCATTCTCCAGAAATAGAGATTTTCACTACAATTTCATTTCTTAAATTTTAGTAAAAAAATTTTTTTTCTAGTACTTTTGATGGAAACACTTTAGATAGTCATCAAGCTTTACTATGTGACAGGCCATGTTTTACATGCTTGGGACTCAAAGGTAAAAATGTGAACTCTGCCCTCAAGGAACTTGCATTTTAATGGCAGAGATAGTGTGCAAATAACTATATATACTGAAGATATAGCTATATCTATATCCAACATATGTGTATCCACATATCCAATATGTGTGAAAAATAAACATATATATAATATATACACACACACATATACACCCATCACCCACATAGTACTAATAGAAGATAATCTCAGAAGAATTTTCTTACAAATTAATCAAAATTCCTCTTATGCCATCCTCTTTTAAAACGGAGACCATTGACTCAACTTTTTCTTTCTTCAAGCAAAATAATTCTAGCATTTTCACATTTCTTCAAATATCTTAGTCTTTTAAACATTTTGCTCACATCTCTGCACCCATTTCTTTTATGTAACCTAGATCTGTGTATCAGACTACTTGAATGCTGAAATTTAAATTTATTTGTCTCCTTTAATGCCTAGAACTATCTATTAAATTGTTAATAGATTACTGGACTATGAAGTAAGAAGACCTGTATTCACATTTTTTCTCCTAAACTTTGTCTGTGACTTTGACAGGTTATATAACATCTCTGAGCTTTAGTCCCCCTAAAATGGGGACAATACATGGACCTCATCAGATGGTTGTTTTAAGAATCAAATGAAATACTACATCTAAGCCATTTTGTAAACCTTCAAGCAACATAATATCAGCAATTTTATTGTGAAACTTTTAGTTTTAGTTTTTTTTTTTTTTTTTTAACCTTGGAGACCAAAGACTTGTCCCCCACAGAATTTCTGGGAAGCATTACTGACAGGCAGCAGGATATAGTTGGATGAGAAATGTCTTTGCAATCTGAGAATTTAAGTTCACCTGGTATGATAACATCCCCTCCCCACCCCCCAATTTTCTCAATAGTAAAATGAAGTGATTTATTGGCCTTCTGGCAGTTCCTGGAGGAACAAGATTCTCCATGTCCTGGCTTTGGCATTTTCTTTTGCTGTCCACCATTCCTGTAATGATCCCTCTCCTCAACTCCACTTATTGACTCTCTGGCTTCCCTTAAATCCCAACAAAAACTCTATCATTTATAAGAAGCCTTCCCTAACCCTTCTGAATTCAAGTGCCTTCCTTCTATTATCCCTTATTTATCTAGTATATAAATTGCTAATCATTTCTTTGATTAAGTCTCTTCTAAAACTGCATCTTTTACATGAAGCCTTCCCCAATCCTTAATTCTGCTGCCTTCCCTCTATTCATTATTTTATATTTTTCATGCATACATAAATACACACATATTTAAACACAAAATGTGTGTGTGTGTGTGTGTGTGTGTGTGTGTGTGTATCTATTTGCTTGCCTGTTGTCTCTACCATCAGATTATAAGCTCCTTGTGGGAAGGAGCTGTTTTTGCCTCTTTTTGTATCCTCAGTGTTTAGCACATTGCCTGACAAACAGTATACACTTTGTCATTAGAATGTAAACTCCTTAAGGATGGGGACTTTTTTCTCCCTCCTTCCCTTCTCCTTCCCTCTTCTCTTTAACCCAAGGATTAGCCAGATACATTAGAGCTTAATAAATGCTTGATGGATGACTGGCTAAAAGTTATCTAGTGTGGTCACTAAATAAACAAGTATTTACAAGCTATATAAATTCTCTATATATGGAAGCCTGAGAGGAGAAAGCATTCACAGCTAAGGAAACATTCTCTAGGCCTCCTACAGAAAGTCTACTTCTCAGTCTGCCCTCCTTAAGAGTGGCACTATGACAGCCTCTCAGAAAACTTGGCAATAGCATTTGTCCCACAGGGAAAATAATTTTCTTTGCCATCATAGCAATATATGCTAGGCCATCCCTCCTCCCAAAGGAGAGAGTCAGGATAATCATTCCTTTATTAAGGATTATAAATGAATATATATCTTTTAAAGCAAAACTATATTAAACTTCCTCAAATGACTTTCATGCCATAGTTTCTTTTTTTTCCATTAAATACTTATATATATATATACTATATATTTTTTTCTGACATTTATTTGTTGTGAGAAAACCACCCAAAGAAGTTCCAGTTGTGCCCTGGAAAAATAATTTCTCCCCCAGATTAAACTGGATAGCAATGCCTACTCTTTCTCATTTTCTTCTTAAATTTTAGGTTAATCCCACTGGTCACTTTGTGCCCTCTGTCTATCAACCATCTAAAAGAAGCACTGTTGGAACAAGTTTGAGAGTTTGGATCAGAGCCATACTATCCTTAATCCTCAGGCCTCAATAAATTGTAATCATTTTGTCAACCAGGAATATTTCAGCCTAAGATAGCTCAAGATTGATTTGCTCAGACACATTTGGACATTTTCTAATTTGAATGAACAAATGATTTCTGGTAAATCATGGGATATGGTCCTAAATGAGTATACATCAGGATTATCCCAGTTTTAGATTTCCTATAAAATCTGTAAATGTATTCAAATAATCTGTATGTATATTCAATAAATCATTATTTGTAACAATTAATTGTATAAAGTACAGCTCATATGTCATGACAAATGATCAATAGCTCCCAATTTGAAGATATAGACGTAAGGATAAAAAAGGAAAAAATAAATTAAACTTTGGCCAGCTACTTTTCTAGAACTTCTTTTAGCTGCAAATAATTGTAAGCAAAATGAATGGCTATTCATCAACTGAGGAACAAATTAATAAACTGGGGTACATGGATACAATCAAATATAGAAATTTTTTTTTAAATGAGAAATTCACCAAGGCTTGGATGAACTTAGAACAATTTAAATCAAATCCAGAGAACAGTTATACAATAACAGCAATAATGTAAAGAAAAAAACAAGACTGAAAAACTTCAGAACTCCTATGAATATAATTACTCATTGTAATTCTAGAGGGCTGATAGCAAAAAATGGTGGACTACAATGGCGCATGAAACCAACATTTCTATACATGACCATTGTGTTGATACGATTTTGCTTGATTGTGACTATTTGTTACAATCAAGTCTTTTATGGATATCAAATCCAATCTCAGACATTTACTAGTTGTAACACCAGGCAAATCATTTAACCTGCCGGCCTCAATTTTTTCATCTGTATATATAGGGATAATAACCATACCTATCTCCCAGTGTTGTTGTGATGAATTGTATAAACCTTAAGGTACTCTACAAGAGTTAGCTCTTAACAGTGTGCTTAAAAAGTATATCAAGAAAACAAACAACCAATATAAAGCAAATTTATATGCCATGTGTTAAGGTAATATTATCTACAAATTATTTTCAAATTGTATGCATATAGAATTTACTTACATGTTAAATAAGAAAAGCAGCTAAAAAGATGAATGCCTTAATTTATTATAGATATAGCTATATTTCTCTTACTTGTGGAAAATTAAAGTTCCAATTTGTACCAAGAGAAGTATGTTAATGACTTTATATTAGAAAGGAAATAAATTTTCAAAATAAAATTGAGTTAATGTAGTAAATAATAAAATCTATATGTAAGGTTTAATTAATAATATAAGAACTTATTTTATTTCAAGTTGAAGGAATTACTTGAGTAAGTTCTGTTCTATTCAAACTATGCTACTTTCTACTTGTGTGATCAAGGGCCATTTTGTTTCTTTAGGGCCTCAGTTTGCTCATCTATAAAATGAAGACTTTAGATTTTATGACTATGGAGAACTTTTTCAGCTCTATGTCCTATGATCTCATTCACAAATTCATACATTCAGATTTAATTCTGTTTTGAATGAGTCTAACATTTTAGAACAAATTCCATATACTCCCACTTATTCAGAAGAGTTGATTAATGGGATGCTCTGACTAACTAAACAACTTAAAAAGTCACCTCTGTATTACAAAAAGCTTGTCCCCCATGAAACTCTTGGTAGGAAGTTATTGCAGTTATCAATAACCCACTTTACACATGAGGAAACTAATTCTCAAGGGACTAATTCAAGAACGTATTCCTAAAAAGTGTCAGAAAAAGGATTCGAATGTAGGTCTTTTGACTCTAATTTGAATGTTCTTTACATTACTCATGCTGTTTCACCAATGAAAACATTTAATAAACCTTTAGCAACTACAGAATCCTGATTTCTTATCAGTCTATTCTCCTAATTTAAAGACCATTAGGATGGTTTATCACTACCCTGTTGTTTAAAACAAGCAATCACTAAACATTTATTAAATGTCTATCATGTGACAGACTAAAAAAAGGGAAAAGATAGTTCCTGCCCTCAAGGAGCTTATGGTCTAATGGAAGAGGCAATGTGCAAACAAATGAATATATACAAGAATCCTATAAAGGTTAATTTGCTATTGAGAATACATATGTATGCATTACAAGCATAGATATTAAGAAAGTATAGAATGGTCGATCTGTGAACCTACAGCCACCTGTGACATTCAAGTCTTCCTAGTGGACTTCTGGCATGATGTTGAAAATCTGTTGTAATTCAACAGGGTTGATGCTGAGTATGCAATCATCTGCTTCCATTTGTCCCTGTGGTTGGCAAGGATTAATAGGTACAGGCAGGAGATGGGCATAGCACAAATTGAAAATAATGGAGCATTTTACACCAAAGGAAACATAGGATAAGAACTACAAGGCACAGGCAAGGAAACAGTGAGCAGGCTTGAGGCAGTGCAACATGTCAGTAAGAGACAGCAGCAGCTCTGGGACAGTTATGGCTCAGCACATCAGTGTAGAATGAAGATACGGCCCACCTGCTGTATATCATTTTGCGACCATTTCATAGAAGTTTTTGCAAGAGGATCTAATTATGAATTCTACATGAAATTCAATATCAAAACATATTTACATGATAGTGACATTTCAAAGAAAATGAAATAAATATAGTGGTTTTTTTTTTTTTTTTTTTTAAGGATTATCCAAATGGCAATTCAATGCCAATGCTAGGTCAACTATACAGATGTTTATAGAATCAGACAATGACAGAGCTAGAAGGGACCTTAGGGAGCTAACCTGAGTCTAATCCATGCATTTCACAAATGAGGAAACTGATGTTGAGGGAAAGGATTTGCCTTAAATCACATAATTGTTTTGTGGCAAGGTTGCACCTTGACCTAGGTTTCTTGACTTCTAGTTTAGAGGTCATTCTGTCATACTGGACCTTCTTATGACCGCAGATTAACATCAATAATTTTTTTTTGTTTTTTGTTTTTACTTTAAAATCAGAAAAAACTGCATAGTATCATACCATATAAAAACTACCCCTTATACTCAGCAAATGCTGTGACAAGTTGCATTATTCAAAAAGATTGTTTGGCAATTCAGAGGAATTTTTTTTAAGTTTTTTTTTTAAGTAAAAAGGTTAAAAAAGAAATTGAGCATAATCTAAATTCAGAGGGTATATATCTAGTTATTAAAATGGAAAAGAAGACTATGCATTAGGTATTGCTGCGTTTTTCATTTAAGTCTGACTCATTGTGACCTCATTTCGGATTTTCTTGGGAAAGATACTAAAAATGATTTGCCATTTCCTTCTCCAGTTCATTTGGTAGATGAGGAAACTGAAGCAAACAAGGTAAGCTACTTACCCTGAATTACACACTTAGCAAGTGTCTGAGGCCAGATTTGAACTCATAACCTCTTAACTATAGAACTAGTGCTCTGTCCACTATGCCACCTAGCTCTCCTGCATGTCACCTACTGTGTATTTCACTCACCTTTTCTAAACTGTTTATTTATTTATAAAATGATGCTTTGAGTTCAAAATCCGATAAGCCTCTGATTTTTAACTGTCTTTCAAATATATTTACTAATTGTTGAAAAGAACACCTAATAGTCAGTCTTCCTTCACACTTAGCCAATTACATGCCTTTGGTTGGTAGCTATATTCAGATAAGGGAAAGATAAAAACAAAAATCAAATAAAAACAAATGGACAAATTGTGTGAACTGACATTTTTTTTAACACTTTTGTTTGTTAATTCCTAACTATAGGTGATTATTAAATGTTGAAATAAAGCTCTGACTATAGAGTGGAATCAATAGTCTAGAAAAATCTTCATAATCATATTTGAGGGCAATTTCAAGGTACCTGGGAAATGGGTTCAGTGAAATGCCATTTTCAATCAAATGATGTCTTAATTATTAATGATTTATATATTGTATTTGGCATACCCTCTTATGTTGACATGATGAAATACCAGCTTCTCTAAGTATCCCAGAAAAGGTTAGTAGAAACATTTGCAATCTAACAGTTTTAAATTGCAGAAAATAAATAAATAAATAAAAAATATGCTTCAGTTTTAGAATGAGTCCACTGCTTTTCTCTCATACTTTTAATGGATTTTAATAAATACCTCATATAAGTTACATAATGTGTAAGTGTATTATTGTTAATATTGTGTAAATTTACAGCTAATGCCATTATAATTCCAAATAAGCAGTTACTATGTGCAAATGTCTACTAAGATTAATGCACAAAATCCTAATATCTCTCAACTGTCTCATTAACATGATAACAGGCCCAAAGGAGTTTCAAATCCCTTAACACATGAAAGACATATTTTCTCCCATTTTTCTTTCCTACCACCATAAAAATGGAAATTAAACCACATAAAAATATCTTCAAAAAATACCAAGGGGCCAATGCAAATACATAAAATACTTCCCCCCCCATTAAATTACAAAAGCCTTTGTTTCAATGCTACTAAAGAATTGACTTATATGTGCAGAATCAAGGCTGTTTACAATTAAAGTTTATATTTCATCCTCCTTGTGCTTAGAGATCCTGAAAGGATTGGTAAAATCTGAGTCATTTAGTCTGTTAAGCAATTTGTTTCCCCAGAAATGAAGTGAAGGGTTAAAGAGGGACTTTCAAAGTTTCATTCAATATTTGCTTTGGTAGGCTGAAGTCATAACCTTAGTATTGCTGTGGCAAAAGCCATTGTTGCTTAATAAGGAAGAAAATAAAAGAAAATTATCCTCTTTGTTATGTAGGATATGTTTTACAATATCACTACATGGTGACAACTTCTTGTCCTCCTGTCATAGCCCATCCTTTAGACCATGCTGCAGAAAAGCAATTTTCTGCCTCAAAAGCACTCTATTTTTTTTAAAGTTTGTCTCTGGGCAATTTTCAGGTCTAGTAGAGCTGCACAACTGTATACAGATGAGAAAGACCCAAAATAGGGCAATTTATTTGATTCCTCTTCTTCAAAACATTTAGCTGAGATTGCATATCCAACAGAGAAAGCCCAAAAAAAGAATATTCAGGGGTGACCCCCAGTGTCATCTATCCTTTTTGGTACATTTGCATTTAACATCTTTTCCCAATAAAGCAGAGATTTCTGGGGGATACTTTTTTGTTTAATGCAAATTTTTTCTGCAAAACCCATAGCACCACTGTAACTTCCACCACCATCACTCCGACCCAAGATAAGGAAAGCTATTTTTTACTTTAAAAAATAAAATTTAAAAAATTAAAAGAGGGTGAAGGGAAAGAAAGGCAAATCTCTAGCCATAGGGAGTTAAATAGAGCATGGAGTTTTCCCCCAACAAAGAGATGGCTCATTTTAAGTTGTATACTCATTTGAATCAGCAGTTCAGTTTTTTCTGGGCAAAAATGTATTCCCCTCAATGTTCAGCTGTTGATAATTTCACACTTATCAATGCCTGGTGCTAGCATGACCATAATAGCCTCGTGATATCGCTCTGCCCTAACACAGTATGGAGTGTGCCACAATGGACTCTTACCCCAGTCGGGAAACAACTCTACCTCTAATAGCATCCTTACAGTAGGATGATTTAAAAGTTGCGTGATGTTCCACTTAATGCTTGCTGGCACATTTTATAGGGAGAGAGTAAATCTCATTGTTAACCTGTTGGGTGCTGAGTTGTCTTTATTTTCACACTATGTAAGTTCCTGTGTTGGATGGAGACTGTAAATGTGGACTCGTATTTCCTAAGTCTGTTTCTGGTGGGGAGCTGAGACAAATTCAAATCTCTCCTAATTATAGGATCAGGGAGTTAGAGGTGAAAGGGAATTTCTAGTCCAACCTTCCCTGCTCCCCTTCCACTTTTATAGAGAAGGAAACTGAGGTCCATATAAGTGATATGACTCCCAGGGAGACTCTTAAGTGTCCAAGCGGAAGCTGAACTGAGGTCATCCTGACTCTAAGCCCAATACTCTTTCCACTGTGTCATCTAGCTGTCCAGATTTAACAATTGTGTAACTTCTGAAATCCAAAAGCATTCCTAAAATAGGAGAAAATGTACTGAATTCAAAGTTAAAAGATGGGTAAAAAACTTAGCTTTGTTACTATTTGTAGCGCTCAGCTTCCCTGAGACTCAGTTTCCTTTTCTATGAAAGGCAGGGATTAAGTTCTCTCAATTCTAAGGCCCCTTCTACTTTGAAGTCATTGATCTATTTATCACAGATTTATTATGTGCTAGGTATTGTGCCCAGTGTTGGATATACAAAGACAAAAATATCCAACAGCTCTTGCCTTCAAACTGCTTATGCTCTATGGAAGGAGATAATCACATATAAGGAACTTAATCCTTCTAGATCTTTTTTCTCATTTGCAAAATAGAAGGAGTTGTACTAGATGATTTCTAAGTCCCATCTCTCCAGACCTAGAGAATACACTACATGAATTGCAAATGATCTGACTTAGCAATTATTTTACATGCAACCAAGATAAAGATACTTTTATTATTCACAAATAACTGGTATCTATAAGAGTTTTAAGGTTTGCAAAACACTGTAAGTAATTTTTCTCATTTGATCCACAAAACAGGCCTTCGAGGCAGGTGATATTATTATCCTCATTTACAATTGAAACAAACAGAAATTAAATAACTTGCCTAGGGTCACCCATAGCTCAACTTCTGAGGAGGGATTGAACTTCTGTTAAGCTGACTCTAAGTCAAGAATTCTTATGCAGTTGCCCACAGTGTTTATTATAGAAACAGCTATAAAAATAAATCTATACATGAGAATGAAGATAAGAAGCATCATAACATGGTGGGTAAAATGTCAGACTAAGACAAGTCACTGGATATGGAACCTTAGGGTCTGAATTTGAATCCTAGTTTTATCATTTTACTATATCTCTGAGTTCAAATCTGGTCTCAGACACTTACTAGCTGTAAGTGTCTTAAGCCTGTTTGTCTCAGTTTCCTATTCTGTAAAATGACCTGGAGAAGTAAATAGCAAACCACTTCAGTATCTTTGATAAGAAAACTCTAAAATGGGGTCATGAAGAGTTGGAAGTGGCTGAAATGACTGAGCAACAACAAGGTGCCTCTTAGTCTTAAATCTATAGTGTTATTCCTTATGGCTATTTGACCACAGGAATGTCACTTGGCCATTTGATAAGTCAGACTAAGACTATCACTTCAAAAAACAAACAAGAATATCTCTTCTAGGAGACATGTCAATCTGAAGCTATGTAGGAAGTTTCCTCAAAAGGAATTTTTCCACATGGATAAAATCATTGCCCTAACCTCCACTTTTCTACCAAAACACCAAAACAGCAATGACAACAAAATGGCAATAAAATAAATAGCTATAGGTTTAATGAACACTAGGCTTCTTTGTGCTTTTTCTGGAGAGACCTTAGAAATTCCAGAACAACAGATCTAAAGCTAAAAGTCATCTCAGAGGCCACGTAGTCCAGCCTCCTCATTTTTTTTTTTTTTTTTTTGCTGAGGCAATTGGGGTTAAATGACTTGCCCAGGGTCACACAGCTAGGAAGTGTCTGAGACCAGATTTGAACTCAGGTCCTCCTGACTTCAGGGCTGGTGCTCTAACTACTTTGCCACCTAGCTGCCCCCCAGCCTCCTCATTTTGAGGCAATGGAAATTTAAATGATTTGCCCAAAGTCACAGAGGCAAGATATAAGCCCATATTTTCGGACTCCAGAGGCAGTGCTTATGATAAGCACATTAGTTTGACTCAGTCTCTCTCTTTGTTTCTCTTAGTTTCTGTCTCTGTGTTTCTGATCTCCACTCTCATGAACATTGCTGTTGTTCTTTTAGGGGGAAGAGGGTAAACTATTCATTTACTATAAATTGATATTTGTGCTTTCTTAGCTTGGTGATTCAAAGAGAAATAGACAAATGTAGTAGAACAGGGGTGCCTGGGGACATTTTCTATCCCAAATAGAATTTTTCTAGTCCTAATGATTTTTAACACCACTTTTCAAAGCTTGTTCAAAATTTCACAATTGCCATAAGAATTCCCCTATCAGTCATTCTGCCTCTCTCACTTCCTCCTCACAGTTTTGCTCTTATATTGCTGAGCTTACTCCCACTGTCCCCAATTCCTTTCATCAGAGTGCTTTCTCAACCTTATCTAGCCCAGCTTCTGCCCTTTTTACGCCAGAGAAACTGGCCTTCGCTAAGGTCTCTGATGACCTCATTATAGCTAAGCCCAAGGGCCAGTCCAATTTTTACTCTTCCCCTTTCCTCAACATCTCTGCAGCATTTGTCACATTCAACCATTCTCTCTTACTATAAATGCTTTCTGATCTCAGCCAGCCCTTCCTCTTCAACTCAGTCCAGTCAAGTGTTTTCCCTTTGGCTTATAGGATAGTCACTAAAATAAGTTTTACCAACTCAAGATAAATATGGAAGAATCCAAAAACTTACCTTCTCCTCTAGCTTTCTCACCAATTTGGAATACATCACAATGTAATTTTCCCACCAGGCTTTTATGAAGCCACTCTAAATTACCAACATTGGAACAAGGTGACTTTTCTTGCTCAATAGTATCTTTTAGATAGGCTAATCTCCATCCAAACTCATATCTTTTATTGAAACAAGTCAAGACCTGGGCTAAAATGTGTTCTTTTCTTTACTACCAAAATTGTATTGTCTTCTTAAAAAAATTCTTTTTGTATTTTTAAATAAAATTTGTAATCCAATAGATATACAAAATAAAACTATGCTGAGAAAAAACAGTTTCATAAATTAGTGTTAGAGGAGGGGTAGAGAATAAAAAGCCTCTTTGTATAAGTGTATAACACTCCAACATCACTTAAATAACTTTTTAAGAACATATAACATTAAAAAGCTAGTGGTTCCTATCATTATTTGCATTAGACATTAGTGTCTTAAATTGGTTCCATTGCTATCCAAATCTTCCTTTTCATTATTTTATACAGAAAAATATATAGCATGGCATAATGGATAGATAGCTCACTTTGGAGTCAAGAGGAGCTGGATTCAAATTTTGCTTCTGACATATGCTACATGATTGCATTTTTTCCTCAGTATCCCCAAGCAAATCTTGATGTCCATAATAACAAGCGAGTTCTTCAGATAATTCAGTGGAGAAATTTTTCATGCCAGGAATTCCTTAGATTGATGAAATAATGGAACTGTACCTCCCCAAAAGGCTATATGGAATGTGCTTTGATAAATGACTTATTCCCCCATATTTGGATCAGCCTGACTTCTCTTTTCTAAATGAACGCTCCCTTTCTCTGCTATTATTTGGTGCCCAAATAAATCTTTCTTTAAATATTTTTTATCTAAGGGATATAGATGCTGACTCACTTCATCCTCATATAGTTACAAGGTATAATCTTCAGTACATAGGCATACACATATTTACATGCTAACATTAACAATTATGATTTGTATTTTATTAGGATTTTATATTTTTTCTCTTCTAATTTTAAGCTCCTAATGTTCTGGAAGTTTGTCCTCTTGTAAAATGTCATGGGTTTGTGCTGAATATGTACTTAACTCATATAAGCTTATAATTATGGCAAGATTAGAAAGAAAATTTATTTTTTGACATCTAACTATCAATTATCCATGGATGTGACAGACAGAACTAAGATGGAAAACTTGTTGTTCAGTCATTTTTTAATGGTATCCAACTCTTGGTAATATCGTTTGAGGTTTTCTTGGGAGAAAAAGGCTTTTTAGGTTTGCCATTTTCTTCTTCAGCTCATTTTGCAGACAAGGAAACTGAGATAAATAGGGTGAAGTGACTTGACCAAGGTCACATTTGTCTGAGGCCAAATTTGAACTTAGGAAAATGAGTCTTCTCAACTTCAGCACTATATTCAGTGCTTGGATAGACTTAGCTGTCCTATTTTAGCCTATCATTTCAGCATTTTTTAACATTAGGGGATTATTAGGGGGAGAAGATGATTTAAAAAATTGTGCCACAATGGATGGAGCACCAGGTCTGGAATCAGAGAGACCTTAGTCAAATCTAGCTTCAAACACTAACTAGCTCTGTGACCCTGGAAAAATCATCTAACCTTTATCTGCTTCAGTTTTCTCAATGTGAAATGGACAAAATAATTGTACCTACCAACCAAAGGTTTTGTGAGGATAAGAGAGAATATCTGTAAAGACACATAGTGTCTAGCACCTATCTGTGTTCAATAAATCCCTTCCTTCCCTTTCTCCCTTCCTCAGACAATTTATCTACTTAAATTGGTAAAATTTTCCACATGAATCAAATTAAATCTATAGAATTTGACCTCAAAAAACAGAGGAAAAAAGGGATGGTTAATTTGAAGAAGAAATTTGTCGTTAGAAGAAATTTGTCAAACTGAATAACAGACCCAAAGAAGAACTGACAAGGAAACATGAATCATGAAGCCATAGTCCTCTCTGATTGGACTTGACAAATATTTAATTCTCCAAGTTGTTAATTAATATACCCAGCTGTAGCCCTTAGAAGTGAGAGAAAACATTCCATTCCTTGGCGGGTGCCATCAGTCAGGCCTCAGTGGTCATAAACCACTGACAGTTTAAGAGAGCAACTGCATAACGCTGCTCAATTCATTTCGGTTTCTTTAAAAGTAATGCCGTAGCTGTGTCAATCAGACGTTATCAGGAGGAAAAGGAAGAAGTCACTGATGCATAAATTTACCTAGCCTGAAATCCTTTTTTTTCTTTTTAGAAAAAAAATAATATGGAGTCTCTTGTGTTTTTATGATACTATAGGGGTTTACTTTTGGTACTTTTGTGTAGCTGTGTAATACAATTCCATCCCATTGTTAATGTCTGCTGCACAAAAAAAAAAAAAAAAAAAAAAAAAAGCACTAGGAGAGAAACGAGCCTGAAATGAAAACTCTACATAATACTGAGGGGACAGAAAATGAAGCCACTTTCTCTTCCCAGGAAACATTTTTTTTCATTGTTATAGAACTGATATATACACATACAAATCCTTTATTAAACACACACACACACACACAAACACACACACACACACACACACTAGCTACCAGACTATTATGAAGACTTCAGGAACTATTTCTATAGATCACTTTTACCGAGCCAGGTTTTGGATGAATTTTGTCTGTTAATTGAAAGCAACAAGCATTCACTAGAGAAGCAATATGGCATAGAAGGTAAAAGGAGAACCTCGGCGATAAAAGATGGGTGCTCAGGTTCTGTTTCTAGTACAATGTGGAAAGGTAAGTCTGAGCAAATGTAAACTCTTAGTAAAAAATGGAAATTCTCTACCAAAGATCTGGTTATCCCAACACAATCCTACTTGCACCCATCCACCCAGCACTCACCCATGGAGATTACATGTATACGGAAAGAGAGACAGACAGACAAAGAGACAGACCAAAAATAGAAAAAAACAGAGAAATAGAGAGAGGCAGAGACAGAGAGAGAAAGAGGCAGAAAGAGACAGCAAGGCAGAGAGGGAAAGATAAGGGCATAGAAGGAAAAAGGAGAGAGGGAAATACAGGAAGAGAGATACATATACACATGTTTTTATTGAAGGTTTGAGAAAATGATTGAATGACATGCTTAGGTACTTTTAGAAGCTGATTTCTTGCTAGATAATTTTCACTGATCACTTTGCTTTTAATCTTTATATCCTTAGATATCCTGAACTTAAGATCATCCTGAACTTAATCATTCTTTTACCCACGGAAGTAGAACAAGTGCAATTTTCCTCCCATTTATTGGTCTCCTACTTCTGGTTTCAACCTTTTCTCCCATTACATATTTTCACACATGAACCTTTCACTTTATCCAGACTGATTCTTACTTACCTTCATCAGGTCATACTTCTACCTCCTGCACAATCTAATTCCTCCTCTACTTTCAAAGCTTAGGTCAAGTCTCACCTCTTCCATCAAGCCTTTCTTGGCCCTTCTAGTATATTATCAATTCTCTCCCTGCTTAGCTCTTAATATAAAGTCACAAAATTACAGGATTTCAGAGTTTAATAGTTTAATTAATTAATTAGTACAGGAATAGCACCTTACACTACCATGGATCTAATAATTAATCACCTAGTGTTTACTAAGTGCAATTAATTTGACATTTTTGACATTTCTTTTACCTTTTATGTTTTATTTCTGTATATCTTATTTTTCCTTTAACAAATCTAATGTACACATATTTAAGTACCTAAAATATTGTTATATGAAACTTAACTGAAGGAATTTTACCACTTTATTCATTTTTTTCATTGTAAAAAAGTAATAACATATACCTGATAGGATTCCTGAGAGTATCAAATAAGATAACATTTGCAAAGCACTTTGTAAATTTTCAACTTTCAATATAAATGCAAGTTATTATTATTTTTTCTAGTCAACAATGTTGTCTTCCCATAATGCCAAGATGGCAGAATAAAGTCAGAAAGCTGTTCAAGCTCTCCCCCTTTCCCTTGAAAACCACAAGAAACCCATCCTCAACAGAGTCTGATGGAATGAAACCACTCTTCAGCTTAAGATAGACTGAAAAAATTTCAAGAAAGGTCAGTCTTACTATGGGGAAAAGGGTGTTTAGTCCTGCTCAGACAGACTCTGGAAAAGCCAGTGAGACATCAAATCAGCAACTAAGACACTCAATCCTGGCTTGGTAGAGAAGCACAGCAGTGGGCAGCCTACAGTGCCAGCTCAGAAGGGAAATTCTAGAAAACCCAGCTGTTTACTGAAAAGAGCAGGTAAAGCTACTCCCTGCAAACACAAGGGACCCTTGTGCTCAAAGGGTTGAGAGGTGCATAAGCAGTTTGGAAGGAAGTTCTCTTTACCCCAGGATTAGAGCTCCACCTTAAAAGTAAAAATGAGGAAATACCAAAAGAAAAGGAAAGAAAATTCAAAAGAAACAGAAAGGTACTATGGTGACAGGGTAGACCAAAACACAAATTCAGATGAGGACAGAAGATGCCCACAGAAGAAATGTCAAAGAGTAATATAAATTGGTCTCAAGCCCAAAGAGGCTTCTTGGAAATGTCCATAAAAATTTTTAAAAGACAAATAAGAGAAGCAGAAGAAAAAAATGAGAGAAGAAATGAGAGGTATGCATGAGAGAGTCAACAGTTTGAAAAAGGAAGGGAAAAAATTGTCTGAAGAAAACAATTACTTAAATAGTAAGATAAGCCAAATTCAAAAAGAGATACAAAAAAAACTGAAAAAAAATCTCACATTAAAAACTGGAACAGGGCAAACAGAAGAGTGAGAGAGTAAGAATCAGTCAAGCAAATTAAAAAGAATGAAAAAAATGGAAGAAAATGTAAACTACCTCATTGGCAAAACAGCCAACCTGGAAAATAGATCCAGAAGAGACAATTTAAAAATTATTGGCCTAAATAATAAATAAATAAGCCAAAAAAAGAGCCTGGATAGCATTCTACAACAAGTTATTAAGGAAAACTTCCCCAATATTCTAGAAACAGAAGGGGAAATAAATGGTCATGAAAAAATCCAATGATCACCTCTGGAAAGAGATCTCATAAGGAAAATCCTAAAGAACAATTGTTGCAAACCTCCAAAACTATAATCTCAAAAAAAAAAAAATACTGCAAACTGCCAGATAAAAACAATTCAAATATCAAGGAGCAAACAGTCAGGATTACCCAGGATCTGGCAGCTTCTACAATAAAGGATTAGAGAATCTGGAATACCATATTCCAGAAGGCAAAGGACCTGGGGTTACAAACAAAAATTAACTACCCAGTAAGGTTCAACATCAACTTTCAGGGGAGGAGATAGAGCTTCAATGAAGTAAGAAACTTTCAATCATTTCTATTGAAAAAGCCAGAACTAAACAGAAAATTTAATCTACAAACACAGGACTCAAGAGAATCATAGAAATGTAAACTGGAAAAATATATATTTAAAAATTAAACTGTTTACATCCCTAGATAGGAAAACAGTATCTATAACTCTTAAGGAATGTATCTGTCACTGGATGACAGAGGGCAGCATCACATGAACTGAGGGTGTGCTTGTGAATGGATTCTGATGTGATGACATCAAAGAAAAAGACATTAAGGGGTGGAAAAAGTTTGTACTGGAAAAAAAAAAAAAAAGGAATATATAATGGGACAATTAGTTTATACCAGCAGGCTCAAAAGACCTATTATAGTCTAGGGGAAAAAGGGAAGGAGATGAACATTGTCTGAAGCTTGATCTCATCAGTTTGGGCTCTAAGAAGGAATAACTTAATCATTCAATTGAGTAGAGAAATTTATTTAATCCTATAAAGAAGTAGGAAGAGAAAGAGGAAAAGAAAAAGAAGGGACAGGATAGAAGCCAGGGCAGAAATATTAGGGAAAAGGGTAATAAAAGGGATGGAGGGTCGATAGAAGATAAGGTAATGAATAGGATGGGTAAAAAAAAAATCACACTGCTAAGAACAGGGTAGAAAGAGAGAACAGAAGTATATACACAGAAGAAAATAGGATGGAGGGAAATAGAGAGCTGGTAATCATAACTGTTAATGTGAATGGAATGAATGCTCCCATAAAATGGAAGAAAATAGCAGAATTGATTAAAAAAAAACAGATTCCTACAATATGATGTTTATAAGAAATACATTTGACACAGCGTGACACATGCAGAGTAAAGATTAAAATCTGGAACAGAATTTATTATGCTTCAGCTAAAATAAAAAAAAAAAGCAGGGGTAGCAATTCTGATCTTAGTTAAAGCAAAAATAAAAATAGATCTTATTAAAAGAGACAAGGAGGGAAAGTACATCTTGATAAAGAGTGCAGTAAATAATGAAATAGTAATGGTTCTAAATGTGTATGCACCAAGTGATAGAGCAGTTAAATTCCTCAAGAAGATTTTAAACCAATTATAGAAAGAAATAGACAGCAAAACTATTCTAGTGGGGAACCTCAACCTTTCCTTCTCAGAACCAGCAAATCTAACCAAAAATAAGCAAGAAAGAAGGTAGGGAAGTTAATAAGATTCTAGAAAACCTAGATATGATAGACCTCTGGAGAAAATTGAACAGCAATAGAAAAGAATACATCTTTTTCTCAGCAGTATATAGCACCTGCACAAAAATTGAGCCTGTATTAGGGCATTAAAATCTCACAATCAATTGTGAAAAGCCAGAAACAGTAAATGCTTTATTTTTTTTTCAGATCACCATGCAATAAAAATTATATTCAATAAAGGGTCAGAGAAAGATTGATTAAAAACCAATTGGAAATTAAATAATATATTTCTAAAGAATGTTGGTCAAACAACAAATCACTAAAACAATCCATAATTTCATCCAAGAAAATGACAATAATAAGACAACATACCAAAAACCTATGGGATGCAGCCAAAACTGTTCTTAGGGGAAATTTTATATCTTTAAATAGCTACATAAATAAAATAGAGAAAGAGGAGATCAATGAATTAGGCATGCAGCTAAACAAGCTAGAAAAAGAACAAATTAAAAACCCTCAATTAAATACTAAGTTAGAAATTTTGAAACTCGAAGGAGAGATTAATAAAATAGAGACTAGTTTATGAAAAAAAACTGGCAAAATAGATAAATCTTTGGTTAATTAGATCAGAAAAGGAAATTAAAGCAATAATTAAGAGCTACTTTGTCCAACTCTATGGCAGCAAGTCTGACAATCTAACTGAAATGTATAAATATTTACAAAAATATGTATTTCCCAGGTTAACAGAAGAGGAAATAAAATGCTTAAATATTTTAGAAAAAGAAATTGAACAAGTCATTAATGAATTCCTTAAGAAAAAATCTTCAGAGCCAGATGGATTCACAAATGAATTCTACCAAACATTAAAAGAACAAAATAATTCCAATCCTATGTAAATTATTTGCAAAAATAGGTAAAGAAGGCATACATAACATAATTCCTGTTATGACACAAATATGACACTCATACCTAAACCAGGAAAGGACAAAACAAAGAAAGAAAATTATGGACCAATTTCCCTAATGAATGTTGATGCAAAAAAGTTTGAATAAAATATTAGCAAAGAGATTACAGCAAGTTATTAGCAGGATAATGCACTATGACCAAGTAGGATTTATGCTAGGAATTCAAGGCGGATGCAGTATCGGGAAAGCCATTACCATCATTGACCATATAAACAAAAAGACCAACAGAAATCATATGATAATCACAATAGATGCAGAAAAAGCTTTTGACAAAATACTGCACTCATTCCTGCTAAAAACACTGGAGAACATAGGCATAAAGGCAGCTTTCCTTAAAATAATAAGCAGTATCTATCTAAAACCTCACATGCTATGTTCACTTCTTTTTGCTGTTTTTTTTTTAAAATCTCCTTTTGTTCTGATTTTTCTCTTCCAACATGAATACACAATAATATGTAAGCAATGTGTATTAAAAATAAACTCACTATAATAGAAATATATATGAATATTTTGTCATACAATTTTGCAAAGTTTCTGAGACAATGTGTGGTGCTTTCCAATGATACTGATGCGCTATTCAGTTTTGGAAAAGAGATAGAGGAAAGAAATGGAGAGAAATTGGAATTCCTCTCTCCTCAACTAACTTTGATTATACTTGCTCCTCAGTCTTTTGAAATACATGGAAAGAGAAGAGAAGGGGAAAGATGAAATAAGAGGTGAGAGGAGAAAAGACAAAGGAGCTAGGAAGGGTAGGAAAGAAAGGAGAAAAAGATGATCTATATGCTCTTCTTAAACAAGTAAGTAAAATCTCAAAGAAGAGAATTGCTACTGCACTTTCTTTCCCTCATCCTCCTAGCAAGTGCTTTGTTTTATGAGAATATGGTGTGTACGTGGGTTGTTTTACCCAGTACAGGAAGAATGAGATTTGCCACTCTTTGAGAAAAATGCAGGATAATGAGAAAACCAGGAAGCTGGAAGGTAAGAGGATTTCACACTTATTTTTGGTCCAAAGTTTTAAAGCAGGAAGGAATGTTAAAGATCACCTAATCAAGTGATCATATATATTTGAACCAGCAGGGAACTTCACAGTTTAGTCCATATCTGCTGTTTTTACAGATAAGGAAACTGAGGGCCAGCTGGATAAGTGAATTGCCCAATGTCACAAAAGGAGAAGTGGCAGAGCTGGGATTTAAACACTCTGTTTCCATAACTTGAAGTCTTTCCCCATGATCTCTGGTATTTAACATAGGCCCAACACATTTTATAAATTAGAAATATGAGAACAAGAAAAAAAGAAAGGAGTTGCTCAAGAACATACAAGTGGTAACTAGCAAAGCATGTATTTGAATTCAAATCCTCAAATCAAATACTCCAAATCTGGTACCTTTCTGCTAAGGCAAAGTGCTGTGTTATAATTAGATTAGGAGCTTCTCAAGGATAGGGATTGCTTTTGCCTGTCTTTATATTCCCAACACTTAGTTTAGGGCCTGAAATTGTTGTTCTTGTTGAGTCATTTTTTAGTCATTTCTGACTTTTTGTGACTCCATTTGGGATTTTCTTGGCAAAAATACTAAAATGATTTGTCATTTCCTTCTTCAGTTCATTTTATAGATAAGGAACTAAGGCAAACAGGATTAAGTGAATTGCCCAGAGTCACACTAGTAAGTGTCTGAGACCAGATTTGAACTCAGGAAGATGAGTCTTTCTGACAACAGGTCTGGCACTCTATCCACTGTACCACTTAGTTGCCTAAACTTAGTAGGTGCTTAATAAATATTTATTGGTTGACCTGATCTCTCTAAACCCCACTCTCCTCTCCCACAAAATGGTGATAACTAAGACCAGTACATAGCAATCCCACTGCATAGTTGTAAGCAAAACACTTTGTAAACTGATAGGTGGTATAGAAATACTGTTATTCTATCCATGACACAATAAGGTATCATTCTAAAAACTAATAAAAATGGTTAGACTTTCCCCCAAAGAGACTGACTGTTCGTCTTCATTTGGCCTTTTGGAGAGCTTCACTTTCAAGGTGACAGCACTAACTGTGCCCTATAAATCCATCTCTTGCCTTCCTTTCGACCGTTAAAGTGTATGTTAGATTCTCTTGCTTCAAGCAATGCTCTGGAGTAACCCTTGTTAAAAGTATTACTGTAGATATTTCAGAACCTCCAACAAAAATGTCACCTTTGAAGTTATTTTGCTGCAAAATTCAAACTACATTAATCTCACTTCCATAGGTATTTGAAGTTTCAGTTTTCCCCTAGTTGGAAACATTCCTCATGACACTAAAATAAAAATCAAGCTCTATAACTTAAATGTCTCAGTAGCAGTAGGAAACAGACTAAAAATACTTCTTTAAACATCCTCACAAAACTGTAAAATGGCAACTGAGGTAAGAAAAGCAGGCCAAGAAAAAGGTTATGGATACTAAAGATGCAGATTCCCTGTTCAAGTTGGTTCACACAATACCTTAGTAATCTTTAATAGTGCCTTACCTTCTTGAGATGTTGTTATATGATCAGTTGATTTTATTTGGCTACTGCTTTGTGAAAGAGCTTTTCAGAATAATGACACAGAAAATGTTTCATTGTCAGGAATTTGCATAAAACTCATTTTCTATTTCTTTTTGTAATCAGACATATGGTTATATCATCGTTTTGGATGAATAGAAGAAGAACTCTTCTTTGTGATTAGAAAGGTTGTAGCCTATTTCTGTCAGGTTCTCTCTCTCTCTCTCTCTCTGCAGTTAGGAAGTTTGTCATCACAATATTTTTCTCTAAACATACTGTTAATCTAATCTCAGAGCTACGTTTTACTTTGATGAGCATTTCCCCCTGATAATTATTTATCCAAAAGGAATCTTTGTTTCTGAATGCCATGAGAAATGGATGGGTAATCATGACAATTCATAAAACTGATTGCTTATTTCCAGAAACCAGACAATGTGATTTCAGATAAAGAGAGGAACACTGAGGATCTCCAAATACCAGCAATCCCATCCTTTTCCTTTTAGCAGTAATTTCAGAAACCAAGCTACCACATTCATGTTCTTTGGGGGAAAATAACCTAGTCTTTCAAAATTCTTTCCAAACAAATTCTTCCTGCCAATTCAAGAGAAGTTTCAAGGTAGTTTACTTTAAAATATGCCATTAAAGGATTGCAATGAGATATCAAATGAGAAACAATGTGAAAAAAACAAAACAAACTATTTGTTCTGAAGTCAAAGAACTAGGATGCAAATCCTACCTCCAAGAGCTAATAATTGTGTGATGTTAGCACTCAGTTTCAGCTTTTTCATTTATGAAATAAAAGAATTATACTAGATAGTCTCTAAAGACTCTTCAAGATCAAAATCAACAATCTTATGCAAAATAACATCAAATAAAGGTGATTAATATTCTGTTTCAGAAGTGTGTATTTAAAGGAAGATGACCAGAATGCTGAATGGTGGTGACTATTTCATATAAGTATTTACTGAAAAAAACTGGAAGTTATGATATGACTCAGGTACTTAGTTGTCTTTAGGTGTAGGAAAAGTATCATCTAGGGAAAAGAATTAAATTTGTTCTACCTGACCTAGAGAATTATAAGCAAATGAATGAATGTCAGAGGGTCTGTGGAGACTAATTTCTGTGTTTACAAGTGAGGATTTTAGCATTCCTCAGTACAATCCCCTAAAAGCAGGTGGCCTGCCTCAGCTTTTGGAAAGAGGAAATCTGCCATTCCATCATTCTAAAGCACAAGAAGAGGGGGAAATTTTCATAAAGAAGAGTGAAAAGTGAGCAGGAGTACATAGGTTTAAATAAAGTTGTTTAATATTCTGTTTCAGAACTATGTATCCAAAGGAGAGTGAACAGAATTCTGAATGGTGTTGAGATTATTTCATATAAGCATATACTGAAGAAACTGGAGATTATGAATAGGCTCACATACTTAGTTTTCTTTAGGTATAGGAAAGATTATCGTCTGGGGGAAAAGAATTAAATTTGTTCTACCTGACCCAGAGAATTAAAAGCAAATGAATGAATGTCAGAGGGCCTGCGGAGACTAATTTCTGTGTTTACAAGAAAGGACTTCAGTGCTCCTCAGTACAATCCCCTAGAAGCAGGTGGCCTGCCTCAGCTTTTGGAAAAAAGGAAGTCTGCCATTCCTTCCTCCTAAAGGATAAGCTGGAAAACTTTTTAAAAAGAAGAATAAAAAGCAAGCAAAAGAACATTGGTTTGAACTGAATGCTTCTTCATCAGGTAAGGAGTTCAGTTTTGATTTAAATTTGTCAAGTATGTGAGGAGAGATGTCAGGTGATTCAAAGGACTTCAGGGTGATAGACTAGGAATAAAGGAAAAAATATTGAGTTGAAAAGCCAGAGTTGTATTCCTACTGGGATTTTGGAGAGCTGCTTCAATGTCTGCCCCCTGTCCCCAATTTAGATGGTAACAACTTCATAAAGGTTTCTTTTAAAAAATAGTACTAATGATGTCTTAGATAAATATTTCATACATAGTTGTTTTGGCTTATATGCTTCAATATTTATTAATTAGAAGTTGTAAAAGAGAAAAAAAAGTCACTGGCATTATACATACACATATAGGTAGAAAGACACACACACATATATATGTGATTATATATATATGTATATATATACATATGTATATATAATCTGTCTATCTACACAAAGAGAGAGAGATAATGGGGAGAGGGAGAATATCTTTGATTTGAATTATTTGAGTGAAAGTTATTCTCTATCTTTAAACTAGGGGCTCAGGAGCTTGGTGAAATCAATCTCCATAATGATGAAACCAAAAGAAATTAAAAACTCTCTTGATAAGAAAATACTTGATCTCTAAGCAAGTGGGGATACGTAAGAATTATGTCTTAGAATGCTAACTTCTTAGAATATTAACTCATTGGTTTAATATTATAAAGGTAGTAAAATTTATTACATTTAAATACATTACATTAAAAAAAAGTTGTTTAGTTGTTTCAGTTGTGTCCAACACTTTGTGACTTCATTTGGTTTTTTTTTTTTTTGTTTTGTTTTTTTTAAGAGTTTAGAATGGTTTGCCATTTCCTTCTCCAATTCATTTTACACATGAGGAAACTCAGGCAAAGGTTATAGATTTAAACTCAGGACTAATATTCTATCCAGAGGAGGAGAAGGAAGAAAAAAGGAAGAAAGAAAAGAAGAACAAGATTAAAGAAATATAACGAGTTTCAGTCAAATATAACAATACATTCAGTGAATGTATTTAAGGATGAAATCAGAAGTAGAAATGATTTGTCAATCTCTTCACAACAAACTTTTTCTCCATCATTCACATGCTAGAAACTACATTCAGACTCTAACATGATGGTCCCTCATGTGCTAGGTCAATTAGTATTAAATGTAACTGTACAAAACAAAGATAGGAAGAGATGCCCACGATAACCAGACAATGTCAGAAGTAGCCCTTCAATGTTCCTTTCAAATGCAGTTCTAACATCCTAAGATCCCTTGATTCTATTAG
This sequence comes from Myrmecobius fasciatus, assembly GCA_023553655.1. Lineage (NCBI taxonomy): Eukaryota > Metazoa > Chordata > Mammalia > Dasyuromorphia > Myrmecobiidae > Myrmecobius > Myrmecobius fasciatus. The sequence goes on along the minus strand of JAJPUD010001297.1, from coordinate 191,935 downwards.
GACCAAGATACTGGATATTCAGTTTTATGGGAATATGAATAGGAGACACCTAAGATGATGCAAAAGATTGGTTGCTCATAGAATGTCTCAGAGGGTCTGAATCTTTAACATCCAGAATGTCAGGCATTCATTAATCCTTCTGAGTTTCTAGAGAACACCTCCAAATATAAGTTAAGTCCAATCTCTTCGACATTTCTCCTAGCCATCTGCAGAGCTCCCCTAAAATACCTTATGCAAGACTGACCCAGAAGATTTCATTGTTAATCATTTTTCTATCCAACCTTCCTTTGTGGTATATAAATTTCTCCTCCCAAGGGGCCTTAGGCTGTGTGAGCACAGTGACAATGTTTCATATGGATATCTATGCAGTTGAAATTTGTATTGCCTACAGCATTACTGATTCCAGAGTTTAGAAATTGAAGCACAGGGTAAGTTATATCAAATACATCTACAACTTCAGGTGATTTCCACAGGATCCTTTTCATGTGTCTTTCAAGAAACATTTATTCACTTGCAAGTCTTCTGTGTATATTTTTTTCCAAAACCTTGAAACTTGAACCTGATCCCTGAGTGGATAGTCCATCAGGTTAAGAGTGACTGCAAAGAACAAAATAGTCTGATTCTGATAGTCACCAAAATTACTAAAGAGGAAAGGAAAGTCTTCTTAATCAGAGCCATCCCCTCAAAGTAGAAAAGGCTCCCTTCATCAGGAAGACTTTATTTTGTGTGTGAACTTGGGAAAATCACTTCTTTTTTCTTGGTCTCAAGTTACTCATCTGTGCAATGAGAATAATGAGCTAAATACTTTCTAAAGTCCCTTTCTGTTCTATATTTTTGATCCTATGATTTTACACTCATTAGAAGGCTTCTGGTAGAAGGTGGATGATAACTTGGAAGGTACTTTATATAAAGATTCTTGTAGTCATATTTTGCAATTACACATTAATAACTCAGTCCTCTGGCTTCAAGTCAAAGTTTTCTGGAACCTAATCTCAACTTTCACTCACTCATAACAGTGGAAAGAAGAAATGCCACTCCCTCCCATGGTTATAAATTAAGATTCATTTCTGGTTGTTCATACCTCAATATTTGAATTTATAAATATCCTTTAATCAACCTGTACTCATTGTTATGAAGATCCCCTTCAACAGTAAAGACTAAGACTTATCTTTACCCACAATCACACTTGTCAGCCTATGGCACTCCTGCCATTTCTTATAATAAATCCTTCATAGGGGAACTGGACATCTATGAATCTTCCTATCATTTTTTTAAAAAATTTTACATGAAAGACAATGTAGTCTAGAGTCTGGTTGTAAGGCATCCCTCACAGGATCAAATTTCTTTTCTAGTTCCACGTTTCATTGATAATATCTTTTAAGCTGCTTATAGTTTAAAATTTTTTATTTGTAAGAAATTTAATCATATGAGCTCTCTATATCTAAAAGTGAGAGAGTAGGTGAGGTCTAATGAATGACAGCATAGCAATCTCAGAAAAATTCCCTCAGGGAAATTTAAAGTTATTCCTTTTTTTATTTTCCATCTGAAGAATAAATGCATAACCTACCTAGACTACATCATCATTTCCCCAAGATGCATATAATTGTAGATTTCTAATTTCTAAGACACTACTACTAGTGCTACTGCTATTGCTGCTGTGGTTAGTACTACTAGTAAGTATCATTTACATAATGATTTAAGACTTTAAAATTATCTTACAAACATTCTGTTTTATCTTAACTACCCTGGGATTGTTACCCTTGTTTTACAGATAAGGAAGCTAAGTGATTTGCCTAGGTTGACACATATGATAAGTGGGGCTAAGAGCTTGAAATCACTTGTCCTGTACATTCTAAAGTGGTTAAGTAACTCATCCAAAGATATGTAGAAGAAATTCATTTGTGTAATCAGGAGAAAGTATGAAAACCTTGATCTCTTTTTTCCCAGTTCACCAAATGCCTCTTTCTTTAAAGACTGTAAAGGAAAAATACTTTGCTGAGTTTGCTTCCACTTTTAGCAATCTGTTTTAACCAAATAACTTTGGGCTTTCTATTAGAAATTGTGAGTAATGCCAAGTTAGATATTGCATATTCTTTTAATAAAAGGAAACTTTTTTATCTTGGGGTCCTGTTGGCAATCATGTTCAAGTTCTCCAATTACTCAGGTTACAAAAATTTCATTAAAAAATTGTTTCTCAATATAGTGGTAGAGAAAAGTCAATAAGGTTACCTCACTTTACTGAACAACATAATCATTTCTTGACCAGAACGTCTCCCTGTCCTTTCCTCTACATATAGCCCTTGCCAAACAAATACCTACAAGGGAAAAAAAGCTAGCTTGCAGCATCACCAGGAATCTCAGAGGAGTTTTGGTCAAAACAGCTCTAAAGATGTGAATGATGGTTTGCAAAAAGTGAAAAGAATTATCTTTAAGAAAGCATAAAGGTGTTAGTTTTAACAGCTGCTTAGGAACCAATCTCAGAGGTGATTCCATGAGGTAGATTTAGTATACCTAGACTTGAGTGAGGTACTTAATAGCAACTTTCCTTATATCTTCTTGAATAAGATGGAGAGATGTGGGGATGGGTGATAGTAGATTTAAGTGAATGTAGGACTGTTTATACAACTGGACATAAATAGTGGTGATTAAAGGGTAGATGCCAACTCGGAAAGATATCTGGACTTTCCATGTTTTTATCAGTAAATTGGAAGAAGGCATCAAAGGCATGCTCATAAAGAGGATGATGACACATTATACCAAAATGAGAGAGGTAGCTAACATGCTAGACAATGGAATCAGTATCTGAAAAGCTATCAGTTGACTGCATAAATAGAGTGAATCTGAAAAGATGAAATTTCATAGGTTAAACATAAGTCTTAGACTTGGGTGAAAAAACACATACAAAACTTTGTAAGTGGAGAATGGAGAAATGAGACTAGGAACCAGCTTAAAAGGGGAAAAAAACCTGAATCTGTTAAAAGAATACAAAAGCTCTGTTTAAGAAATGTGATACATTAGACAAAAAAACTAACAAGCATTCAAACAAACAACAAATATATCTTAGGTGCTGATAAAAATGTCAAATAAAAAATGGGGGAGACAATAACTACATATTTGTGTACATATGTGTGTGTGCACATGTATACATACAGACATATGCGTATATAAATAATTTAGCATAAATAGAAAATAAATACAAGGCAATATGAGAAGGCACTAGTAGTTGAGTAAAGTCTTTATATGCAAGGTGGAGCTTGAGATGTATCATAAGAGAAGACGTATAGACTGAATGAGGCAAGGAACAATTCAATCTAGGTAGATAGGATGTCCAGTGCAAGGCAAGAGAAATGGCTGTGATGATCAGGAGAAGATAGGAATGACCATTTGTATTCCTTATAATGTGTCCATTGACTCTGCTAACCACCTTATAATATTAATGTATTTAATTCTTACAACAGTCTTGTGAGGTAAGTTTTATTAAATTCATTTTATGGGTAGGTAGAGGTTAAGTAATTTGCCCAGGGTCACATAGCTGATAAATATGTGATACCACATTTGAACTTCCAGATTCTTTTTTTTTTTTTAATAAAGCTTTTTATTTGCAAAACATATGAGTGACATTTCAACATTGACCTTTGCAAAAAAACTTTTTTTTTCCCAAGCTTTTCCTTTCCTTCCCCCCACCCCCCACCCCTAGATGACAGGTAATCTAATACATGCTAGATAGGATAAATTATATGACAAGTACAATACATGTATACATATCTATACAGTTATCTTACTGCACAAGAAACATCAGATCTAGAAAGAGAAGAAGAAAAAAAACAACCTAAGAAGGAAAACAGAATGCATGGAAATATTCACAGAAAGCGTTAAAATGCTGTGTTGTGGTTCACTCTCAGTTCCCACAGGCCTCTCTCTGGATGTATATGACTATCTTCATCACAGCATAATTGGTTTGAATCACATCATTGTTGAAGAGAACCATGACCATCAAAATTGATCATCGTATAGTCTTGTTGCTGTGTATAATGTTCTCCTGGTTCTGCTGATTTCACTCAGCATCAGTTCATGCAAGTCTCTCCAATCCTCTCTGAAATCCTCCTGTTGGACATTTCTTACAGAACAATAATATTCCATAACATTCATATACCATAATTTATTCAGCCATTCTCCAATTGATGGGCATCTTTTCAATTTCCAGTTTCTTGCCACTACAAAAAGGGCTGCCACAAACACTTTTGCACATGTGGGTCCCTTTCCCTCCTTTAAAATCTCTTTGGGATATAGGCCCAGATTCTTCCAGATTCTTAACACTGGCCCAGTGTTCCATTTACTGTGTCAATCACCTGTCCAGCCAGGAGATGGAAAAGTCTTGGATAAGAAACAGACAGACCAGTTTGAATGCATCTCAGAGTCTGAATAATGTCCAACAAGGTTGAAAAGATAGGTTAGGACTAAATTACATTAGTCTTTAAAAAACTAACAGAAGATTATATTTTATCCTTGAGACAAGAAGTAACCATTGGAATTGATTTAATGGGAGAGTCACATGGTCACATTTATATTTAAGGAACATATATATTTGGCAACGGTGTGTAGAATGGAATGAAGAGGTGGGGGAGTTGAAAAGATAAAATAGTATCCTGTTCAATAATATAAGTGAAAGGTGATAAGGGCATAAACTCAGGTAAGAAATGTCAAATGTGAGCAATGTTGTGACTACAGAAAAGGCAAAGTTGTAACTGACCTGCTATGTGACATGAAGGATAGGAGAGTCCAGGGTGATACCAAAATGGTAAGTATAGGACCCTGGAAGGATGGTAGAGTCTTTGAAAGAAGTAGTAATTTAGAACAAAGTTTCTTAAATTGTAGCTCATGCAAATCTGAATGTGGGAGGTCATGAAAAATTTGGCAATGGTAAAAGGTTTCTGAATGCTCTTAGTCCTACAGTATCAAATATTCTGCCCAAATTTAATTCTTCATATAAAAATAAACAAGTACATCCATCTCATTAGCATGCAAATTTGCTTGTATCTTTAATAAATGATAAAAATATGTCTATATTATATATATGCCAAAGAATTGTTTAAATTAGAATGATTTATTATCAGTAAATGTTTGTTTTGTATATCTATTTCATATGCCTATATACTAAAGTCATGTAAAAATTTCTCTGGCTAAAAGGGAGTATAAAGAATTTAAGAAGTCCTAACTTAAAAGAGTAGAGGGCTTTAGAGGAAATACATAAACTCAGTATTGGACTTATTGCATTTGAGATGTTCCAGGATGTAGAGTTTACAATGTTTAATGGTAGTGATGAGGAACTGAAGCTCAGGGAATAATAGTCACCAAAATGAGTTATATGAATATGAGACAAAACTCATGAAATCTGATAAGATTACAAAGAGAGAATATGAAGAGGGAAAAGAGAAGAAGCTATCATTTAGGAACTCAAAGTCATCTTTAACATACCTGCATTTAGAATGTAGATTATAGATGAACAAGAAAGACTAAAGAAAAGTCAGAGAAGTAGAAGGAAAACCATTAGACATAAATGTTACTAGACTCAAAGAGGGGAGAATGTAAGAGCAAAGTTTGATCAGAAATGTCAAATGTTGAAGACAGATTAAGAAGAATGAGTACTAAGAACATCTAATTAGGCAATATATGATAAAGTAATAGAAGTCTGAATTCTTCAAATATCATTAGTTACAAATTTTGTATAATAACATATACCAATTTATATAGTGCTTTATGGTTCACTGAGAGCTTCACATATACTAACTTAGTTGATTTTCATAACAACCCTCTAGAGCCAAACCTTTTCCTTTGTGATGGGGGTGAAGGCAATTAAAAGGCACATAATCAAATAAGTTAACTCCCAAAAGAATACAATACACTATTTATTTAGTGCAGAAATTAATAGAAAATATAAGCTTTAGTACATTCTTTTATTTAAATTTTAGTGTGTTTGCTTAATTATCTTTTTATTATGTGAAGGTGAGTTTATGAATAAATCATCCTAATGGCAATACTGTTTTCTTGAAAGAAGAATAAATCTTGCATTATACTCAATTTTGACTCAGTGTTGACATAAATGTTGATGCATTGAAGTCCCAGAAGGGCTGATTTTTGTTTTTTAAATATCAGGGATTAAAACATATAATATATCACAGGCTTTGGATATATCTAGATTATAGGAAGCTCAGATTTCTACTTGCCACCCTTGGTCACCCTTATTATTACTTATTGAATTTTACATTGATGGATTAAACAACAACAACTACCTAATAATAGATTTCAGTGGTAATTTTGTTACATAGGTTTAATTCAAATATGGAATATAATTATGAAACAGTCTAAACTGTACAGAGAATTTCAAGTTTTTTGACAACACAAGAAATGCTGTGTTTATATTTGGACGACTTTTACTTATTTTGAAGAGAATTTGGAGAATATATAAGTATTTCCCACTACAGAGACTTGTCAAGCTTTACATCAGTCTAGAAGCTATTTAAACTTCAAATTAAATAAACTTTATGGAAGAAAAACTGGATAGTTGTTGACTTCTTTTGAATTGGGTCCAAACAGGATTATTTACATGAATTGAACTGTCATCTCAGGAATATTGGTACTCTCCTCCAAAGCTGCATACTGGAACCCATCCATAACCCTTTTTCATTCTATATAGCTCTTGTTTCTATAAATCCTTCATAAAGGATCTGCTTAACATGCTGGGTATTTTACTCTAGCCCTCTTGACATTTTGGGTAATGAATTGTATCCAGCTGTTATCCTATACATTCCTTAGTCTACCTCCTGTTCTTATTCTACAACTCTTACATGTTATCTTTTCCATTGTATCTTTCAGGCAAATCAGTTTTAGTAATATGCTACAGCTTGTGTAAGCCCACCATATGTCACTCCATTAATCTTGGGTGAACAGCAATTGTGAGTCTTTGGAGACTGTGGTCTTCCATTATTCAGAATCTTAGAACAGAAGAATATTAGTGTCAAAAAGTTTCTTTCAAGGAAAAGTGAGTATATATATATGTGTGTGTGTGTGTGTGTGTGTGTGTGTGTGTGTATATATATATATATGTATATATACATATATATATATGGGGGGTGTATATATGGATGTGTTATTACTGAAAGCACTATAAAATCCATTCACTGAAATGCAGCTCATTGTTTTCCTCCTGTTTAAATCTACATTCAGATAGTTGTTAATCTTCAGTATAGAAGGGGTAGTGGTAGATAATTACTAATGGGCCACTAAAATAGGGTATTTACATGAGTACATGTCCTGTTTAGGTCATAATCATTATATAATTTTTTCCCTCTCAGTGCAGATTCTTAGATTTGACTCTTGACTCCTCATAGCTCTCACTAAAATCGTCATGATACAAATTATTTTCTAAGGAGACACTATTCATAGTTTTCTATCTTCCTCCAGAAAGTTTATTATGTTCTCATTTACATGAGATAAAGGTTCCACCAAAGATAATGTATTATTTCATTGGGGACAGATACAGAGAGGAGAGAGGAAAGAGATAATTATATACAGTTTTGGACTATCATATTTTTTGTGCTTGTCTGCCCCATCCCTTTCCTTTTCCCTTTTAACACTGGTGAAGATTATCAAGAGCTGACAGCAAGTTATAAAATCCTGATGTAGGGACTGCATTGTTTCACAGTTTTGTAAAGTACACCATATGGATGTTCAATTAATATTAATGGGTGAACTACATATTTGCTGATGCTGTTCTATGTATATTTTGTTACAGAAGTGGTTATGCGCCATTGAAATCTCCTCTTACACTTTTGATATTTAAATGCAGTCTACAACCCAGTTTATGTTTGTAAGTGAAGAGCACATAAACATGCCCAGATATGATGAGGCACTGAGTTTTTTCTAAGTTTCTTTTCATGCATAGTTTTCCTTCATTAATGAAATTGTAAGCAATGCATTAACAAACCTTAAGGTATACTTATTTTGAATTCCCCCTAAAATCTCCCTTTCCCCCAAAAAATAAAGTAGATGGAAGAAATCCTCTTCACATAGACATTGTTTCCCTTGTGATCACTCACCAATATTTACAAGGCAAGGTCAGTTTTAATGCCACCAGAAGATGAAAAAACAGGCAAAGAAGCTGTTTTTGTCTTCACTGATTCTGCCAAAGTGATAGCTGACACTGACATTACACTTGGGAAAGGTTGTCTTGGTCCCTCAATTCACACTTTGCTTTGGAAATAGGAGAGGGAGAAAATATATGTCTGTATTGTGTTTAAAGAAAATAATGCAAAAAAAAATTAAAATATATTCTTCAAGAGAGCAACAAGATTGCTAACATTTGCTTTGAAAAGTGTCTTCTGAAACATACTTAAAATACTAAGACATTTAAAAGGCCCCCAAGATCTCAAATATCTATCTATAAAATTAATTAATCACTTTGAGGATTTAGTAGAGAGAAAGAGCCATAAACATCTTATGTGCTCAGCTGGTGGTAGAAAGTAAGCCTGAAAAGACAATTCTGTTTAAATTTTTTTAAAGGAAAGAAATTGATATTTGAAATGATGTGTATATTTGTATGTGTATACAAATACACACACATATATGTTTATATGCTTATATATGTGTATATGTATATATATATATTAGGCAAGCAGAAAGGGCTTTTTATACATATATATGGCCTATGTAGCAGCAGAAGAAGGGAAAGGTGAAAGATTAATGAAAAGGTTTTTTAGGTTTTTTTGCATTTTCTATCATCTATGTGAATTATTACCTAGATGCCTGATATGTCCTAAAAGAGAAACTGTGATGAATAAATAAACAGCTCTCGAAATCTTCAATAGGGCGCTTTACCTTGCAGGGAATATTATCATTGGCTTTTGATACAATTTCTGCTGCAGGGAAAGACTTTCAAAGCTCAGAATGCTGAAGTATTGCCAGGCACTCAAAGACCCCCTGCAGTGCGCGTCAAACTAAGAAATCTCTCTGAACTTGTCGAATTAAAAGTCATCTCCCTCTCCCTGCAACCCCTGCATGAGCCGGGAAGCTCTGTCCTCATTTTTTTAGACCCCTCCATGATAAACAAATGGAGCCCAGAGCATCTTTATTCTTTACAGGCATGCAATTAAAATTCTTTTTAAAAATGTAATTGAATGCAATGAATTTCAAAAGGAGTTTCTAGTTAACAATGAGGCTAAACAGTTTGAGTGGGCCACATTCAATTGTGTTTCAAAGGTAAAAGCATAACAGCTTGTTAGGAACCCAGAGAAGTGTCCCTTCCTCTTTTCCATTTAAAAAAATTTTTTTTTTTTGATTGAACATCAAGAGGTTGTTCTAAACTTAAACATCTCAGCAGGATTTATGCTTTCTGGAATGTCATAAGACTTAATTACTCAGTCTGCAAAGAGGAGTACACTATTAAAATATGAACAAAGCCAGATGAGAATCTCCAGTTGCTGCAAATAATTATTTATCTATCCCCTCACCAAAATTAAAGAAACTTAATTTATGTTTGCACTTTTAGCCACCACATCAGACTTTTTCCTTTTGCCATTCTGCAGTGTGGCAATAATGCTCAAATTCTACAACAATCAGGTAATCCCCATAATGCAGAAATTCAGAATGTTATTACTAGTAAAAAACATAGTACAACCACAACTAGTTGAAAACTACTTTAGATATTGGCAAAGGAAAAAAAAAAGGAAAGAAAAAAGTTTACAAGAAAAGAAGGAAGAAAGGAAGGGAGAGAGAGATAGACAGAGAAAAGGTGGGAGGAAGAGAGGGAGGAAGGGAGAGAAGGAAGGAAGGAAGGAAGGAAGGAAGGAAGGAAGGAAGGAAGGAAGGAAGGAAGGAAGGAAGGAAGGAACGAAGGAACAAAGGAATGAAGGAATGAAGGAATGAAGGAAATGAGAAAAAAAAAAGAAAAAAGAAAGGACCAAAAGAAAGACAAGAGAAGAAAAGAAAAGAAGAGGAAGCATGGAGGAATCAAAGAAGTCAGATGAAGAAAGACAATATAAGAGTGCCTAAATTTGAAGTAACAATAATGATAAAGCATTATTAAAGAAAAGTCTAGCAAGGATTATGTAATTAATTGGGGAGAGGGGCAGGGAAGTCTTTGCATTAGAGATTGCCTAAATTGGCATAATACAATGATTTTGTGGAAGAATGTCGGGGACTTGGAGGTATATGAATTGGGTTCTAGTTCCAGTCCTTTTATAATCTTGCAGGGTAGCCTTTGGTGAATAACTTTATGTCTCCGACTCTCTGTTTCATTATTTGAAAAAATGATGGAGTGGGACTGAAAGCTCAATGTTAAGTCAAGAGTGCTAAATGGCAGACAGAATAGTTAATGAGATCTTCAGGGACAACAGCTAGACTTGTGATTTCATTGGTATAGGAAACTTATTCTGAGGAAACTCCCTCTAGCAATACAAGTCAGCACTTTGAAATTTACATTCTTAGAGATCTGTGCAGCACAAAGAGAGGTAGCTTCATTTGTTCAGGGTCACACAGCCAGCAAGCATCAAAGGACATTTTTTGGATTCAAAACCAGATCTGTTTCTATTTTACATGCTTCTCTCAAGATCTTTGGATATCTTAATGATCCTGTACTCAGAAAAGCCACTTTCTTTTGCCTTGGTCAAGCAACATTTTCATCATTTTGTTCAGTTCTAACCAACTTATATTAGGAGAATCACTAACTTGTTAGAGGACATCCTGGAGATGTTGACTTGAAGTCTGGAGGGATAGCAAATAAATAATGCTTTATCATTATTGTTACTTCAAATTTAGGCACTCTTACATTGTCTTTCTTCATCTGACTTCTTTGATTCCTCCATGCTTCCTCTTCTTTTCTTTTCTTCTCGTCTTTTGGTCCTCCTTCCTTCCTTCCTTCCTTCCTTCCTTCCTTCCTTCCTTCCTTCC